>JBCNJP010000055.1:35891-56891 GCA_039602395.1 Deinandra increscens subsp. villosa | reverse complement strand
CACGAGATGTAAATAAGAGATTTTGTATTGATCACTTGAAGATACACACACAAACTCTCTCTGGTTTCTCTCTCTAGAAACACACACAGAAAGTGTAGAATGATAGAAGTGTTCTTTATCATTCTAACTCAACCTATTTATAGTAAGTGACTAACTACTCAGCGTACCACGTGGTACGCCGGACCATATGATCCGTCGGACCATATGGTACGCCACCTATGATATAGTCACTACAACACATTCTAAGACACGCTCACATAGATACAATACACGAGACACTCATAGCATAGGTATATGCTCTAACAAACTCCCCCTTAACGTGTAGTGTATCTATTTTCTAATAAAACTTCAGTCTTTAATCTTCAACATTGTTGCATCCGATCTTTGACTTAAAATCTTGTCAGAAATAGAGCTTGCATGGCTGGATCACTCTTGAATCACCTTTAATCTTCAAGATCCACTTGTAAAAATAAAACATACTCCCCTTTCACCATGCTTGAATCTTGACACATATAACCTGCAATTTCAGAAGACAGAAACGCGGTTTCCTTTTCTTTTTGAAAATTAATTTAATCTTGGCGCAAAACTTCTCTTCGAAAATCCAAGATAGATTTTAAAATTTTGATTTCGTATCACATGTCGATCGGTCGAAAACAAAAAAGAAGCAAAATCTTTTTGGCTTTTTGAAATTTTATATCAAAACACACCGAAAATCTTTTTGGACTTTTCAGATATGAAACATAAACGCAATACAGAATCAGACACTATTTTTGTCTTTTGCGAGAAAGATCACAACTTGGGATCATATTGAACATAACAAGCTGAACTACATTTCAATTTCAATTATTTAAGCACACAAGTCATGTCGATTACCGGTATAATTTTTCCATCTTAAACTCAGGCACAATCATACTCATAACATCTGGATATGTTATTAGCATTTATTAGGCTTGCTTTGACCAGTGTACCCCACACTATCAGACATACTCAGATATGTATTTTCTTTTATATCACACCTTGTGACTTCATTTGTGATTTAATCACATAACGTTTGTATTCATGAATTAGTCAACTGTGTTCCATGCAAAAAGAAATAAGAACGTTAAATCATCTACCTTAAGGTCGATCTTTTGATACGCAGATAAGGCCTCGGATTTAACAAAATAAGAAAATAAAACAAGTTGAAATTGTATAACCCAACAACAATCAGGTCGGTACTCCCGTACACGCAGAGAAAGTCCGATGAGTTATACGAAACAACAAAGAAAATAAAGTAGAACGTCAAACGAACAACAATCAGGTCGATCTTTCGATACGCAAAGAAAGTCCGATCGTTTGACAAAATAAAGAAAATCAAACAAGTTTAAATCTTTGCAAAATTAACACATGTATACACAGTGACTTCTCATTTTCTTTTTCACATATCTTTTCTTGATATTTCATGAGATACGCATCAAGATGTTGTCCACTTGGTCAAGCATTAGTATTTAATGTATATCACATTTGAATACTTTCTGATTTAATGACGAGCCTACCAAGCACATCGAACAATGATCTTATGGCTTTTTCATCTAATTTATCCACGAGTCAGACACGTAAGCCAATGTACCATCATTTCCCAATTATGTTGGATACAATTTCTCATTTTTCAATGTTTTTGTATTTTCTATTTTTCAGTGTTTTTGTATTTTCTGTTTTTCTCCCCCTTAAAATGAAAACTCTATTTTTGATTTTCATTTTAACACAAACAAAAACACAAAGACTCTATTTTTGGTTTTTCAATTTTCTCCCCCTAAACGACATACGGAATGTAAAAAGAAAGAAAATTGACCTTTCGACACGGATACCTTTCAGGTTTAGCTTTCAGAAAAAATTATGATTTTGAATTTTGATATTTCTTGAAATGTAACTTAAATTAGCAGAATACTCCTCCATTAGCAACTTTGCAATCACCGATAGGTCTTCTAGAAGTACCTGCACACTGGTCAAACACGTCAGTTTATAAATGACCCGAAGCGAATCGCTTCTGGTCGACCAGTATCTTGATTTTGCTTTAAAACCACTTTAGGTTTCCAAATTTGTTGTTTTGGTAAATCGGTATCTGATGAACCAGTCACAGTTGACTGTGACGAACATCCGACATATGAATCATTTTGAAATTTTGGTAAAAATTTTCTTGGACGTTTGAAAAATGTCGGTGGAGATTCATCAAACACTCTACCATATTCATCAACAAACTTGTATTTGGCAGATTTACCAACATATGGAACCTTTCCTCCTTTTTGTGTAGAAGCCGCAACAACCGGACACACTTGTGCCATATTTCCTTTTTGTCGACAGTTATAACACAAGCGTTTGTTTATATTTCTCCTCTTGGGAACCTGCATAGCTTCACAAAAATAAGCATCATCAAAAGGATCATAAAATGATATACCTGAAATTGATGATCATGAACCCATTTTGATGTTCGGCTTTGTGAATTTGAATTGGATCCTCCAGAAGAAAATTTGACAAATTGCTGCTTTTTGTTTTGAGGATCAGCATTCTTCACAAAAACTTCTGATATTTTCTGAGCATCCACGCAATGAAGTGGAAATTGTTTGTCAGAAAATATTTGTTCCGAACCCTTGAGCTTATAAAACCTCTCGGGTTGAACCTTTTTAGCATTAAACACATCCTTCTTGACTTGTTTCAAATTAACGTTCTTTAAATTCTGTTGTTTTGAGTCTTGAGCTCCATCAGCGTTAACATTTTTGAACTTGAAACCCAAACCAACATGTTTCCCTGGAATCTTCTCTCCAGAACCAGATATGTTATGTCTATTCTTCGCGAGACGAGAAAATTCAGCTTTAACTTGACCAACATTCTTTTGTTGATAGAAGATAGTCTCATCAATATCAGTAGAAGAAGTAATCTTCTCGGTTGAACTAGCTGATTTCTCTTCTTTAGTAGTGGAAGAATCAAACATAACACTTTCAACTTTTTGTTCTTTCTGTGACTTCCAACCTTTTCTTCATTTGATTTATTATTAACAAATTTAGAATAATCACCAGCTTCAACATTTTCCTTCAGCTCATGAACTCCTTCTTTTAGACTTCCTGGTGGTGAAACTGTTTTGCTAAACATTTTCTCAAAATTTTCATCTTTAGCCAAGAAACTTGTAAAAGATTGAGAATTGGTAACATTGTTCAACACACGATTTGCATCAATTACTTGAATCTTCAAATCGGAAATCTTTTATTGAGCTTCAGCCAATTCTTTCTCTGTTGCAATCAATTTCTTAGCAACTTTGTGAGTTTCATACTTTTGCAACCTCAGATTATCAAGCTCAGCGAACAACTCTTTCTGCAACTTATCTTCATTTCTCTTTTGAATATCAAGATTTGCAATTTGCAATTTATTCACCCTAGCTAACTCTCTCTTTTCATCTAACAACTTTTCCATATCAATCTGATATTGAACAACTTGAGCAGCTGGTTCATCAGAAGTATTGTTAAGCATATCAAGCTTAACCTTGGACTTCTCAAACAAATTATTGAAATCATTTGCAGCATCCTCAGCTTCAGCTTTCCATTTTTCAACTTCCTTGACTAATTCAGCCTTTTCTCCAATTAATTTTGCAATCTTAGATGCCGAATTTTCATTTTCAGCTTCTGCAGTTTCACTATTCAATATTTCAACTTCCTTTGATAATTCAATGCACTTCTTACATTCTGAAGTAATCGTTTCTTCTTTCTTATAAGTATCATCATTCATCCAATGATCATCAGTAAGCAAACTATGAATCTTCTTATTCTTTTGTGAAACCACTTCAAATTTACCAATCAGATGAGAGAATTTGGACATCAAACTTTCATTTTTGCTTGTCACAAAAACAGAATCAGATATTTCGGTAGCATTCTTCTGACATTTCTCCAAATCTTTTATCAGAATACTATTTTCTTCGATCAACTTTTTCAACTTCATTTCTAACTCCTCAATCTCATCGTTAGAACTCGTGTTTGACCTTGAATTCCGACAAAGTTGCATATTGTGATATTCACATATTATTTTCAGATTGTCCCACAAAGCTTTAGATCTCCGACAATCCTTAAAATGCACCAACAACTCTGTTGATAATGCCAATTTAATAAATGCATATGCCTTCTTTTCATTCTCATATTGCTTTCTTTGTGCATTTGAAAGATCCATTTGCCATATGGGATCTCCAAGAGAAATAGTTGGATAAACATATAGCTGATTGATCGAAATCCACAAATCTTTATCCACGATTTCAAGATATGTTTTAAATTCTGGTACCCAACTTTGATAATCCTCCAACGTCATCAATTTTGGCACAGTCTGACGATGACCTGCAACGAATGCATCAATTTCTTTCATTTTGAAAATTGTGAAATTGATTATCAAAAACTTCGAACTCAAAAACGGAGGTCTTCCAAGCGGATTTTGAGGGTCAAAACTGGACGGTACTAGCCTTAGGCCTATACAAGTCCTAGATCTCGTCGAGACGAACGTTTTGGCTGGTATTGGGTTCCGTGACTCTTTACGGTTCTCAAGTTACATCACTTTTAGTAAAGGTCACTTTTCTACCAGCGGACCAAACCAAATTCAGCGGACCAAATTTGCACTCAACGGACCAGTTCCGGATCAATCTAACTAGCGGACCAAAATTTTACCTGCGGACCACTTCCGGATCAAATTCACCAGCGGACCAGATGCGGACCAGATATATTCAGCGGATCAAATTTGAAACGGCGGACCAAATGGTACGGCGTAACTGCCAGCGGACCAAAAAGTAACCGCCACGGACCAAACTTTGAAAATTGCCTGGGCGGACCAGTTGCGGACCAAGTGTTCTTCGAGCGGACCAGACGCGTTTCACGCGGATTTCAATGGATTTTTCGAATTTTTGACGTTTTGAGCTAGAAAATGGATCAGTAAGGTGCGAAATCACTTCAGAAACACTCAGAAATCATTTTTTATCACAAAAACACTCGGAATTGGAAGAATTTGATGAAAATGTGAAGAAACCCAAACTTTCTCTCTCTAAAAATCCAAAAATTGATCAAAAACACAGCAGTAGAGCAACCAAATGCTCTGATACCACTTGTAAAACCGAGATACAATCTTACTACTGCATGCTTTGATCAATGTAATGAACACGAGATGTAAATAAGAGATTTTGTATTGATCACTTGAAGATACACACACAAACTCTCTCTAGTTTCTCTCTCTAGAAACACACACAGAAAGTGTAGAATGATAGAAGTGTTCTCTATCATTCTAACTCAACCTATTTATAGTAAGTGACTAACTACTCAGCGTACCACGTGGTACGCCGGACCATATGGTCCGCCGGACCATATGGTACGCCACCTATGATATAGTCACTACAACACATTCTAAGACACGCTCACATAGATACAATACACGAGACACTCATAGCACAGGTATATTCTCTAACAACAAGATTCTGCTTAAAATGGCTAACAAACTCCATATTCTGGAGGAAGAGGTGCCAACAGCACCAACAAATAATATTGTGGCTGCGAGGGCTACTCATGATCAACTAAGGAAGGATGCTACCCAAGTATCATGCTTTATGTTGGCCACCATGTCTTCTAAAATTTAGAAGGGCATGGAAGATATGAGTGCTTTTCAAATGATTGGAAAGCTAAGGGGCATGTTTGAGACACAAGCCCGACATCAGCGTTATGAGGTCCTTAAACAACTCATTTCCTGCAAATGTAGGAAAGGAGCTCCTGGTAGCCTTCATGTAGTCAAGATGCAGTCTTACATTTACCGACTGGAGAAGCTCGAGTATGTCATTCCTCTTGAAATGGCAACGGATCTGATCCTCCAATCTCTTTCCAGTTCGTTCACTCAGTTTAGAATAAACTTTAACATGAACAACTTGGTAAAGACAGTATTTGAGCTTTATGGTATGTTGAAAACTTGTTGAGATCAACATTACCTCCATCAAGACTCCTGCAGTCTTGGCGGTCAGTTCGATTGGTGTTAAGAAGCCCGGACACAAGAAGAAGGCTTTTAGTAAGGGGAAGGGTAAAGCCAAATCCACCACTCAAGCTAGTGCCAAGGGCAAAGGAAAGAACAAGAAGTCAACTCAAAGAGCGTCGCCTGCTGATCAACGCCAATGTTTTGAGTGTAACAAGATGCGACACTGGAGAAGAACTTGTCCTGATTACCTTGCCAAGGTGAAGGCTGAAAAAAATGGTGAAAGTTCTTCTAGAGGTATTTAGCCTTATGTTATATTTTTCACTAATTCCTCAAAATATTTATGTGTATTTGACACACCTTATATTTTGTAGGAACTTGAAAAATGAAGGGATCAAAGCCAAAGGACGTGGAGCATATGAAAATTAAGGCAACTTAAATTTTTTCTCACACTACTTGAATAAAATTATTTATTTGGCAGTATTCTAAAACACTGGTTTGTTTTTCCCTAGATGCGTCTAGGATGAATACGTTTGGTTTCCAGTTTTGAAGCATGGTTGCATCTACTTTGTTTTTTACATTAGTATTTTACATGGAATAAATGATCTTTTGACATTTAAGCTTTTCTTATTAAGTCTAATGATCAATGGTTCAAATTAACATTACGCATAGCCTGGTGAATATGATTCATAAATCATGCACACATAATATGCAACATAGGATGTTTCATCCTTGAAGTATGCTAGATGTGACCATGATTAGTCTAATAATCACTTGACTGATTAATGGCTCATTGAAATTCTACATTTATATCATGTAGAAGTTTAACAAGCTTAAAGACAATGAATCATTTTCAAGTTCATATATGCTCATATTTATACAACCATAAATTGAGTGATAATCTCTTGACTTGTTTGAGTGCCTACTCAATGAAGTTAGAATCACCATCCTTGATTTATAATCCAACCACTTATATGGTTAAAGATTAATAAATACCTATACCTTAATATTCCTATATTCGAATTCTTATAAGCAAGAAATTGCAAATAAGATTGGACTTCCTGCAAAGCTCTCATAAGCTCTAAATCTAGGAATTAAGCATCAAATTTGAAGCTTAAAATTATAGTAAAATTTCCACCCAACTACCCTAACCAAATATATAACTCTTCTAATCCATAACTTTCCTATTCAAGTCTAGTAACAAGAAGTAGTTCTTGCCGTTAACTACAATTGAATATAAACTTCAATTATCCTTAGGGATTAATGTTTCATCCAAAGGAAGGGAATCATTTCCCTAAGCCTTGACCTTAAAGGAACATGAAATATAAATTGGTAAACTTGAAGAAATTCAAGTACAACCAATTAGATAACACATTATTTCTGACCAACAAGTTGTTGCGTTAATCGAAAAATTGTCAGCGTTCTTAAAGGAAATGGATTTTAATGGAACTTGATAATTTTCATAATAATCTAAGAATCTTCCACAATCCATTACCTAAAGATTGAGATGTCAATCTAAAATCAGATGTATAATCTAATATGACCTAATGTCATAAAGTAAGATAACATTTATGCACTAGTTTGCATAAAATATTCAAACCAAATAAACTTCTAATTATATTACAAGTTTAGTATGGTCTCATTATAAGACCAAGATAGGTTCAGCAAAGCTGTTTACTCATGCCCTAAATGGTTTGAATTGATAATCTTAAAGAATGTCAAATCTATGAAAGGTAAGTGGGAGCACTATGATAGTAATCATGTTCATGATAATTACATACTACTCCGTATGTTTAATTTGAATTAAACAATGGATCTAAATCACTTGATGATTGAGAAGTTACTTACATAAATGTATACTTTGGACAGAGATCCACAGAGACAAGTTACTTCTAGGGCTACTTCACTACAAAGAATTGTACTGTAAGACGTAATATAAGATGTAATACAATGACATATTATGTGGATGTCACTATAAGATGTAATACAATGACATAATTGGAAGAATATCACTACAGAGAATTGTACTGATATTGTCACTTATTTATAAGATAATTATAAATATGAAAGCCATCTCAAGTGACATAAAAGTTTGCATGAATGAAGTCGTTCATTCGATGTCTCACACTGATTAAGGGTAATCAAAAAAGACATAATATGTGATAACACAATATACTGTGGTGGACACCAAGGGCACTCACATTGTCACAAATATAAACATCACTTGAGCAAACTATACTATTCAAGATTAAATAGTAGAAGTATAGAAACATTTATAAAGGACAATTAAACATGGTATCAAATATGACATTAAATGAACCGCAAATGTCATTTAAACATCACCCTATGATGTAGCATCTCAGCAAAATATACCAATTATTTGATTTAGTATTTGGATGTATGAAGTGTAATAGTTATACCTTATCATTCAGATTCTGAATTCTATATTTGTGTTCGATTTTAATACATTTATCATCCATGAATATACATATATGTACATATATTGTATTCTAAAAGTTCGTAGTCGATCAAATTCTTCGGAATGAGTCTGAAGTAAGGCTATTCTGACTTTGGACTCAAATAGTTGACAATCCAAACTCACATGCCTCATTAGAGAATGATGCTGGACATAACTCGCATCAAATCATCTTCATGGATTCAATCATAAGATGAGTTTGATTGATGGTAATCTCGTTGTATCCTTAAACCTAAGATACATGTGCTACCTCCCGTTTACCAGGGTCTATTCTTTGATTTTATTCAATCACTGTCGCGTAACTGCCAGTCATAAACACTACTTTTGAGAATAAATCTGAAGTTCAGTGGGAGCTTCATGTAGTCAATATGGGATTATATACTCTTGCATTAATAATGTAACAACTTGACATCGTGGGCCCTCTCATTGATTCCAAGTGTTAAGTGTAAGGTCTTACCCAAACTTACTGTGTGTTTGATTTGGAGCACTTCGAAACTAGATCGAGAAAGATAATGATCAAACATTATGATAAGGATGAATTGAATCCATGACTTATCGTTCGATCGATGTCATATATAGAAGGTAACAATGACTATTTAAAATTAAAATAAGTCTAATATCATGTTGCTTAACAACAGATATACCTTGGTTGTCGACTTAAAGTGTCACAACTGGTTGAGGCAGTCATGTGTAGCTAGAGCACCTCTAACTGCACCTAATGATCTTTTCAGAATCTGTCCAAGTGGGAGACTGTTGGATATTGTATGTCCAGACCCGACAAATCAAGGACCCATGATGCGCGTATGTCATGGCGGCGACGTATAATTGCCCAACCAGGTTTTAAATTTATAAACTAGATAATCACCTAGACTAACCACACATGCATATAGAAAAGTGCACCTATTGCTGTAGTAATATACTCTTATTGGAAAGAATCGGGTATCGATCCACAGAGATACGAATCTCCTACTCCACCTAGCCTATTTCCGGCCTAACTACCCTAACCTAATCTGGCTAGTTTAACTGTCACTTAAACTAACTATCTAACTAACCTATTAAATGATTATTGTAGTGGATGATATCAAAGTTAATTAAAAAAGGGTAGCTATAAGGATAACTTAAATATAAGAAAAGTATCATGTAAGTCCCGAAAACGGTCCTTACGCGATATCTAATCCAATCAAGACCGTGCGGAATCCGGTTTGATTGGTGATTCAAGAACAATCGATTAATAAAGTAAATAAGCAATGAAAAAACAATATGAAATACAAACCGATTGATGAACACTTGATTAGAAAACCTTTGTTGCACTACACGAATCTCGAAAATTCTCCTTAGAGAATTTCGTGGACACCCTCTCCCAACACCCTAAAATCTGCAACCCTAAACCCCTAGATTAGCTATCCTTATATAGGGGGAGATTAGCTTGGAAAACAAGCTAATCTATCTTTGGTAACCCTAATTACCCACTAATTCCCGTTTTTTACCATATAGGCCCACTAAACTCCCTCTAAACATTGTTTAATTGAACCCAACCACATCTAAATTGGCCCAGTGACCCAATATAACCATAACCCAGCTAATCTCCACCTATTCTATCACATAGGCCTTCAAAATAGGCCGCCAAGTGATGATTTAATACACAAGCCACAAATTATTCCCTTACAATCTTCCCCTTGGCTTGTGATATTAAATGTCTTCTACTTTCAATCTTCAGAACTTGCAGTCTTCACCTTGGCTTGAGCATGGGTTGGTGAAGATTTCTTTCTTTAGCAATCTTCATTGGGCAACAACAAATGACTTTAGGGAGTGTTCTCTCAATCAGCATTAGCTTGGACTTCAAATGACGAACATGTAATGAGAGGAGGATTCTCAAATACTAGCACCTTCTTGAAAACTGTTGAGTCCTTGCTGAATCATCAGTAACTGTCTTGACTTGCCATTAACTTCAGAGGTTAAATTTTGAAAACCTCTATCTTGGCATTCTTGATTGTAGATCTTTGAACTGGCGGCATTTAGCTTCCCCTCAACTCGTGAACAGTGTCTTTTGAGTCTTTGGAAGCTTTTCTTGAACAACCAACAAACTTCCCCTAAGCATAAGGTAAGTCCTTTTCCGGCTGGTTCTTCAACTTGATCAGCAGCAGAGTTCTTGCTTTGATCAACTGAGTCCTTGATTTTTTTTTATGAGTTGTTTTTTTTTTCAGTTAACCTGTCAAGCACAACATGGAACAAACACTAACCAGACAATGATGACTGGGTATCGGGTTAGCATTACTTAACCAAACAACTTTCCCTGGACCCGAGGACTCTTTTTATTATCTCCCCCTGAGGTTTTGAGGGAGGGTCAAACTTTCTTGCATAAAACCCATAAAAAAATTATTTAAACTTCTCAAATCAACCTGGCCAATTCATAAACTTAAGATAACACAAAAGAAACAAAACAAACATACCAAATTACTAAACGAGAAGGTTTTATTTTGGGATCAAACCATCTTTGTCTGAACTGAGGAACCCTTTTCAGCATCTGTTACTCGAACACGTCCAGGCGATTGCCAGTATATTGGTCCTTCTTAAACCCATGTTCCTCATTTTCCCGGCTGTTTGTCACTTATTTATCTTTTAGGTGCATTAATTATGAACATCCGACAGTCACACACAAATCCTAGGTAATTAATATGTGTAGTCTATCAAGCTTGATCATTCCCTACCACATATTTTCACATTTCCATATCCAGAGTTTTGAATCTTTTCTCGAGACTTGGTTGAGAAGAGAAAGAACAGATCATAAAAGAGATAGGAATAATATACCAAAACTTGTATGATTTCAACTCAGAGGCGTTTATCAGTCAGGTGGTAACCTTTCAACAAACACATAAGCCTAGTCACAAAGTCAGGGCTAAAGGGTTTTGGACGCTAGAGGATCTCTTTTGTTGTGCACATAGGCATCTTTTGGGGTGTAAATTATATACAGTGATCTGCAAGCACGTTAATACAGACTAACCAGGTCTTTGCTCACGCAAAACAGAGGAAAGTCTAATTAACACGTCAACCATTCTACACCAGGTCATTGCTCACGCAAAGTAGAGGCAAGACTTGACTGACGGCTTTGACATCCCCAGATCTTTGCTCACACAAAATAGAGGGGACGCCGACTTTTTGAGATTTTCGATTCAACACTTTGGAGTCCGGCGTGTGTATCGGGAACAATTTCGCAGTCAAATAGAACAAGCACTTAACCTAAGTGTGTGTTTCCCGTCAAATGACATACTTTATCTTTAAGTGTTGTGACTCATACCTTTGTTTTTGGAACTGAGCCTACCGAGCACATCACCTTGGATCATGTCTTTCACTTTTGCCTTACGCGTGTCAGTCATTCTGAGAACGGAAATATTTCACTTCCCTCCTTCTCAAACGCACAAACAAAAGATTAAAAATTAAAAAGCACAAGGGGTCAACTATTTCATCTTCTCTATCTTTTCTATCTTTTCTATTCTTCCCCTTGCTTTTTGATTTTTAAAATCAACACACATGTTTTTTTTTAAACAAACAGACACATCACTAAATATCTACTAAAACTGGCCAAGCTAACCTTCAAAGTTTATCTTTTGAAAATTTTCTGAAACAAACAATTAGCCAAGAAACAAACAATTCAGACAGTATTACCTTTTTCTGCTGATGTTTTACCTCTCACAAGGAAACATACCCTCCATTGAAATCTTTATGTCATGTAGTAGAGAGATGCCTCCTATCCTGTGCCTGGAACAATCACTATCACAAACAAACAAGGTTAATGAAAGTCCTCCTTGACTGTTCCTGCACAAGGTGAGAGATCAGTTAGCCATAGGTACCCAGGCCATTGTGGTTCTGGGTAAACCCGATGAATCAATGAAAGTTACTTCTTTTAAACACATGCCCTTTGAAAAATTAGGAATTTGAGCTGCAGCTGCCTTTGATTTTGGTTTCCAGATTCCAGGTGATTTGAAAGTTGTTTTGGTCACCTTGAAGTAGTGACTTTAGGTATTTCAACCTTTTTCATTTCAGGTTTCTTTTTCAAAACAATTTTAGTTACCTTTGGAGGGGCAACTTTTGGTTTTTCAACATTGTGTTGTTTTGAAATCGGTTTCTTCACCTTTTTATGAAAATTTTCATAATTTGGAAAAACATATTTTTGATTTGAAAATTTTATTTGCTCTTTGGCAGCGCCCCAATGTTGATCAGAGGGTTTTATCGAAGGAGAAACAGTCTTCATCGCCTTAGGTGGTTGCACCTTCATTGGCTTAGACTTTATTGAATCCTGAGATGAAACACTCCGACTTTGCGGATAATATGGCTCATAGGGGCGATAGAGACAATTTCGGGCAATGTGACCAGGATTGCCACAATTAAAACAAGTCTGCTTCTTTAGATAGAAGTCAGACGTGTAACCGTTTCTCTTTAGTTGCTGAGGTGGAGCACCATTTGCTTGTGTCTGCATCTTTGACCCGTTTGCGAATCTTGGGTTGACTGTGGACTGGTTCCTTGAAGCTTCAGTTCTTGTGCTCCATGTATTCTTTGATGTCGAGGCAGCATTTCTACAACTGCAACTGCATGAGCCTACTGATGAAACTGGAGACTTGTTTGTCATCTTGGGCCTTTCAATTTTGATAGGAACAGAAGTTGGAGGCTTGATGGTGATCTTGGGCCTTATGCTCTTAATGTGAGATGATAAACCACCATCATGGCCCAAGCCTTTGAACTTAGTGGTGAATGAGGGTCGCTCTTCTCCTTCAATCGGAATGAACATAGACCCTGCTGTCATGAATATCTTACCATTCTGGGACTCTTTCAACAATTCATCTGCAGTTTGGGACACTTTTATGTATTCATGTTGCAATGGGGGAGGAAAATTTCCATCCCCGAGGCCAGATGTTTCTTTTACCTGCTCGAGTCGTTCTTCAGATTTGAATAAAGCATGATGATAATCCATCATTTTCTTCTGTATCACTTAATGTTTCTCAAGGGCAGATTGGGAAGTGTCAAGTTTTGCTCTTAGTTCCTCAACCTCCTTGGTTAGCTCTTCTACCTTAGCGTTAGCAAGCCTAAGATATGTGCTTTTATCACTCACCTAAGATTGAAGATTCTTAACATCTACCTAAATGGCTCAAGTTTCTCTCTAAATATTCTGGTCTTACTTTTGGACTCCCTAAGGTCTCTATCAGATAATGCACGATTTAGGGTTTCATTAATGAATTTGCGTTCCCATTCTTTAGCCTCACAGTTGGGATTGCAACATATCTCATCGGGTGCAGTGGTGCCTGGTAGAATATGCGCCATGAACTTCTTTAGAAGAGCTTCTAGATCAAATTTGGACCGCAAAGCCTTGATCGGATTGAAAAGGGATGGATCAAAGAGTCTCAACTGGATCGGAAAGACAGCTTTTCGATCGGGCAGAGTTTCGGCTCGACCGAAAAGTGTAAGCTGATCAAAAAGTCACCGAGGGACTTTCCGATCGAAAGGCGAAACTGATCGAAAGTCACGAAGGGACTTTCCGATCGAAACGGAGCTGATCGAAAAGTCACGAAGGGACTTTCCGATCGAAACGGACCTGATCGAAAAGTCACGAAGGGACTTTCCGATCGAAAAGAGCGGAACCGGGAAGTACTCTTCGATCGAGAAGTCGATCGAAAAGTATCCAAAGGGGTCGAAAAGCCAAAAATTTCGATCGAAATAAGGGTCCAAGCCACAGATTTCGATCGAATAGCTTATAGAACACGGGCTTCTTGCTTCTGCAACACTTGTAACCTGCACAACAATCACACGAAACTCACAGAAAAAAACGTTTGTAACCCCTTTGAAACACTTGGAACAAATAATTTGAAAAAAAAAAAATGAATTACACCACAAGGTGCAGAAAAATTCAACGATCAAAACCCCGTCTTAATAAATTTACACCAACTTATATGTAATAATCGAAAAGTATAAGAAACAATAAAACACAAACCGATTGTAAACAGGAAAGACCACTTCGATTAACACCAAGTCCGAACCTAAAGAGGTTTCGGTTACACCTTGAAGAAGAATTCGCAACTTGCTAGCACCAACTTAAAATGAGTGGTCGTTTCTTGCTTCAAAAACCGAATGACGTGGATCAGTAAATTTCAATTTCCCCGCTAGACACCTGCAACTCAGAATTCGTTTCACCCAAAAATCAATTTAGACCGAACGCCCGATTTCGCCCAAGTCCGAACCAAAAACGCTCGCCCGAACCGAAGGCAGGTTATCCGAAACGAAAACGTTTATCGTCCGAACCGAAAATACAGTTGATCCGAAATTGAGTCGAAAACCTTTTTAAGGACGAGGACTCTCTAACCGAAAAACCCCCCAATTTTGACCAAATCCTCCCTCTCCCTCGTTGACCGAGTATAAACCACCGTTTAATATGGAAATCTAATCAGTTCACAAGATCAATTTGAAATCAGTTTATGAAGCATCAACTGAATTTGACTTCACGGTTTACTAAAACCAAAAATTCGGAAACAGATGTGATTGGTAACAAGTCTCAGCGAGAAAATTCATAAATCAATCAATAAAAATAGAAAAGTTTGGAACTAAATTTCAACCAATCAACCCCAAATATATAAACACTCATAAAAAAATATATGAACCCTAATCGTTCAAAAATACCGTCAAACAAAAAACGCCAAAAAATCAATCAAAATCACGAAAGAAAAAAAAACCTTGAATCAAATATCGTGAGAGCCTCGAAACGGAGTTTCTTGGCTCTGATACCAATTGTAAGTCCCGAAAACGGTCCTTACGCGATATCTAATCCAATCAAGACCGTGCGGAATCCGGTTTGATTGGTGATTCAAGAACAATCGATTAATAAAGTAAATAAGCAACGAAAAAACAATATGAAATACAAACCGATTGATGAACACTTGATTAGAAAACCTTTGTTGCACTACATGAATCTCGAAAATTCTCCTTAGAGAATTTCGTGGACACCCTCTCCCAACACCCTAAAATCTGCAACCCTAAACCCCTAGATTAGCTATCATTATATAGGGGGAGATTAGCTTGGAAAACAAGCTAATCTATCTTTGGTAACCCTAATTACCCACTAATTCCCGTTTTTTACCATATAGGCCCACTAAACTCCCTCTAAACATTGTTTAACTGAACCCAACCACATCTAAATTGGCCCAGTGACCCAATATAACCATAACCCAGCTAATCTCCACCTATTCTATCACATAGGCCCTCAAAATAGTCCGCCAAGTGATGATTTAATACACAAGCCACAAATTATTCCCTTACATATCATCTAGGAATCGAATCATCTTGACGTCACTAGCTCTATTGGATGATTTTCTATGCTAACTGTTCTAATGGTAATAGGACTCGCTAAAGAACCTAAGTCTAGGAAATTGGTCATGTTCTACCTGCTAAGATAGACATGATTCAACAACCTATAAAGCTCTAATAGCCATGATAAAGTACCCATTCATCCTATTACCTCAATAAAGACAACAAAAGCTTGACCTAAGACCTAGTTACATAGACCAATCCTATTTTAACTATCCAAAAGGGCAAGACTAACACCCAAACACATGACCTAGAACTGCAAATTACCTATAGGAATGCTAAAACCTATATCCAAGACCAGGAGGATAAAACATACACACAGCCAATCGGACAATCCTGTTAACAAGTTACCTATGCTACCTAATGATTGAATTAACCTAGTCTTGTTAGAGACTAGACCCGCAACAAAAGTGGCTAAATAGATGACTATGTTAGAATAACCTAAAACCCTAAACATGGACGTGCACTCCCATATCGTTAAGCCTAAGCTACCAATCATCAGATTCATCATAATCATACATAACAAACGTCAATCACATGCAAGAAACATTAGAGCATCACTAAATTATCATGTAAATACAGAAAACAGCAATCCAACAGAGGCAAATCAGTAAAGAGTCGTCTAAACCTAGATGACATAAAAAACTAGCCTAACATAATGAAAACTAAATGGAAATTAGATTCAAACACGACTGAAACAGAATGTAAACACTAATCTAATTTCAAACCAAAGGATTAACACGTAGTAACGTTAATCGAAGGATGACTCCATGCCTCCAAGACTTCTTGAATGCTTTGAAGCTCTTCTTCAGACGTTTTTGGTCGTATATGGGGCGGAATGACCAACCCCAGCCGTCGTTAGTCGACCCTAAGCGTCAAATTGTATATATAGGCCCGAAATTAGGGTTTTTAGCGAAAAGTGGCCGTAATGGCTTGTTATGGGTGTAGCGTGTCATTACAGAGTATGTTTGACTTTTTCTGGCACCTTTGACTTTTCCAGCAGTTATATTCAAACCTTCATAACTTCTTCATTTTACATCGGTTTTACGTTCCGTTTTCGCCAGTATTCCTAGAATTATGAAATGCAGCATATGAAGTGCTTAGATATCATATTTAGTCAAATAATATATAAAACATACAAAGTGTTGAGAATTATTGCCATAACAACAACAACAACAACCAAACCCAGTAAAATCCCACCAATAAGTTGGTAGGGTCTGAGGAGGGTGGATGTAGGCAAGCCTTTACTCTATCCCAAAAGGATAAAGATGTCGCTTCTAGAGAGACCCTCGGCTCGTGGCAGAGTTGAAAAGTGCAAACGAAATCCTAGAGAGGCCGTCGGTATGCCGGTACCTGGAAGCAAACAAGCAATAAAAAAAGAGGCTAACAAAAAGTTAAGCCCAAAGCGTTAGTATACTACATATTGTAAACATAATAATGAAACATTAAAACCTAGACACGCATAGGATACATCATAAAAGATTTGTAATTACAAGCACATCAAATATCCCCACACTTAGCATTGCTCATCCCTGAGCAATCCCTATTTCTAAACTTAGCATTCACCAATTTCCGAATAGTATTTTGCTCATGCACTACTACAATTGTTATTCAACAACATAGATGTATATTGCATTGTTCTTACTAAGTCCATAAGAGTTTACCACAGTACTATGATTTACAATCCAACAAGTTATAAGTTATTAAAGATCACAAGTAGAATCAACCAAGTTAGCAAGCCCTAGCATTATATCACACAACTCACTCCACTTACCAAGTTCACTCGACTCTTAGGGTTTTCAGTGAACACTCAAAGTCAAGTATGTCTAAGCGTATTCTTGGGTCTGTATATTGATCATGCTGCCGAGTGTGGTATAGGATTTGACCAAAGAATGGGGAAAGAAATGCAAACGTTTGCTCACATATATGGGTGTATGAGCTACCACCCTAACGTATATCTTTTCGTATACATAGAGCCATGTCACAACTTTTCATTGTGGTTTATTTCCATACATATTTTATTTTTTTTATCTTTTCTATTTTTTTTCTTTTTGTAATAAGAACTAAGATAAGCATGTTGGAGTTATGCATAAAGTCCAACATCTTTGGGCAATTAAAGACCCGAAAAAGATCCATAAAAATCTCAAGGAAGATATAGACATGGTCTCAACATAAACCTAGAAACTTATATTAGACACACGACATCCCTTATGCATGTATTTTTATCATATCCTTTTTTCCTTTCCTTCTATTTGTTTTCTATGAACTAGCAATAGGTATCACTATTCTAAGGATATCTCACAAGGGGAATAGGGTATATGGGTAAATCAGGCATGCTAGACTTAATCAAATACTCCTGATCATGTGTTTTTTTTTTAAAATACTTGTTAGGTAAACTTTTCCTGCTACTTAGAGACGCGATAATGCTGACACGTTCTAAAAATGAATCTAGATCGAATTATGTCAAAAAGGTGTACTTTCGTGCAAAATTGAGATTGAAATATTTTAAAAATTTTTGGAATTCTTCTTTGTTAATTGTTTCTGCTTTTTCAGGGGGCAGATATATATATATATATATATATATATATATATATATATATATATATATATATATAGGGAGAGGATCATTTGAGAACCAATTTGATTTAAGAACTAAAAAGAACTAATTTGAGCCACAAGTTTATTTACATGTATCCCCCTCCCATGAATTGTAGTGGTCCCCCCCCCTCCCCCCCCCCGCGAAATTTGTGGTTAAGATTTAGTTCTCAAAAGTTCTCATCTGAACCTAACCCTATATATATATATATATATAGGGTTAGGTTCAAATGAGAACTTTTTCTTTTGAGAACTTTTGAGATCCAATTTGGGCCACTAATTTTCAAGGGGGGAGCATTCAAATTCATGGGGGGGTTTTCCATATATATAAACTAGTGGCTAAGATTAGTTCTTTTTAGTTCTCAAACCCAATTAGTTCTCAAATGATCCTCTCCCTATATATATATATATATATATATATATATATATATATATATAATTTGATACGGTGTTCCCGATGTTCCCATCTCTGCACTTAAAACTCTACATTATCCCTAATGCGTATTAGAAACAACATAAACTAAGCATGCAAATAAAAGAAGGGATGGAACAGGACTCCCCTATAGACTTGGTACTCGCGCATGAGTATAGCAGTGTTCTAGCACTTCCTCTCAGCATCCAGCGCGTGTGCTCCAGCAAGAATACTTCTTCCACCGGTAACGTCCATATGAAATGTGTAACAAACACGCAAGAAGAGATCAAAGCATCTAGTTCAAAAGTGGTTATAAAATATGAAACACGGACTTATGTGAAATCAAATTTGGAGATTCAGATGGGATGGCCCGACACAGACCGCGATAGTGTAAGACAGTCTAATGTGAGAATCACGAACTTAGGGGCCATCCCAACACTTAGTTTTTGACAACAGTCACATTATTCAAGTAAATTGCAAGTCTAAACAACTTAAGAACAAGATAAGCACATTCGGTTTGGATAAAAAAAAACAAGCAAAATAATAATAAACACTAGAAATTTTAAGACACGGGTTGCCTCCCGAGGAACACTCATTTATTTTACGAGTTTTCAGCCATACTTGGCCTTGCTTTATCCTCGATCAAGTGGCTTCTCCTTGATTTGGTTTGGAAAAAAATACAAACAAGCAAAATAAAAATAAACACTAGAAATTTTAAAACGCGGGTTGCCTCCCGAGAAACACTAATTTTATTTACAAGTCTTTAGCCAGACCTGGCCTTGCTTTATCCTCAATCAAGTGGCTTCTCCTTGATTCTCTTCCCACCTGTGCTTTTTAGCTTTACTTGGTTATTATCAGACTGTTTTTCTTTTATCTACTTCCATCCTGCCTTGTGCGACATTTCTCTTGTTTCATCATTAGCAGGTGGCTTTCTAGCAGATATGTTGCTGGTTATGTAAATTTGAACATCATTGAGCCACCAACTCTTGAACTTACTAGGACCGAATTTGATTGTCCTGAGATATGGAAGAAAGAAATTGCAACAAGTGTTGATGCGTAGGCATCCACACACTTGAACCCTTGGTTGCCCCTAAGTAGGCATTGTAACCTTTTGTGTCTCCTTGTTACGTGGCGATCCACTATTGAACTTTTGTTCAGAAGCCTCATCTTTGCTATACAACAGCATCTCCACTATCACTCTTCTTAAGTGCTTCAGCCCATTGAACATATGCGACTCCGGTATCGATTTTGTTTTGTCTTTCATCTCATTCAGCTGCTATTCATTCAATTTTTTAATGCGTAACAAGCCGTCAATATCATATCGAGTCGTTACGATGTCTTCAGTAAGCGTTTTTGGTAAGGAGTCATTTCCATGTAACGAGGCGTTATGCACTTCGTGACAGAGTGGATTTGGAAGATCTTGGTCGTCAGTCAACTCCTTTACTTCTATTTGGACAGTATTTATAGCTCCCTTGAGTTCTCTTGACTTTATTTCTTCATCTAGTTCTTCTTTTAAGCATTTAAGATCCTCCCGAAAGAATTGGCCGCTCATTTTCTGCCTCCACTGATCTCTTGCACATTGGGTTAGTATCTTTCCCATGGTTTCTCTGCTTGATTTAACTGACTGGGAGAGTGCTTTTAGTTCTTCATATCTATTGTCAATGACTTGTAGGTCAGCTAGCTCTAGTTGATCATGCCAATTGACTTGAAAGTTTTTGTACTTGGAGAAACCAGTGTAGTTTGGATCCGAAGGTGGGACTGGTGCGTCATTATGTGAACTTCGATTTTGCACTTCTTCCATTGTTGCCTCTGGTTCCGTGGCTTCAAGAGGTTGATAGTGCTGGTGTGCTTGATTTATCACAGATATTTGCTCTAGTTTATCCTTAGAGTTTCCGGAGATGAGTTGGGAACGCACATTGAATATGTGACATCCGAGAATTCCAATGTTAACTTCCTTTAGACAATCTACGTTAGTTACGTTATAAGTGTTAACTCAGTAACTAATGCTTAACTAGGCCGAATACGTCCACGACCTTTGGTTGATCACCGAACCCGACCACTTGTGTTATGTGTTTATGTGTTTATTGTCATTATGTGCAATGTGATTTAAACGCATGATTTAGTACTATTAATAGCATGACAAATTGTGAATCCTTGATTTTGTGATAAATTGCCCACTTTTGGTTTCCAGCGAAACTACCGGGCGAAACTATAG
>JBCNJP010000055.1:1711-35391 GCA_039602395.1 Deinandra increscens subsp. villosa | reverse complement strand
CCGACAGTAATGTCATCCAAAAATTTGCTTACTGTGAATTTAGAGTAGTCCGTAGGTGAAGGCTGACCATTAAATGGGAAATTGGTCTCATCAAACCTCGCATGTTGTGTGATGTACACACGATGGGAGTTTTGTTCAAGACACTTGAATCCTTTGTGTTGAGGACTATATCCCACAAAAATACATGGAAGGCTTCGAGGAGCCAACTTGTGCTCCGCATAGTCGCGTAAATAGGGGTAAACACGACACCCGAAAACCTCGAAAATTTTCATATTTGGGTTCTTACGAGAATAATTGTTGAAAAGGTGACATATTTTTAAGAACTTTGGTGGGTAGTCAGTTTATAACATATACTGCGGAGCTAAACGCCTCAACCCAAAAATTTGTTGGAATTTGAGCATTGAAGAGCATAGCTAAGCCCGTCTCAACAATGTGTCTGTGTTTGCGTTCTACCTGCCCGTTTTGTTGGGGGTGTACGGACACGAAAGTCTATGGAAAGTTCCATTTTCTTCAAAAAACCGCTTGACTTGGTGATTAACAAATTCGGTACCTCCATCCGATTGAAATACTTTAATTTTTCTAGACAATTGTGTCTCAACAAATTTTGTGAAGGTGACCAATGTGGTATAGAAGTCCGATTTAGCCTTGAGAGGATAAACCCAAGTAAATCGAGAATAATCATCTAAAAAGGCAACATAGTAGCGATAACCTTGGTTGGATGTAACCGGTGAGGACCCCAAAGGTCACAATGAACTAAATCAAGAGGATGTGATGCCCTTTTTGCATTATCATGAAAGGGTAATCTATGGCCTTTGGCAAGTTGGCAACTAGAACATAACGATGGTTTAGGTAAAACAGAAGTAACATTCAAAACTCCAAACTTGCTCAAAAGGGAAATAACATCAAAAGGTACATGTCCTAAACGGGCATGCCACAATTCAAACGAGGCCGTAGCCATATTATTTAAATAAGTAGTAAGAGCTTCATGGTCTTCCTTCAAAACGTATAGCCCTTGTTCACACCGACCTTGGGCGAGCACCTGTTTCGTATCCCGGACCTGATTTGTCCATATCGAAAATTATTAAACAATATATCAATTATTAGAAAACCAAACATCAACGATTCATCCATACACTTGGCCTCTTAGCTGTTGTGAATGTCAACTGAAGCAAGCCAAAAGACTTGCAGCTGCAAAATCATAAGAAGAAAAAGATAAAGCCGTTAACAAACATATCAATTCAATGAAAATGAAAAGCAAAATAACTTGGTTCCTTGTTGATGCTACAAAATAAGATTCAAACTGATAGTAACACATACACTTTATCCACTGCATCGGGAGGGAGCTGCTTCTCAACAAATTTGAATGACAAATATAGTCTTTCATACTGAATAATCTCCAATGTCTGGATTTTTTTGTAGAACAAAAGATAAGATAAGTAGTAAGTAAGACCTTGTCAGTCATATAAGTTGAAATATTCCACATTGTTCATCTTTGTGTCTTGCTCTTGAGGTGCTGCTATAGTCATTCAGCTTCTCTTAGAAGTAGCTTGCTGCAAAGATTAACATGATAGATTAAAACTTATTAAATTCATACCATCATCAGAACATATAAGAATTTATCACAATGATTACATGGTGCTATAAGGAGTCATATAGAATGCAACATATGTCTCAACGATACTCTCTAACTAAAATGCATTCATACCTGATCATGTGATTTTATCATACATAATCATACAATAGCTTGACTCCATCTGAACTGATACTCCACCTCAATTGATATTCCACCTGTTTAGAAATGCAAATTCACATCCTATTTAATCATAAATTTATATACTTTTTGGCTATTTATTCCACAAAAACCAATGTCAGAACACCAAATTAACTAACTGATACATGTTTCAATTAATTGACACAATACTTTGTTTTAAGTAAATATGCTTACTCGATCTAATCTTCATGTACATCCATGCCTTGTTATACAAAATCAATACATGTTTCATGAAGTTCATGTACATTTTTAATAGATTTGACCAACCTCCTGAACATAGTTAAACTAATTATGATGCAGTTTCACACCGCAAATCAAGCCGTATATCGAGTATTCAAGCAGAGACACAAAGAAACGAAGAATTCTTTCTTCAATATTATTCAAAACTCAAAAACTGAAGAACCCTAGAACAATAGGATCCTTAAATAATGCTCCTATCTACAAGATAGGCATGAAACTTTCAAATAAAAATAACCCAATCATTAACTTATTTAAAATTCAAAAGGATAACTAACTAAAATAAGGGTGAGGTTATTGTAAGAAGTTTAGTTTGGATAAGAAAGATAAGAAGGAATCAAAGCCATTAGATCTTCAATTAAATGAAGATCTATGGCTTAAAATTTCCCTGGGTAAATTAGAGAGGAAACTAAAGAAAATAAAAGATGGAAGGGTATTTTTGACTTTTTATCAAATTCCCCCCATTTTTTAAATCTTCATAACTTTTAGATACGATATTATTTTATAAAAAAAATTACACCATAAAAACGAGCGTTTTTTTATCTTTAAAACGCGTATAGTGTTGCTATATAAAAAAATATTTTTTTTTTACTCTTTTGATTGTGTCAAAATGTTAAGATCATTGTGTCATTGTGTCATTGTGTCAGAATGTTCAGATCATTGTGTCATATTGTATCAAAATGTTCAGATCATTGTGTCATATGGTGTTAAAAACCGAAAGAGTAATTTTTTTTAATTTTATATATAGCAGCACAATATATATCCTTTTGACACGACGACACAATGACACAATGATCTGAACATTTTAACACAATGACACAATGATGTGTCAAAATGTTCAGATTATTGTTTCATATGATGCAAAAAACCGAAAGAGTAATTAATTTTATATATAGCAACACTATATATACTTTTGACACGACGACACAATGACACAATGATCTGAACATTTTGACACAATGACACAATGATGTGTCAAAATGTTCAGATCATTGTTTCATATTGTGCCAAAAACCGAAAGAGTATTTAATTTTATATATAGCAACACTATATATACTTTTGACACGACGACACAATGACACAATGACACAATGACCTGTGTCAAAAATCGAAAGAGTATTTTTTTTATTTATTTTTTATATAGCAACACTATATGTGTTTTAAAGATTAAAAAATGCTTGTTTTTATGGTGTAATTTTTTTTAAAAAAATAATGTCGTATGTGAAAGTTATGAATGTTTAAAGAAAATGGGGGAAGTAGATAAAAAGTCAACAAAAGTGGCTAAGACTAAAATACCCCTCCTTCCTTTTTTATTAGATCAAGATCCAATGGCTGAAATTCCTTCTTATCCTTCTTACCCAAAACAAACTTCTCATTTGAACCTCTAAAAGCTAACTAATTAAATAATAAAAAACAATAAAAACCATCTTTTAGGCCACCGCCATCATACTCCCCCTCTTAAAAAAAACTCGTCCTCGAGTTTTGCTTCGTGCCTCAAACCCTCCAGGATCGAATGGAACCTCTTGACGGTTGTTATAGCTCACTTGGAATTTAGCCTCACAAGTTGTCCCGATCGGCTTAAAGCAATTACCATTTGGACTAGCGGGTCCTGGGTCTATTGGGTTGTCGGGTCCTCCCGCATCCTTCTCCATCTCCCCCTCTTTGAAAAAGACTCGTCCTCGAGTCTTCAAAATGTCGAACATATCAACTATATTTTTAGAGCGAACATCACATTTTCTCACCGCATCACGACCACGAACGATCTTAACCCCTTTCAAGATTATAGTACAGAAACCAATTCCAACCCCATCAAAATCTTTATCTATGTATATAAAATTTTGACAACCCAAAAGTATTTGATAACCCAAACTTTCAAACCTGAACTTCTCGAAGTTGTAGGAAAAAAATTTGATTTTGGATCCCAAACTTATTGCCAATTCCAATTTCAACTTGAAGCTATAGCAATTCCGTCCGCCAACATTTATGGAAATTATTAATTTTTTTACTCCCAAATTGACTAAATTGTAGGAGAAAAAGAAAACTGAACCGAACAAAATGATAACTAAATCACAATTTTGAATAGCAAAACTCAACCTTTGCGGATCCGGCAATATTTTGAATAGACATCCAAATCTTGTGGAACTTTCAAAAATTATTGAAACAATGTCATCTCCGTGATTGGAAATTTCTAAAAAATTCACCCAGATGTCCCTTGAAGTTGGCAGTGCAGATGATGTGGTTTTCGCCGGCGGGGAAACGGGTGGTGGAGAAGTAACCCACCCAAGGAATAGTTGTACCAATAGACACTCTTCATCGTCGGGGATTATGCCATCTTCATCATATTTAGGTTTTTGATAGATTGGATTCTCCTCTTCATTCTCATCGTCCCAAACGATGAAACATGATTCGGTTTCCTCCAAACCTTCTTCGCCATCCCGGATGGTCGAATCGGGTTTTGTTGCCTCATAGCATCCCTCCTGCTGTAACTCCAAGTCCCGGACTCGTTGTTGCAGCCTCTTGATTTCCGCTATGTCCCGGGGATCCCGTATGTGGTTCTCGTTGCCTCGGTCGGCGGATCTACGAGGAAAACAAATGGAATCCGGCTCCGGTCTTGCCATTGAATCGTCTACTGAGCTCTGATACCAACTGATACAGTTTCACACCGCAAATCAAGCCGTATATCGAGTATTCAAGCAGAGACACAAAGAAACGAATAATTCTTTCTTCAATATTATTCAAAACTAAAAAACTGAAGAACCCTAGAACAATAGGATCCTTAAATAATGCTCCTATCTACAAGATAGGCATGAAACTTTCAAATAAAAATAACCTAATCATTAACTTATTTAAAATTCAAAAGGATAACTAACTAAAATAAAAGCTAACTAATTAAATAATAAAAAACAATAAAAACCATCTTTTAGGCCACCGCCATCATACATGTTTCATGAAGTTCATGTACATTTTTAATAGATTTGACCAACCTCCTGAACATAGTTAAACTAATTACCTGGCATGAAGAGATTTAATAGTGATGGTAATAATGAAATTCGATCTAGGGTTTATATAAAATATGACAGCAAAATCGATCATCGAATAACACACGGTTTTCATGTAATCGAATAACACCGTTATTAGATGTAATCAACAGCATAGAAGAAATCGAGGGGCTGTTCATCGGAACAAACCTTCAAGAATCGTGAAACTGAGCATCCGAACAAACACTAAGAATTTTATCGAGAAATTGAGAATCGAACATATACCTTCAATTCTGATAGCCCCACCATTAGAGACTTGAATAAAGTTGACATTGGATATGCGAAGAGTAGTCACGGGTCGATCCAATAGGTCAATCCGGTTCATTTGGAGCTCCAACTTTTGTAACCTACCATGAAAGAACCACCCATGCATCAATTCTACTCCACGTTGCCAATCATGTTATTTTATGTCCACTTTGTTTTTATTTATTTATTTTCCAAGTTAGTTATTTTCCTTAATTCTAGTAGAAGTGGAGTACCCATGTTTATTTTCTTTTCTATGCAAACTCTCGACTGAAACCATGGAAGGCAGAATGTTTATGTTAAAAGTTTAAGTGATGTCTCAAGTTTAGAGAGATTATTTTATCCATTGCTAATCTAAGTTTGGCAACTTAGATGGTGTTCTTTGGAACCTATTATTGATTTTGGTGGTGTGTCTGTATCCGAAACTCAATTTAGGAAGCTCTTCGTGTTCGAATCGGGTGGTGAATCTGTATCCTAATTCAACCGTTGCCTAACTGTTCGTTCTATTTTTCATTTTTTCGATCCTACCCATTTTCGCTACCGAATATATAACACCTTCAAGCGATTGATCGAGGATGATCGTGAAACTGGACCCGTGATGTTCTTCAGACGATGAATGGCGTTGAGGATCAGAGAGCAAACGAAGGGAGCGGCTGAAAAAAGTGAGCGATGATTGAGTTGACAGAAATGTAAATGGATCACCGGATGGATTTAGGATCCGCGTGATTTTAAGGGGCTTTTTTTTTAAGAATTTGTATCAACTGTGGATACAATTTACAAAACAGGGGTGACCAATTGGAGGGCTGTAGTGATGCACGTATGACTGAAAACTTTTCTTTTACTGCTTCTACTACTTTGATCTGATTAACCAGTTTAATCAGTAATAACTATATTTGGTAAAATATACTTTGTATACGGGTTTAACTAAAATTAAAGTTAATACACGGTAACTCGAAAACCACTAGCAAACCCAACAGTGGTATTAGAGCCTTGATCACCACACGCAAATCTAGACCGGCCGTGTTTTAAACCGGTGGAATTCGCAAACTGGGAGTAAAACCCGAAAGTTGTGAATTGTTTATTTTAATTAATAATAGTATCAATTGTAAATTGCATCTATATATATTTTGGCCGATTTATTTCCACCAAAATAATACAATGTAATTCTTCGACTGTTTTAGTAATTACGTGTATTCTGCCCAACCCGATTTTGTAAATTGCTTGGTTTTGGATTGGTTTCTAATTTTGGTTTTGGCTCATGTTCTAGCCCAATTGTAATAGATTAGGTTTTTGGTATTGGCTCACCATTTTGGGTTCAAAGTTGTAAATAGATGTAGGTTTTTTACTTTAAAAAAATATTTCGATTTAAGGAAACTTTCCTGATAAAGGAACTTGCCAATTTTGGCAAGTTCCTATTTCAGCCGGTGTTTCCATTCATGGAAACTTTCCCAATTTTGGAAATTTCCCATCCTGAGACGAGTATTCAAATTTTCGCAACTTTCGATTTAGAAAGTTTCCAATTTTGGAAAGTTTTCTATTTCGGCTTAAGTCCCCAACTTCGGTAACTTTTGTGTTTTAGTAAGTTTCCCAATTTGGCAAGTTCCCCAAAACGATACTTTTCAACTCGAAAACCTGGAAGATCCAATCAAGTTCAAGAAGAGTCTTGAAGTTAGTGGGAGAAATTAGAGACGACGAGATGCTAGAAGACCTTCATCCATGTGGTGGTTGTTTTCTTTGTCCCTCTGACCTATTTGGTATTGCTAAAAGGCTCTAGCAATACCAAGGCCCTTTATGGCCGAATACATGTATGTTGTCACACCCTCAAAATCCACCTACGGGGTTTATACCGCGAAGCGTGTGACAAACCAGGATCCGAGTCATTAGTTATACCAACCATGCAAACACACCAAAAATAGTTTAGGAAAATACGGAAGCGTAAAGGTAAGTTAAAGCGTTGCGCAAAACACGCGCCCTCAAACCAAACATGAAAGTAAACTCAAACGTAAAAGTTGAAATGCAAATTAAAATGTTTAAACTGTCATGTGATATGCATCCTAGCGTGCTCGTACCTCAATGACCTGCGAAAGACATGCTATGTGGGTCAGCGCAAGGCTGGTGAGTTCATAATTTCAATGCAAGAATAATAGATGTTTGTAAAATGTTTGTACCATGGTAATCATAATAGTAATTGTAGCTAGCAAGGCCAATAATGCTATCACTATGTGGTTCGCAACCGAAGCGTGACTGTTTGTGTTTGTAATGCCTTCCACCATCGCCTAACACGGACGATGGTGATACTGTCTAGGCTAATTTTACACCCGTTCGACATCCAGTCAAGTTAGAGCTACTAACGCGGGTGGGGTTTGTCAAACCCAGTAGTACTACCAAAGATTACCTCGCTTTCTCATATACTAACGGTTCGAAATGTAAGGACTTGCAATTCGTGTTATGTGTGCACATACGTGATCAGCAATACTATTATATTACCAAAACTGTTTGTAGTATGTTCCTTCTCTAAATGGAATATTCAGAGAATAATGTTCGAGAACTCACCTTTGGGAGCTCGACAAGAAAGTTAAATGAAAGTGTTGATGAATTCCTACGAATCACCTATATGTTTGTAACCGTGTAACACTACAGTGTATGGACAACGAGACTGACTCAATCGACCCTGACGACACGTTGGTAACTTATGAATTGTTATGTTTGCTTGTTTACACACTCCAATTTTAGAAATGTTATTATTTAGGAAAGTTTCCATACATAGCAAGTTTATGCAAATAGTAAGAAACAAGCAAGCACACGTTTATCGTTTCTAGCATGCACCCTAGTAGTTTTAAAGCGGTATCAAGAAGCACATAAGGTTTTCAAATTTAGACATGCTTGGTAACAACGTTTCCAAAAATAATCATGCGAGCCAAAAACACACGTTAACCAATTTCAATCACACCAACCGGTTTCCATGCAAAGATTCCTATTTAAACGTGCTAGATATGCACGTAATATTTAATGACCTAACTTAGTATATACGATTTTTAAGATTGCATGATTACATTCTCTTTTTACCATGCGAGATACGTTACGGTGCGACTATATCATTTAGTAAAATAAATAAGCAAATTAAATATTCAAAAGTGTAGTTATATAATGTGTGTGTCATGTTTTGCATAAATTTGTAACACTTTTCCATGGTAACATACCACATTACTATTAGTACATATTAACTATGCTAATTCATGGGAGGTTTGCAAGGATGAAGGAACTAGGAATAAAAAAAGAATTAAGAATGTTAGGGGCAGGTCTTGAACTTGCGACCGCCCAGTCTCCATTCCCATACCCCAACCATTACTCCAGTTTTCCATTTGTTAAATTTAATCCAGTTTCTCATTAATTTAACATGTTTCATTCTGGTGCCATATCTCTATTAATGAAACAGAACAAAAAAAAAAGAATTAAAAGTGCAGTTGGCTGGGTTCGAAAATTGGACGATTCACTCACCAGAGAACATCCCAACCACCAGGCCAAATTTTCGATTTTGGTAAAAACTCAGTTTGCATTTTATTTAACACAAACGATTCTGCGTCATCTTCCCCATACCTAAACCCCATTTACGAATGAACCAGAATGCGAATTTTTTTAACCTCTCGAGTAGTGTCCCTTACTACAAATTAGTTAACAATCATAAATTTTAACTAAGATTTATAATAATCATGTGCGGGTTCTATGATGTAAACATACGGATCGAGAACTACAAAATCATGAATAGCATCTATAACATACATGTGTGGCTATTTTCTAAGTATAATGTCGACATGTAATATTTCTTCACAGTCCCAACCCGAAGCACATAAATAATGCTATAACAAAATAAAATCAGAGAACTAAAACCCATTATATTTTCGAACATGGAAGAACCCGAAACCGAAGGAAGATTACCTTCGTATTGCTTGCTATCGAAGACCTCCCGGACTGTCGCGATTGTACTAGGGCTGTAAGACAGCCTTGGTGACTTCAGAATCGAGTAAAGCAGTTGGGTAGGGGCTGATTTCGAAGGCCAGAAGGGAAGGGTGAGAGGGTTTGTGCGATAAAGTGTAGAGAGGGAGGGAGGAGTTACGTAATGTTGAGAGAATGATGGGGAGGGTTAGCGGTTATTTAAGGGGGGTATGAGGAGGAAAAGTCGGTTGATTCATGGATCAAGTTGGGTGCCTATCTCAATTCAAAAATTGAATTTAGATGTTACACCACACAGCCCTCTAGTTCCCTAAGTTTTCGGTTAAGATCCCCCCCAGTTTTCTAACTATGGTTTCGCATGTGTGCACGGGTTTGTTCTAAGTTTTTTTTTTTTGGGGTAAAGGGTTTTTTCTAAGTTTGACGTATGTACAAATGCTCGGTTCGTGTAAATTCTAGTAGCACATAGCTCCAAATGAAGTCATAATCTCGTAAAATCACTTATTACAGTCGTACACATAAAATCATAGCGTTATGAGTTATTCACATTGTGTTCATTCGATAGCGTTTTAATAATTTAGTCACCAACGATAACGGCCGACTCAACTCTTGTGTGATTGTTCGTGGACTCGATGACCCATCTAAAATTCCTATTAGATGTATGAATGCATGTGTGTACGAATAAATAATTGTTCGTGTTCGTCCAGAAAATCTCCTGAATTTGTCAGGTGTCACATCATCCCCTTGTTGAAGAAATTTTCGTCCCGAAAATTAAGATCGTTGCTCGTTCGCTAGATACAAAGAAAAACAAAATTTGTTAGTTGTCACATTATCCCCTTGTTGAAGAAAATTTCGACCCGAAATTTAGTTCGTACCTCTACTCGTTGTTGCTTGTTTGTCGAAGAGTTGTGGGTATTTCTTTCGCATTTGATCTTCACGTTCTCACGTGAATTCTGGTCCGCGTTTCGAGTTCCAGCAAACTCGAACTATCGGGATCTTACTGCGTTTGAGCGTCTTTACCTCACGATCCATGATTTCAACCGGTTCCTCGATAAAGCGCAATTGTTCATCGACTTGGATCTCGTCTAGTGGTACTACTAGACTTTCATCTGATAGACACTTCTTCAGGTTTGACACATGGAAGACATTGTGCACACCACACAATTTCTCTGGTAAGTTTAGCTCGTACGCTACCGGGCCAACTTCGCTGACAATTTTAAATGGTCCAATGTAGCGTGGGTTCAGTTTGCCACGTTTGCCAAAACGTATGACACCTTTCCAAGGTGAGACTTTTAAAATAACTCTGTCACCAACTTCAATTTGTCTGCGTAACTCTTTTGACGGTCCCCAGCCGCCTTCATTCGGTTTCTGATCTAAACGATCCTTTCTGACGCCTCAAGGACCAGTTCTGGACCGGTAAGTTGGCTGTCCCCAACTTCCGTCCAACAGATAGGTGACCGACACTTTCTCCCGTACAGTGCCTCAAATGGTGCTGCCTGAATGCTCGTGTGATAGCTGTTGTTGTAAGAGAACTCCACTAGGGGTAAGTGAGTCTCCCAACTATTCCTGAAATCTATAACACATGCTCTCAGCATGTCTTCAAGTGTTTGGATAGTTTGCTCACTCTGACCATCCGTTTGAGGGTGTGCCGAGCTCATATCCAGTTGTGTACCCAACCTTTTATGCAGTGATCTCCATAAGTGGGAAGTAAATCGGGCATCCCGATCCGAGATAATGGAGACTGGCACCCCGTGCCTAGTAACTATTTCCTTTACATAAATTTTAGCGAGCTTCTCAGTCTTGTATTCTTCCTTGATGGCCAGAAAATGTGCGGACTTTGTTAGTCGATCAACGATCACCCAGATAGTGTCGCAACCACTAGAGGTCTTTGGTAACTTTATAATAAAGTCCATTGATATGTGTTCCCACTTCCACTCGGGGATTATTGGTTGTTGAAGTAACCCCGATGGTTTCTGATATTCTGCCTTAACCTTGGAACACGTCAAGCATTTATTCACATATGTAGCGATGTCTGCTTTCATGTTTGGCCACCAGTAAGCTACCTTCAGATCATGGTACATCTTGTCTGCACCAGGATGGATTGAGTATCGAGATTTATGAGATTCGTCCATCACGAGCTTACGTAAATTCCCAAAGAAAGGGACCCATAGTCAGTCTTGGAAATACTTTGTACCATTAGCTTTAGTTTCTAATTGCTTGTCCATCCCACAAAGCGATTCAGCTGCTCGGTTTTCATCCTTTAAAGCTTCGATCTGAGCGTTGCGGACCTGATCAGGTAGCCTTGCGTGAATTGTGAGTTGTAATGCCCGAACCCGCTTTGGTTTGGCATATTCTTTTCTGCTGAGGGCATCGGCTACCACGTTAGCCTTACCCGGATGGTACTTTATCGCACATTCATAATCGTTTAACAGCTCAACCCATCGACGCTACCTCATGTTAAGTTTTTTTTTGGTAAAAAACGTGCTGCAACCTCTTATGGTTCGTATAAATTGTGCACTTTGTACCATATAAATAGTGTCTCCAAATATTTAGTGCGAAGACCACAGCTCCCAACTCTAGATCGTGAGTGGTGTAGTTTTTCTCGTGAACTTTCAGCTGCCGAGAGGAGTAAGCAATAACTTTCTCGCGTTGCATCAACACGCAACCGAGACCTAGGACGGGCGCATCGCAGTACACTACATAGTCATATGTTCCTTCTTACAGGGCTAAGATGGGTGCACTGCATAGCTTTTGCTTAAGCAACTGAAATGCCTGCTGATGCTTGTCATTCCACTTAAAAACGGCGCCTTTCTGTGTTAACGCTGTAAGGGGCTGAGCTATCTTCGAAAAGCCCTCTATGAAGCGCCTGTAATAACCAGCTAAACCTAAGAATTTTCGAATCTCAGTAGGAGTCCTGGGTGCTTCCCAGTTTTTGATCGCCCCGATTTTTGCCGGATCAACATGGATTCCATTTTCGTTAACCACATGGCCAAGGAATTGCTCCTCTCGAATCCAAAAATCACACTTGGAGAACTTTGCGTATAATTCCTCCTGTCGTAGCAGTTGCAAAACCAACCGTAAGTGTTCCTTATGCTCTTCGTTGCTCTTCGAGTAAATGAGAATGTCATCAATAAAAACGATAACAAACTTGTCTAGGTACGGTTTAGACACCCGATTCATGAGATCCATAAATACAGCTGTTGATACCTGATATGTGCATCGTGTGAAGTATCAAACAAAGAAAAAGTTCAAGCCAAAGTGTTACTGGCCGAACCTGGTCCAAACCAGGAGTTCTGACTGGCCAAACCTAAGGTTCGGACAGAGATCGGCCAGTCGGGTATATATAGTAGTTTGTTCTTTGTATTCAGTAGTTCTGAGCGTGTGAGATTTCTGTTAAGTATGTGTTTCCAAGGTGTTTCTTTGTGTCGTGTTTCTAAGTGAATACTGATTGTAATTGTTCGTTTGTGATCAATAAAACAATCAGTTAATTAAGTTTCGATGTCCAAATAGCTAGATTGAGTAGACGATCCGATGCTCACGCATTTTCAAGTGGTATCAGAGCTTTCTAGTTCACTCTACTGATCCGTGGTTGCTGTTTTTGGATTTTTGAACTTTTTTGGTGTTTTCTCGAATATGTTTACGTGTTTTTGATCGATTCCTTCGAGTTTACTGTGTCAAAACTGCTTCTAAATCATTCCTTATCATTTTTTTCGATCCACAGTTGCAAGTTTCATCAAAATTAGTCAAAATTTGTGTGTTTTTGAAAATTTATGTCGAGGTTCGGAGTTCACTGGTCAGGTTCGGAGTAACTTCTCCGAAGTTCAAGTTCGGAGCTCCGAAGTTCGAGTTTGGAGAGAGTTCGGTGAGAGTTCGGTCCAAGCTCGGTGTTCGGTCTATTGTTCGGTCGAAGTTCGGGGTTGTTCTAGTTCGTTGTAAGTTCGGAGCTAGTTCGGAGGTAGTTCGGCGCTACTTAGGTCTGTTTGAAGTTCGGACTGTTGAATTAGGTTCGGACAGAGTTCGGAGGGAGTTCGGACGACAGTGTTAAGTTCGGAGCAAGTTCGGCCAATAGATTTCATAATTTTTCAAAGATAATGGAATTTCAAGCGTTTGCCGCTATGCAAAACGCAATGCAAACAATTCTGAATTTTGACAATGAAATCGGAACAAGTCAGAAAGTTCCCAAATTGTTGAAGCTTGAAGATTATCAGAATTGGAAACAACGATTTTCGGCTTATATAAGTACGAATGACATCGATTTGTGGATTCCAATCAAGAAACTTTATCAACATCCGACTGATGCAGGAGACTTAAAGGAAGTTCATACTTTCGATATTGCTGAAAGAAAAGCCTATGAGCTTGAATAAAAAGCTTTCGATTATCTTACAATGGCATTACCCACTGAGTTGTTACATCAATTCAGCAAATCAAAACAATTGTGGGATGCTTTATCAGCAAGATGTGAGGGTAATGATGATTACAAGAAAAGTCAGAAGAAAGTGTTGAATAAAGAATTTGATAATTTTCAATATTATGACAATGAGAACATTACTGCTCTTGTTTCCCGACTTTCACACTGATTAGTGAATTAAAGGTTGTTGGAATTGACAAGACTGATGCTGATTTGAAGGAAAAGATTATGGAAGCATTGCTTGAAAAATGGGAAAATTATGTTTTGCTTCTTACTCATGATAAGGATTATTCTGCATTAACGTTTCACGAGCTTACTGGAAAACTGCATGCTCGGGAAATGGAAATGTTGAATTCTAAGAAGTCAACTACTACTTTGCAGAATCCTGAATTGTATCATGGTGAGAATAGTGCAAGCATGAGTGCTAAGTCTAAGCCAAATTTGAGTTCAACACCGAGTGTTGCTTTTATGGTTGGAACTTCAGGAAATTCTGATAACAATTGTTCACGGGGTTGTAGTTTTACAATTCCAAATTCATCAAGCCAGAATGCGTTTTCTACTGAATCAACGGATGATTGTGTCAAAATGATTGCTGCATTGATTTCATCATCGTTTGGTTTGATTATCAAGAATGTTGCTGATGCAAAATTAACAAGGGATGATCTGGATGCTCTTGATGATGATCAATTAACTGAATTGGATTTATCTTGGCTAATAGAGTTTTCATTTTAAGGGGGAGAAATGTAAGTAAGGGGGAGTATTGAGATAAAGCATGTTATGGGGAGAAGGTGAATACATGCCAAATATATAAGGAAAGTGAATACATGCACAATATATAATTGTGAGAAATCGATCATTGGGAAATGATGGTACATTGGCTTACATATCTGACTTATGGATAGAGTAGATGAAAGGGCCATAAGATCATTGCTTGATGTGCTTGGTAGGCTCGACAAATCATAAAGTATTCAGATGTGATATTCACTAAATACTAATGCTTGACCATGTGTATAACATCTTGATGCATATTTCATGACATAAAAAGAAAAATAAGTGTGAAAATAGTAATGAGAAGTCACTGTATATACATGCGTTCATTTTGCAAAGATTTAAACTTGTTTGATTTTCTTTATTTTGTCAAACAATCAGACTTTCTCTACGTGTCCACAAGACCGACCTGATCGTTGTTCGTTTGACGTTCTGTTTTATTTTCTTTGGTGTTCGTATAACTCATCGGACTTTCTCTGCGTGTACGGGAGTACCGACCTGATTGTTGTTGAGTTATAAAATTTCAACTTGTTTTATTTTTCTTATTTTGTTAAATCCGAGGTCATATCTGCGTATCGAAAAATCGACCTTAAGGTAGACGATTTAACGTTCTTAGTTTTTTTTGCATGGAACACAGTTGACAATATCATGAAAAACATTATGCGTTGTGAACAATCACAAGTGCTATCACACAAAAGGAAAAAGAAAGAAAATCTATTAAAATGTCTAAATATGTCTGATAGTGTGGGGGACACTGGTCAAAGCAAATCTAATCAATACCTTAACATATCCAGATGTTATGAGTATGATTCTGTCTGAGTTTAAGATGGACAAATTATACCGGCAATCAGCATGACTTGTGAGTTTCAATTAGTTGAAATTGAAGTGTAGTTCAGTGCGTTATGTCAATATGATCCCAAATAGTGATCTTTCTCTTACCAAAAATAGTGTTTGTTTCTGTATTGTGATTTTATTTCATTTCAGAAAAGAACAAAAAGATTTTTGGTGTGTTTTAGCATAAACTTTGAAAAATCAAAAGATTTTAGGTTTGTTTTGATATAAACTTTCTAAAAGTCAAAAAGATTTTATTTTTGCGTTATTTGCGATCAGATCAACATGTGATACAAATTCAAATTTCAAAATCAAATCTTGGAGTCTCAAAGAGACGTTTTGCGCCAAGATTATTTAAATGTTTGAGCAGGTTGCTAAAGTGCAAGATTTCATGATCACTTCAAGTCTTCTGAAGTTGTTGATAAAAGACCAGAGATACACTAGAGGTCATCAAGTATTCAAGATCAAGCTACGATTGAGTTGAGGAGGAGTTTGTTCGAAGATTCATTTCATTAGACGAACGGATTCTACACTTGAGGGGGAGCTTGATTGAAGATACAGAGTTGATGATGTTGAACAGATACTGCACACGACGAGGGGGAGTTTGTTGATACCTGATATGTGCGTCGTGTGAAGTATCAAACAAAGGACAAGTTCAAGCCAAAGTGTTACTGGCCGAACCTGGTCCGAACCAGGAGTTCAGACTGGCCGAACCTAAGGTCCGGACAGAGATTGGCCAGTCGGGTATATATAGTAGTTTGTTCTTTGTATTCAGTAGTTTTGAGCGTGTGAGTTTTCTGTAAAGTGTGTGTTTCCAAGGTGTTTCTTATTGTCGTGTTTCTGAGTGAATACTGATTGTAATTGTTCGTTTGTGATCAATAAAACAATCGGTTAATTACGTTTCGATGTCCAAATAGCTAGATTGAGTAGACGATCCAATGCTCACACATTTTCAACAGCGGGCGCGTTAGTTAGCCCAAATGGCATTACCAGAAATTCAAAGTGACCGTATCTTGTGCGAAATGCCGTCTTGGAAATGTCTTCCTCCTTCACATGCAGTTGATGGTAGCCGGACCTTAAATCGGTCTTTGAGTAATAACTAGACCCTTGGAGTTGATCGAACAGGTCGTCTATGCGAGGAAGAGGGTAGCGATTCTTGATGGTGACCTTGTTTAGTTCCCGATAATCTATGCACATGCGGAACGCCCCGTCTTTTTTCTTCACAAAAAGGACAGGGGCTCCCCATGGCGATGTGCTAGGTCAAATGAAGCCTTTATCTAAAAGCTCTTGCAATTGTGTAGATAATTCTTTCAGCTCAGGTGGGGCTAATCGATATGGAGCACGAGCAATTGGCGTTGCACCGGTGGCGAGTGAGATTTCAAACTCGACTTGCCGATGGGGCGGAAGACTAGGCAAGTCCTCCAGAAATACATCAGGGAAATCGCGTACTACAGGAATGTCCTCTACCTTCCTCTCTTCCCGAGCATTTTCAGTTACTAGTGCCAAGAATGCCGTGCAGTTTTTGTTTCTCAGACATTTATGCGCCTTCATAAAGGAAATAATTCCTTTGACAGTACCGCTTCTTTCACCTTGAACAGAAATGGCTTCCCATTGGGAAGTGGAATACGGACGACTTTGTTGTTGCATACGATCTCAGCGCTATGGTTAGACAACCAGTCCATGCCAATGACGACATCAAAACTTCCGAGTGGGGTGAGTATAAGGTCAATATGAAAACTATGGCCAGATAGTTCTATCTTACATTGCTTGTAAATGTGTGTTACACTCACTATTTTTCCATCAGCTAATTCTATGGAATAAGCAGTTTCTAATTCTACTAGTTCGATCCCTAGCAGTTTACTAAAGTCTTTTGATATAAAATTTTATTGGCACTCGAATCAAAAAGAACAATAGCAAAGCGGTTATTTAGAGGGAACTTACCAGTTACCACGCTGTTGTCATTCTTTGCATCTCCCTTGCCAATAGTGAATGCTCTGCCCCTAGCACCACCACCGCCACCACTGTTGTTATTCTTCTTCAACTGTGGGCATTCTCGTTTGATGTGGGCTTCTTTTCCACATTGATAGCATCCCTTTTGCTGTGGATTTGTCTGAATTTCTCGGCGACAATCTTCGGTAGCATGGCCTATTTTCCCACAACGTCGGCATTGAAACTTCTCGCACAGACCATAGTGATGGTATCCACACTTGTTACACTTGGGGTACTTCCCATTGTACTTGCCTTGATTGTTTGAACCACTTTGATTGTTACCCCGATTGTGGTGATCATGCCTTCCCTGCTTGTGCGGTTGTTGCTGAGACGATGAAGACTTTAAGTCACTGTTTTCCCATTTCCTTTTGTTTTCTGATGCATTAGCAGAGGCACCTTTTTTTGGCAGAATTCCCTGATTCACAGCTGTCTCAGTCAGCTTATGGGCCATACGGATGGCCTGTTGTATAGTGGTAGAGTTACTTGAGACCGCCATTCCCTGGATCTGTGGGGCTAACCCACTAAGATATATCTCGATCCACTTGTATGCTGGTTGTGCCATGTTTGGGCATAAATTTGCTAGTTCATTATGGCGCCGAGTGTAGGCTTCAATTTCTAACCCTTACATCTTCTAATCCTGGAGTTCTCAATATTCTAGCTTCTGAAGTTCATCTCTTAGGCAGTATTCCTCAGTTATTGCTGCTTTGAAATCATCCCAAGTCATGGCGTTAGCTTCAGCCATTCCTAACATCTGTACCTGTAGGTTCCACCGTGTGAGGGCTGAGCCCTCCAATGTACTAGCAGCGAACTTCAATTTGTTTGCCTAGAGGCAATTGCATACAATGAACACCGACTCCGTCTTTTCAATCCAATGCAGCGTCCCTACTGCGCCGGTTTCCCCTGTAAACGTGGGTGGCTTCCCATCCATAAATTGCTTATGCGCGTTGGTGCCTGCACCTGCAATTCATGGAGATAAACGTACCTGTTACGTCATGTCCTCGATAAGTTGGCATGTTAATAGAGGGGTAAAATCTTACCTTGGTTTTGCGCCGGGTGCTGTTGGTGGTAGGCTGCCAGTGCTGCATTGACCCTGTTGTTCACCAATGTGTTGATTTGAGCCGCAATCAGGTTAGTAGGGTTTTCGCTTCTACGTCCCGACATTATCCTTTCAATCACAAATATCCAAAATGAGACAAAGAATTTAATGCAATATATCACCCAGATACATACACACAACACAACGAATTTAACAGCGTCTGAACACAACATAATAAATAAAATGGTAATTTCAATTCAAATAAATTTGTAACTAGTTCACAAAAATATCCAAAAATTCAGAAATTAATATTCAAAGTACTAGCTGATGGGAACAACCTGACCCATCTAGGTTCACGTCTAGTTTCCACTATGACCAGAGGAGATAGCTGAATGCTCTTCCTCCTCCTCGGGTGCTATTTCTTCTATTGGCTCTTCTTCTTCAAGGTCTTCTATCGGATCAGCCAGTGCCTCCAAGTGCTGAATTCGGTTTAGATGTTCTTGTGCTTCTTCTTGTAGTGCTTGAACTTCTTCTACTAGGCTGTCATGGACCCCATCTATCTTGCCCAACTCATCAACTAGTTCCCCTATGCATTGTTGTTGATCCCTTAGTTACTGCTGTTGTGCTGTCAGTTGAGCCTGTTGGTTAGCTAATTGAGTAAGAAGAAGTTGATTATCTATTTTCAGTTCTGAAATGGTCCCGTTAGATTCTCTAAATTGTAGAAATTCTTTCCCCGCCATCGAGACGAATGCCGCAAATACCCGTTTAAAACTAACAGGCAATGGGGGTAGGGTTCATGTCGAACTCGATGCACCTTCCTAGTCAGGGAGTGGAGGTACTCCCTCCCGGTGTACCAGGCCTTCCATCGCCCCTGGGTACCAGTCCCAGTCTTCCATTGTGCCAGGACCATCTAGTCCAAGTCTTCGCCTTTTTAGTATTGGTGACGGGGGTGAGGAGGGTGAGGTCACAACCACCGGTTCTTTCCCTGGAGTATGCCGAGGACCAACTGATGACGTGGATGACGATGATGATGATGATGATGATGATGGTGACAACCAGCCATTTAGTTTCCTTTCCGCCATGTCTGTAACATATATATATATATATATATATATATATATATATATATATATAACAAAATGCTTGTAATTAATGAAATATTGGCATATAACTAAATCAAGTGTGTGCTCTCGTGTATGACTAATGCAACTCTAAGGCTATAGTTGGCCCAAATGCAAGACCGGGTTCACTATAACCAATGGATCTGATACCAATTTGTCACACCCTCAAAATCCACCTGCGGGGTTTATACCACGAGGCATGTGATAAACCAGGATCCGAGTCATTAGTCATACCAAGCCATGCAAACACACCAAAAATAGGAAAATATGGAAGCGTAAAGGTAAGTGAAAGCGTTGCGTAAAACACGCGCTCTCAAACCAAACATGAAAGTAAACTCAAACGTAAAAGTTGAAATGCAAATCAAAATGTTTAAACTGTCATGTGATATGCATCCTAGCGTGCTCGTACCTCAATTACCTGCGAAAGACATGCTATATGGGTCAGCGCAAGGCTGGTGAGCTCATAATTTCAATGCAAGAATAATAGATGTTTGTAAACTGTTTGTACCATGGTAATCATAATAGTAATTGTAGCTAACAAGGCCAATAATGCTATCACTATGTTGTTCGCAACCGAAGCGTGACTGTTTGTGTTTGTAATGCCTTCCACCATCGCCTAACACGGACGATGGTGATACTGTCTAGGCTAATTTTACACCTGTTCGACATCCAGTCGAGTTAGAGATACTAACGCGGGTGGGGTTTGTCAAACCCAGTAGTACTACCAAAGGATTACCTCGCTTTCTCATAAACTAATGGTTCGAAACGTAAGGACTTGCAATTCGTGTTATGTGTGCACATACGTGATCAGCCATACTATTAGTCTATTATATTACCAAAACTGTTTGTAGCATGTTCCTTCTCTAAATGGAATATTCAGAGAATAATGTTAGAGAACTCACCTTTGGGAGCCCTGCAAGAAAGTTAAATGAAAGTGTTGATGAATTCCTACGAATCACCTATATTTTTGTAACCGTGTAAGACTACAGTGTATGGACAACGAGACTGACTCAATCGACCCTGACGACACGTTAGTGACTTGTGAATTGTTATGTTTGCTTGGTTGCACTTTCCAATTTTGGAAATGTTATTATTTAGGAAAGTTTCCATATATAGCAAGTTTATATAAATAGTAAGAAACAAGAAAGCACACGTTCATCGTTTCTAGCATGCACCCTAGTAGTTTTAAAGCGGTAACAAGAAGCACGTAAGGTTTTGAAATTTAGACATGCTTGGTAACAACGTTCCAAAAGTAATCATGCGAGCCAAAAACACACGTTAACCAATTTCAATCACACCAACCAGTTTCCATGCAAAGATTTCCTATTTAAACGTGCTAGATATGCACGTAATATTTAATGACCTAACTTAGTATATATGATTTTTAAGATTGCATGATTACATTCTCTTTTTACCATGCGAGATACGTTACGGTGCGACTATATCATTTATTAAATAAATAAGCAAATTAAATATCCAAAAGTGTAGTTATATAATGTGTGTGTCATGTTTTGCATAAATTTGTAACACTTTTCCATGGTAACATACCACAACTACTAGTCTCCAATCCCATACCCCAACCACTAGTCCAGTTTTCCATTTGTTAATTTAACCCAGTTCCTTATTTATGTAACCTGTTTCATTCTGGTGCCATATCTCTATTAATGAAAAAGAACTAAAAAAAGAATTAAAATTGTAATTGGCTGAGTTCGAACCTGGGACGCTTCACTAACCTGCGAACATCCCAACCACCAGGCCAAATTCCGATTTTGGTAAAAACTCAGTTTGCATTTTATTTAACACAAACGATTCTGCGTCATCTTCCCCATACCTAAACGGCTAAACACCATTTACGAATGAACCAGAATGCAGATTTTTTTTAATCTCTTGAGTATTGTCCCTTACTACAAATCAGTTAACAATCATAAATTTTTACTAAGATTTATAATAATCATGTGCGGGTTCTATGATGTAAACATACTGATCGAGAACTACAAAATTATGAATAGCATCTATAACATACATGTGTGGCTATCTTCTAAGTATAATGCCGACATATAATATTTCTTCACAGTCCCGGCCCCAAGCACATAAATAATGCAATAACAACATAAAATCAGAGAACTAAAACCCATTAGATTTTCGAACATGGAAGAACCGAAACCGAAACCGAAGGAAGATTACCTTCGTATTGCTTGCTCCCGAAGACCTCCCGGAATGTCGCGATTGTACTAGGGCTGTAAGACAGCCTTGGTGACTTCAGAATCGAGTAAAGCAGTTGGGTAGGGGCTGATTTCGAAGGCCAGAAGGGAAGGGTGAGAGGGTTTGTGCGACAAAGTGTAGAGAGGGAGGGAGGAGTTACGTAATGTTGAGAGAATGATGGGGAGGGTTAGCGGTTGTTTAAGGGGGGTATGAGGAGGAAAAGTCGGTTGATTCATGGATCAAGTTGGGTGCCTATCTCAATTCAAAAATTGAATTTAGATGTTACACCACACAGGCCTCTAGTTTCCTAAGTTTTCGGTTAAGATCCCCCCAATTTTCTAACTATAGTTTTGCATGTGTGCACGGGTTTGTTCTAAGTTCGACGTATGTACAAATGCTCGGTTCGTGTAAATTCTAGTAGCACATAGCTCCACATGAAGTCATAATCTCGTAAAATCACTTATTACACTCGTACACATAAAATCATAACGTTATGAGTTATGCACATTGTGTTCATTCGATAGCGTTTTAATAATTTAGTCACTAACGATAACAGCCGACTTAACTCGTGTGTGATTGTTCGTGGACTCGATGACCCATCTATAATTCCTATTAGATGTATTAATGCATGTGTGTACGAATAAATAATTGTTCGTGTTCATCCAGAAAATCACCTGAATTTGCCAGTGTCACATATGTTATAATTGTTTTGGTTGCCTTGATTATGAAACTGATTTTTCATATCAACTAAAACCTCAAATTAGTTTAAAGTGGTTAGAACTACCTTTGACAATCGAACGAAGAAGAGTTCTAAAAGTAGATCATTTTACAGCTCTACAAATAAATGAATAACCAATAATAGAACTTTTAAATTTGTTTAGGATTATTTTCTTAATTGGTTATGCATGTCTTGCGACAACGTAGTCATTAATTAGGTTACCTAGTTGGACTATCTCGAAAGAAGATAGGGTTTCGTTTCTATTAAACGCTCACGATTAAAATCCTGACTTAATAAACCCTATTTGGTAAGTCTTAAAACTGGTAGTCTATGACATCCTAAGTCAAGTCAAACTTGGAACGTATTTCATCGAAACGCTAGTGTTGAAGTATTTAACACTGTACTTGTCAAATTAACCACTTGGGACACCTACCGCTATCTTTACAAAGCACTTTAGATTGGAGTCTTTAACACCGTACTAGACTGGTTTGTAAATATAGTGGGCTTAGATGAGGCTAAGTGTATCATCAGTACTCTAAATTACCACTAAGCCTCATAATGGGAGCTGTGAATGCTTTTCACAATTGACACTCGTTGTCTATCCACTTACCCAATTACTATTGATTGCATGCTACAGCTACCATTAGGAATTGACTAACTGGAATCCCATCCTTTATTCAATATAACTTACCATATTTGAATGAAGGTCAAACATCAATAATACTAAAAGGATTTATTCTAAATGTTTCAGATGGCTAATAATCAACAAAACAACGACACCTTCCAGCTCAAGTCTATCCTTGAAAAGGAGAAATTTGATAACACCAATTTTCTTGAATGGCACCACAATCACAAGATTTGTTAGAGCATATACCTATGCTATGATGTGTCTCGTGTATTGTATCTAGATTAGAGTGAGTCTGTGTGTTGTAGTGGCAACATTCTAGGTGACATACCACCTGGTACGCCGGACCATTTGGTACGCACGTACGAAATGCTACGCCCGTTGGTACGTAGGCTAGTATGTAACTAACTATAAATACCGTGTGTTAGAATGTTAGCTTAACACTTCTGTCATTTCTACACTTTCTGTGTGTGTTCTAGAGAGAGAAACTAGAGAGAAACTAGAGAGAGTCTTCTTTGTATCTTCAAGTGATTCAATAAGAATTCTCTTATTTACATCTCGTGTTCATTACATTGATCAAAGCATGCAGTAGTAAGATCGTGTCTCGGTTTTACAAGTGGTATCAGAGCATTTGGCTGCTCTATTGCTGTGTTTTTGATCAATTTTCGGATTTTTAGAGTGAGAAAGTGTGGGTTTTCTTCATTTTTCATCAAATTCTTCCAATTCCGAGTGTTTCTGAGGTAAAAAAATGATTTCTGAGTGTTCCTAGTGAGTTTTCGCACCTTTCTGAAGCAAATTCAAGTCCAAATTGTCAAAATTCTCGAAAATCCGTCAAAATCAGCGTGGTACGTTTCTGGTTCGCCTCAAGAAAAACTGGTCCGTCGTTGGTCCGCCGATGGTCCGCTAGGCAATCTTCAAATCTGGTCCTTGGCAGTTATTTTCTGGTCCGCCGAACCAAATCTGGTCCGCCGAACCAAATCTGGTCCGCTGAGTACAAATCTGGTCCGCCAAATCAAATATGGTCCGCTGAGTACAAATCCGGTCCGCTGGCAGTTTCTTAAAAGTGTCATAACTTTTGCATCGTAAATCGCTACAAGAGCCATAAGTACTCAAATTGATCGTCTCGACGAGCTCTACATTGTTCGTTCAAAGTTGATTTTCAAAATCAAATTCTAACACATTTGTTTTTGAGTTTGAAGTTTTGAAGTATAATTTTCGGTGGAAAAATGTCTGATTTTCAAGCTTTTGCGGCTATGCAAAGCACGGTACAAGCTATGCTCAATTTTGATAATGAAATAGGGACAAGTCAGAAAGTTCCTAAGTTGTTAAAGTTGGAAGATTATCAAAACTGGAAGCAACGTTTTTCTGCATACATCAGCACAAATGATATTGATTTATGGATTCCGATTCGAAAGTTGTATGTACGTCCAACTGCAGATGGAGAATATAAGGAAATTCAAGATTTTGATAAGGATGAAAGAAAAAGTTATGAGCTTGAACAAAAAGTTTATGGTTATCTTACCATGGCTTTACCTACTGAGCTGTTGCATCAATTCAGCACTTGCAAGAAAGCTAAACAGTTGTGGGATGCTTTATCTGCTCGATGTGAAGGCAATGACCAATACAAGAAGAGTAGACGAAAAGTGTTGAACAAGGAATTTGAAAACTTTCAACAATATGAAAAAGAAAATATTCTGCTCTTGTTTCAAGGTTTTCACATCTGATTAGTGAAATGAAAGTGGTTAAAATTGAAAAGACCGAGGAAGAATTGAAAAAGAAATTAATGGAAGCATTACCGGAAAAAGTGGGAAAATTATCTGTTATTGCTTACTCATGAGAAAGAGTATTATGCATTGTCATTTCATGATTTAACCGGAAAGCTTCATGCTAGAGAGATGGAAATGATGACCTCAAATAAGTCAACTACTCAATTCCAAAATCCTGAATTGTATCATGGTCAAAATTCTGCAAGTATCAATGCAAATTCTAAATCATTTGATGTTGATTCACCAAATCCACCTCAAACAGCTTTTGTTGCTGGTCATGGTTCAGGAAATTCTGAAAATTCATCAAGAGGATGTAACTTCACTATTCCAAATCATTCAAGTCAGACTTCCTTTTTAGCAAAAACACTTGATGAACATTTGGTATTAATTTCTGCTTTATTATCTTCCTATTATGGATTGCTGAATGGTGGTTGACAACATCTAATCTGATTGAAGAAGATTTTGATCAGATTGATCCTGATAATCTTGAGCAAATGGATATCAATTGGCAACTGGCGATGTTAGCTCAAAGAGTTAAAAGATTCAAAAAGAAGATAGACTATCAAAGTTTAAATCCAGATGGCAAGGTTGGAATAGATAAATCAAAGGCAAAATGTTTCAAATGTTCTAATTTTGGACATTTTGCTCATGAATGTTCAAAAACAAATGCAAATGTATCAAAGCCTCCAACAGCGTTAGTTTCTCAAGTTGATAAACAATATAACTGGGGACGAACTTTTGATGATTCTCAACCCCTTGCTTCAACTACTATTACTTCTGATTGGAAAACAAAAGCATTGATTGAAGGTTATGATTGGGCTGCTGAGGAAGGTGATGAGTCTGCATTTCGTGCTTTGATTGCTCAAATTGTTCATAATGATGATGAGGAAGAAGTAACTGATTCTGAATCTGAAATAAGTGGTTCTGGAAATAGTGGCTATGAATCTGTTTGTGAGTTTTGTTCTCAGAAAGAAAAGAAGATTCAAGGATTGATAAAGGAAGAAGGATAGAAGAATTGGCAACTGAACAACAAAAGTTAGAAGATCTAATTCAGGAATTCTCTTCTCAGAGAGAACAATTTTCAGATTTTTGAGCAGAGGTTTTTGAGAAAGAATCAAAATTTCAGAGTGTTAAACAGGAGTTTGAACAGACAATTACAAAGTTATCTGAAGAAAATACTGCATTAGTTCAAGAAGTGAAGAAATGTAAGGATGATGTTGCGGATACAGCAAATGATTTTCAAAATCTTTTTGACAAATCAAAGTTCAGACTTGATACTCTTACTAAGCTTTCTGATGACCAAGCCATTAAGATTCAATCCTATCAGCTTGATATGGAAAAGTTACTTGATGAGAAGAGGGAGTTGGTTAGAGTGAACAAGTTGCAAAATGCAAATTTAGATATTCAGAAAAGAAATGAAGATAAGCTACAGAAGGAATTGTGTGCTGGATTAGATGAGTTAAGATTGCAAAAGTATGAAACTCATAAAGTGGCAAAGAAGCTGATTACAACTGAAAAGGAGTTGGCTGAAGCTCAACAAAAGATTTCTGATCTGAAAGTAGAAGTCATTGATTCAAAACGTCTTTTGAACAATGTTACTAATTCACAATCTTTTACAAGTTTCTTGGTCAAAGATGACAACTTTGAGAAGATGATCAATAAAACTGTGTCACCACCAGGAAGTCTCAAAGAAGGAATTCATGATTTGAAAGACAAGGCTGAGACTGGTGATTATTCTGAGTTTGTTGGTTCCAAATCTGTTGAAGAAAAGAAAGCGAACAAAGGCAAGGATGCTGAGAATTCTGAAATTACAAAGGTTGTGTCTGGTTCTTCATCTAATGGCAAAGAGAAATCTGCAAGTTCAACAACTGATATTGTTGAAACTATTGTTGATGCTCCCAAGGATATTACTAAGATCAAAGCAGAGTTCTCTCGTCTTGCAAAGACCGGGCATAAAACATCTGGTTCAGAAGAGAAGGTTTCTGGAAAACATATAGGTTTGGGATTTCAAAAGAAACAGGTTAAAGTGAATGTTGCTACGGTTCAACAGCAACAAAATTTGAAGAACATCAGTATGAAGCAAGTGAAGAAGAAGACTTTTCATGCTTAAAAGGTTCAACCGGAGTGATTTTATAAACTCAAAGGCTCAGATCAAATATTCTCTGATATGGATTTTCCACTTCACTGTGTGGATTCTCAGAAAATAGCTAAGGTTTTTATCAAATCTGCTGATGCTCCAAAGACCAAGAAGAAACAACCTGCTAAGTTTTCTTCTGGAGATTCAAATTCTACTCCAAAGAGCCCGACATCCAAATGGGTTCATGATCATTGCTATCAGGTATTCGATTCTTTTTATGATTGAAAAAGCAAACTATCCCCGAGGATAATTGCCGCCCAATCAGAGATGTTATAGTAATGGAGAAGAAAGAAGATTGTGACAAGAAAGAAGTATTTTATTGATTTTCTAGAGAGAGAAAGTATAGTCGCATGTGTAATATAATTATTACAAATGAAATCAGATCCCTAAACTATACAATTGTTTGGGTATTTATAGGCTTCGACCTTGATCTTCCAGCCTCGCATCTGCGCGACCGCATCTATCTGTATCCTGTAAAGACACTTCCGCCAAGCATCACATCCGAAGAACTTGGAAGTAAATGATCGGATGTGTATAACACATCCGAATCATCGTTTACTTCATCAAGTCCCCCAAGTCTATTAAGTGAATAAATGAGGTTAATAGACTTACTTTGGATATAAAGGGTCGTTTACACATCCGACATTCACATGCGGCTAACGATTCAGCTTACAGGTACTCGCATCTGCGTACTTGTATCCACCTATCACCTGCAAGACACCTTAGCGAGAAATATATCTGAAGGACTTGAAAATAAATGATTGGATGTGTATAACACATCCGAATCTTCATTTATCTCATCAAGTCCCCCAAGTCTATTAAATGAAAAACTGAAGTTAATAGACTTGAAGAATTGAAATTACTCATCCAACATCTGTGACTGCTTGTATTTGCTGTCCCATATGTATGCACAAGTCCAACTTTAAGTTTTGGTCACACATTACTAAAATATATCCAACATAATTTTTTTTTTAGTTATAGTGAAAGCATATAATGATGAACCACAAAATCACACCGTATGTAGATATGAAATTATAATTCAACTAGGAACAAGCTATGTAATGAAGGATAATAGATGAATTGATTGTTTTATTGAAATTGCTATATTTGAGTACAGTTGGGGAAAAACACACAGTGAATGTGTGGTTTTTCCAGAACTGAAAGTTACATAACTGATGAATAAGTGAGCTATTTATAGAACTGCCAGAGTCGTATCTTCATAAGCTGGTTGGATGCACTTGCGTCTTGCCCATCCGCAACTGCATCACTTCCGGCTTTGTTCTTTATACGACACTTGCCCGTGAGGTCTTTATCATCAGAAATGTATCCGCTAAGCCATTTGCATGTCCAGCCTTGACCTATCCTCATCAAGTCCCCCTAGTCCATTGATTATTCAAGAAATAATTATTGGACTAGAGGTTTAAAAGTATTTTGCACTTCCGATAATTTTGGAAGATTTTATCGATCATCTTTATTAGGTCCCCATGTGTTTTAGACTTGTTACCTCATTAAAAACCTTGCTCGGAAAAACCCTGTGGGAAAAAACCGATGCTAAGGAAAAAAGAGTGTAACATACATCTCTTCTTTGCGCTAATCATAGATTTCAAAGGTCAAAAAATTTCCTCCATTTCTAACGATTTCATAGATCTGGTCATCAAGTCCCCTTAGTCCTTATGTTGTTTTGTAGAAATGACTAAGGACTAAGTTACAAAGATCATAATAGGAAATGCTTGTGAAGCAAGATCTAATGGATCATAAGACTTCACTTGTCTTTAAAACAGATCGCTTCTGCAAATGTAATCGTTACATTCTCATAAGGGTATTTAAAAGTTTTATTGTAAAGAAACGCTCCTGCAAGTGTATATAATAACTGACTTGTCAGGCGTGTCTTGCATGTTGAATTGTACTCGAGTACTTTTTGTACCCGCCGGTACACGTGTCGGTTGGGGATTAATTTGAGGGGGCAGTTTTTAGTTTTTTGTTTTGAATTTTTTAAAATCAAACGGTTATTTTGATCCAAAATTCTTGCCCCATATAAATATATACTTTCCCCTAATTGTTCATTCTCTACTTCCCTCATCTCCGTCGCTTCCTTTATTCTCCTTCGAGCCCTAATTCTCTATCGAGATTTCAGTTAAAGGTCAGTCGATTTCCTTTTTGCTTTTTACTGCATTTTTCATGGCATCTCCATCAGTTAGAGTTGATGATGATTCGAGTAAGCACAATATGCACATCTCGTTTTCATCTATGTCGCCTCATGACCTAGATGAAGTTATTGAGCGTTATAATGTGCCGCTTTCACTGAATCCAACCCTTCCGTTGCCGAAAACTCCAATTTCTCCTTTCCCTGGTGGTAAAATTGGGGTTTACGTTGATATGTTCAAGCTTGGGAACTATCGTCTCCCTTTTACCAAGTTTCTCATGAGAGTTTTGATGTTTTTTAAGATCCACATTTCACAGATGCATATTCAGGGGTTTTCTTGTTTAAGCCATTTTGAGGCTACTTGTAGGGCTGTCAATGTATCACCAAGTGTCACTCTTTTTAGGGCTTTTTATAGAATCACAATGGCTGGTGACTGGTACACCTTTGAGCGTAGGAGATCCGTTAAGAGAATTAGTACTCATCTTCCACCGAACCCTCATTCTTGGAAATCCAAATTCTTTTATATCGATGATCGATGTGTTCCTCTTCAAATGGAATGGAGAGATGTTGAGGACGTGGTTCATGACCCAAATCCAAACAACGGTGATTATAGTCAGGAATCCTTTGATAAGTTAGTGTCTTGTGCAAGCCCTATTCGAGAACTTCCAGAAGCCATTCTTCTTCTTTGTAGAATGAGTAGGGCTTGGTTTACTCCTGAACTGTGGCCGATTCTGACGAATCATGGGAAGGGTAAGGAATTACCCTCTCATCATTTGTGATCCTGATTTTAAAATATCTTTTCGGTTTTTTGACAAGCTCTTTTTTCATTCTTTTGCAGAAATGGATCTCTTTGAAGCGATGCAATTGAAGAGTTTCAATGATATTGATCTAAGTGCAGAAGTTATGGAAGATGGGTCTATGCCGTTTCTTCGGCAAACTGCTAGCTCTTTCCCGGACTATCGTCCTAAAGAAACGCATGTTGTGACATCCGAGAATTTCAAGGTTTACTTCCGTTAGACAATTCCGTTAGTTACGTTATAAGTGTTAACTTAGTAACTAATGCTTAACTAGGCCGAATACGTCCACGTCCTTTGGTTGATCACCGAACCCGTCCATATGTGTTATGTGTTTAACTATTTATTGTCATTATGTGCAATGTGATTTAAATACATGATTAGTATTGTGAATAGCATGACAATTTATGAATCGTGTTTATCTTGCTTGGAATGTGAAATTGACCACTTTTGGTAACCAGCGAAACTACCGGGCGAAACTATAGTGTCGCCCGGCAGTCTATTGGCTCACTCGTGATCAGAGCTAGTTCCGCCTGGCCAGCGAAACTGCCAGCGAAACTAGGCCCTGATATAAAATATCTTAATAAACCCTAGCTCTCCCATTTGCATCCTTTGCACAAAAACACACACACACTCTCCATCTTTTCTCCTGGAAATCTGGTCAGCCGAGAATCACACCGAGCCATCGAGATCTCAGCCCTGAACCATCAACCATCGAGCTTGGAGATCGAACCGTGAGCCCCAAAACCATTTACATGCACTTTTCTATGTGTTTTACTATAAAGCATGCCTAGATCTCTGTGGAATCATTAGATCTTCTGTTTTAAGGCTTAGGAATGCTAGATCTGTTAGAAAGTCTGTGACTTTACGTTTGAAATCCATCCATAATGAAGATCTATGCTATTTAGGTCATTTTAGGTTTAAAATGTGTTTTTGGTAATTTGAATGTGAAAACCCATGTTTTAGGTGTTAAAACTTGTTGTTTGATGTTGGTAAATGATTATGCATGCTAGATATTGAATTACATGAAATATGGAAGCTGTTAGATTGATTTTTAGGCTGATTTATGTGTTTTTCGCGACCAGCGAAACTAGCCTGTTCTCTGGGCGAAACTATGCAGCGAAATTATGTATATCTTCATCCAGCGACACTATGTAGCGAAACTGTAGTGTCGCCGGGTAAACCAACCAGACCTGTCCGAACGAAACTACCGAGCGAAATTCCCTGAACGAAAGTTCAAACCAGTTTCGGGCGAAACTAGGCTAGCAAAACTGTGCCAACAGTTTCGAGCGAAACTAGCCTAGCGAAACTGTGTCATCGGGTATTGCCTAGCGAAAGTGCTGCCCGTGCACACAGCGAAACTGCCTAGCGAATCTATGCTAGCGAAACTGTGACCAGACCTAAACCCAAACTTGTGCAACTTACTTGAATGTTATGCCATGACTTACATGATTATGCTATGATGAAACATGCTATGATTTCTGTAATATGTGAACCCTTGTTTATGATCAACCATCGGTGTCGTGTGTCGTTATGTCGTGTCGTAGTTCCAACGTGCTATGTTATGGGCCATAGTGACGATAAGTTAATGAGTAGACACAAAACTAATACTTAAGACCTAAATGTGTTCATAGGTTTTCGATAAGCAAACAATACTTGGATTATTTAGCAAGTGTAGCAGTGCAACCAAAGGTGAGTGTCACTAACCCATTTACCGTGAACCCGTTTGGGTCACGCTGAATAACTTAATGAAAAACAATGCTGACAACCTTATGAGAGCTATGCACCTCTCTGATGAACTTGAATCCGGGAATGCTTGCCACCCACTTGATGAACTTGAAGTGTTTTATGGGAAACACTTGTGAATTACTTAAACAACTAATTCTAAAACGAAACTGAAAAATGTTTTCGGGATTCATAAGAACCCCAAAGTAAACCGTTTTAATATGACTAGTGTAGGTTAAAGTCTAAACCAAATGATATCACATGATTTCTAAGGATGCCTTAAAAACTTAAAAGTCCTCAACTGAAATGTACCATTAATTGTAAAGCGAGGGGATGTTGGGTAGATCTACTGGAGTTTGACAAACTCCGCCCCGTGGCACGGGGCGTGCACGGAGGTACAATATCAGCCTATCTGACCGTGATCCCGAGAGGACACGGGGGAGGCAAAACCGCGATGACATAGGTCCGCAAAACAGAATGGCACGGCCTCTACCATATTGGTCAGCTTTGGTACAAACTTCCTTAGTGCATGGAACAACGGATTAGCTACCCGCGATATCGGTTGACCGCTTTAACTTTACTTAACTAGTGCATATTAGGTAATACAACACTTGGCAATGTTTGTAAAACTAATACTTATTACATGTTGATGAATACGATTATGAGACCGGGCCAATGCATGTCATGCCCACCGTGAACTCACCAACCGTTAGGTTGACACTTGCGTGGTTTAAACTTTTGCAGATCGCTAAGGAGTATCCGCTGGAGGTTGGCATGGCACTTGAAGATTTCTTATTTTAAACTCAAACTTGGGAATTTAATAACAATTCATGTTTTGTAATTTAGCACGTGGTTAGTGCTAAGATACTTATGTTTATTTTCCGCTGCGTACTTTTAAAAACTGTTTTGATTTTGAACATTTGGACTTTACTCTGATTCGTTTAGTATTTGTAACTAATGGTTGTGGTCCTGGTTTGCTCGCACCCCCTTAACGGTATAAACTCCGTTAGTGGTAATTTTGGGGGTGTGACAGATTGGTATCAGAGCCATAAGTTGCAGAGAACTGGAATCAATTTTGAAAACGATTTGGAAACTGCAACTTGAAACCTTAGTTACAAACGAATAAACAAATTCCCAAAACCAAAATAATTACGTGCCAACCTGGGATACTCGCTCTGCTGTGTAAGTAAAAGCTTAATACGTATGTATATATATATATATAAATATATATATAGACCGTGTCTAGGAAGTCTAACGGAAAACCTTAGGGAAAATTTTCACACACGAATACGAAACGCGAACGCGAATACGCACACTATTCGGGGGAAAGCGACAACGAAACGATGCTACACGCTACGTCCTGATTTCTACTACGATGACTACGCCGATGGTGACTTTTATGGGGAAGCCGACTTTCGACGATAGCTACTTACGACTTACGACGTTCTCCGACGACGCCTCCATTTTGCACGAAAATTTTTCTGGACTAATAGAGGGATAACGGGAAATTGCTAATATACATATTATGGGATATGTATAGAATATAACTATGATTGAACACTGGCTACTTTAACTGTCCAGAAAATGTCGGGAGGAGATGGAAGGAACAACATTACCTTAACACCTGCAGAACTACAAGCAATGATAAACGCACACGTACAAGCCGCAGTGGCAGTCGTCCATGCTACAATCGCTGCGCAGCAAGCCATCCATTTGGCTCATCAGCTTACTAAACAGGTGAATGAGGGAGGTACACTTCCTGCAAGAGCCTCTGAGAAGATTGCCTTAAGTAACAAGAGAAAGGCTGATGAAGAAACTCCTGGAAACTCAATGAACAATCGGAGTGTTGGAAACAAAAGGCCTGGGAACAGCGGTGGTAACAACCGCCAAGGTGGGAATGGAAACTACAAGGGCAAACTGCCCAGGTGCAACAAGTGTGGGAAGCATCACACCGGTATCTGCAGAATGAGTTTGAACTGCGAGAGATGTGGCAAGAAAGGCCATGAAGCAAAAGACTGTTGGACGATGTTACCTAAGCCACAAAACCTCCCAAGGCGAAATAACAGCAGCAACCGTAACAACAACAATGAAGCTCCCAGAGGAAATGGTAATGGGAACTGCTATGAATGTGGTGTTCCAGGCCACATGAAGAGGGACCGCCCACAGTTGAGAGAACAGGG
>JBCNJP010000054.1:0-21000 GCA_039602395.1 Deinandra increscens subsp. villosa | reverse complement strand
TATTACGCAAGTGATTGTCTTGTTGACTCGAGATTTAATTATATTGTTATCAATTATGGTTCTTCCGTTCATTTAGAATATATTACGTTAACTATTTTGTGTTTAATCTACGTGGGCTAAATAGGCATTATTGGGCCAATTTTAGGTTTATTGGGCCTTCATACCCTTGGACTAGCCGTGGCCCGAAATCGGGGAACACAATTAGGTTTTGTTCCTTAGCCGCATGTTACGGCCCATTTGGGATGGCCCAATTATGTGGGTCTTTATCCTACGAACCAATTGGTTTGGGCGGGTTGCCCATGTAACTGGTTGTTACTTTACGGCCCAAGGCCAAGCTAAAATGGGCTTAAGTGATCCGTACGTACCTAATGGGTTTATCGGGCTTGTTGTTGGCTTAATGGGCCCACTAGATACTTAACAGGCTTTCAAGAGGCATGTTGGTCTTTCTTACGCATGTATGTTTAGGTAACATGTATCTGTGGTATGTCTAGAAGTGATGGAACAATGTGTAAATAACGCGCGAAAAATTTACCATGAAATTAATATAATTAGTATAAGGTTTGTCCCGAAAATTGCACGACGTGGCTAGTAAAAAAATTTCTAAGTCGTCACATCATTCCCTTGTTGAAGGTAATATCGCCCTGAAATTTAATTCTTATAGGAATTAATCTTGACAGTAACCTATCGAAAGAATCATACTTCTCTACTCGAAGAAGAGTGATGGACGTTATGTCCAGGAATGCTTACAACATGTTGAGGAGATGTCAAATGTTTAAAGGATTTTCGATGGGGGGTTCAAATAAATATTGTAGAAAGTGGTTTCTTTGATCAAACGTTTCTATGAGAAAAGTCAAAACAATCATATTACCAGAATCATATCGAGTGGAAAGGTCGAACAGAATGCCACGATATCGAGGGTCCATAATATGTCCGAGTAGCCTCCAGCTTTTGTGCGTAGTGCTAGGAGTGAGATACCTATTTCCTGTCTTGTTTTCTCTCAAAGCATTCGCATTTACCAATAACCTAGGTGAATTGAAGAGAAGGGAATTTGAGTATGAGAAAATTATCTGTGCATCAAGTCAATCATTGTTTGTTTAATAGACCCATTGTGTAAGGAAATCGCAAACATCTGAATTTTACCTATCAATTAGTAAATACCATAGATTTACACAAGGCTGATCAAGTTAACATGAGGACTCGTTGATTGGTTAGGCACTTTATGAAGTTATGACCACTTAAGTTCACATGATTCGTAATAACTTTCAAAATCACCTTTCATGCAATAACGGTTCAGATAGCATTTGAGTATCTATAAAGGCTTTCTTTTAATGGTGGATATGGTCAATGTGTACTAGCATGCAATTTATCATGGTGCTCTTACCATACAACGCATAGAATGCCAACACCTTATATACTAGCATATAAGCCTAGCATGGCATATCTTTAGCATATAATTCATAACTAACCAACACAACCAATACGGTGCAAAGTTGACACGGAAACTGCACACAGTCTTGTCATTCCCACCGGGGTATCAGGCTTAGGACCTTGTATGGTGTATGGTTTTCATATTCAATCAAGCTAATACATTCACAACATGTCATTCTCTTGTTCCTAACACGTTTCATAAATAATTAATCATTGAATCCTATGCAATTTAATCTTAAACCAGTGCTTCAATAATTAGTCAGTTTCTATACCCTAAACATAGACTTGGATCCTCAAATTTTAGCATGCATAAACACATATGTTTTGTAAACATTCCTTATGAGAACTTCAAAAGCAAACAAACTATTTATTATGGTTAAAATGGTTCAACAGTTGCTCAGATACTAAAACATAGCTGGCAGTGTCCTGATTTTGTGACGCTAAACCGAGGTCCAGAGAGTAATCAAATCGAGTGCTACCATTGCCTTTGATAGATAACACGTAGAAGTTTGTTTCTTAGAGAAAAAATTAACTACATTCTTCTAAGAATTATTCAGGTAATAATGTAAACGATTAGGTTCAAGTTCAAACCGGGGTTCAACATCATACAACATATCATCGTACATATTACCCATGGTAAGTGTCCAAACATAGGGGGTCAAAAGTTCATCAAAATAAATGTGTAAACTATGGGGTACCGACAATCGAGGGTACCCTACAGAAAGGAGCATGGCATCAAGTGCAAGGATAGCAAATTTAAGATGAAAAGCGCCAATAGCTCAATTCATGGATTCAAGTGAGTGTTAAGCTGGCAGCGTATGGTAATCGCAAGTACACATTCTAAAGTATGAGATATGAGTTTAGAATGGCACCGGTTGAGAAACAAACTCAGAGTTGTAAATAACGTAATAGATAGTGTAGAATTCAGAGAGGACTATCTAACATGCTTGACAGGATTTGGCAAGAAATTCGCATAAACAGATATCGAGATGAACGTGTCGACGGTTATATAGTTGCCTAGAGTAAACATCTCGTCAAGAGGGTCTTCATTGCTTAAGTTCACAAGTGTGACCAATATACTTGGTGTTCTCGCACTTCATGCGGTATGAATCGTTCATTCGAAAATATTGGTTTAAATAGGGTTTGAAAATTTGTATACGACGTGAGCATGAAATAAACTTGTTTCTTTGGAACACCGAACATTAGGATATTCAAAAGCCGTTTCGGCTTCGACTGATTGTACATATGAATATTTATGGGCAGGAAGTTCATAAAAAAGGAATAGTCGATTACAAAGTAGTTTTCCCATAAAGGGAGCTGAACCTACTCCTTAACACATGCTTCTAAATGTTGGAGTTGATCATCTGATCGGGTGGTTTGTCATACATAAGGGGAAATCTCTGGTTTTTTAAATGTTGATGTTCATCTGAGTCAGAACCCACATTTGAAACGTGGCAGGAAATACTGTGACACCCCCGCAAAACCCACCCGCGAAATACCGCATACAAAGGCGTGAGCCAAATCATGATCTGAGTCGTCAGACACTTTGAACATTCTATATGCTCGACTCACCTTTTAAAACCATGTTTGGATACTGATGTATCAAATCATTTATCAGAGTTTTAAAGTTTTAAAAGTTAAGCGGAAGCATCATGACATAATTAAGTTTTAATTTCAAAGTAGCAGAAGAAATAACATATAAAAACAATTTAAGGTGTATGTTCGTCCAAGGCGACCAAAGGTGTTTGAATTATTAACCATGCAATGACACCATGAATGATACATAACGTACTCCTTAGCTTCTCCTAAGGACCTGAGAAGAAACATGTAAGGTGTCAACACTGTGTTGGTGACTTCTCGAAGTTTAAGCAGGTAAATAAACATCTTATTTAAAAAAGTAAGTTAACCAGTTACCCTCAACGAGGCATAACCCACCCAGGAATCACGCATCCTGAGAAAGATAATCAGCATTCTATATACTTGGGTTAGTTAGACCACATTATTTATAACACCATAGGCCCTATGTCCACTTGGGTTAGCTGGACCACATTATTTATAACACCATAGGCCCTATGTCCCCATTGCTGGCAACTAAGTTTTGCCTTCCTGCCATGCTATACCGAGCATGAACCGAGTTAAGACAATATAATACCCCTTCTACACCACCGAAGTAGGTGGGGCTAGAGCGACCAGCTAGGGCAGGTTTTGTCAAGCTCAACAGATTTGTTTCACATTTCCGCGTAATCAACTTGATGCTAATGGTACATGAATCCTGGAAGTACTCCATTGGCATGTTTTCCACTATGGGTTACAAATAGTATATAAAATAAAACTTAAGCATTTATTAATAGAAATCGTTTAGTATTTCTCAACAGAGATCGTTTAGTATTTCTCAACAGAAATCGTTACCACATGTCTTCTCCCAAAAAAATCATAATACGTTAAAAAGTGGGGCCGAGAACTCACCTTAGGGTGCAAATAAGTATCTAAATAGTTTTGTGAACAAAGTGTTGGATTCCTCTATGGGTTGCAAATACATTAAAAAGTGATGGATTCCTTCTAGACTCCACCTATGACACACAATCGTGTGAGTGTTGACTGTGTTGACCAACCGTCCAATCAACATGCGGACAACGAACAAGTGGACTCGAATACACATTGGTGATCAAATTTAGGTTTTCTACATTGTCCTACCACGTATTTCTCACATGACATGCTACACGATAAATGTAATTATGTCACAATTATCTATGACATTATCCCGCATATACGATGTACGATTGACGGGGCAGTCATACAAAGTCTTGTCATTCCCAAGTAGGTAGGATATTTAGGACTTGTACACTCGTATAACTCATAACTAATTTGACTATGTTAGGTCCCGTGAGGGGCTCTTTAACAATGTTGGCACAATTTAATTTAAACAAGATAAACAAGTTGCAGAAAGTAAATCAAATTGGAAGATAGCAATTCATAAAAGGGTTGTTCTGTATATCTCAAATGTAAATAATGGTCTACACGAGTGTATAGTATAACTACGTATCAACAGGAATAACTTTTCTCTAGGAGTGATGTTGAATTGCTTTGAGAAGATATTGAATTGTATGCTTGATGTCTTGCTTTGTTTGGTGAAGTCAGCTTGCTATTTATAGGTAGCTGTAGCAAGTTGTATTTGGATAAGGTGGTTGAGGACGGTTGATGTTGGAGTATGTCAGAGTATATAGAGATAAATTAAAGATATTAAATTTATATATATTTTCAACTGTCTTCAACTACTTTCGTGATTAATGTCAAGTTTGACATTCATTATTCTTGTTCTTCACACAAAGGTAAAATTTGTTCTTCTCGTAATCTTTATCTTCTGATAGTCTAGAACTCCTTCATGACTCTTCTTTGAAGACCTTTGATGCTTCCCATTAGAAGCCTTCTACAGAAATGAGGATTTCTGTAAAATTTAGTCTGTACAGAACTACTTCGGAATTTCAGGAGTAGTTTTGTATGAGTACAGAAATCATGCAGAAATCTGTATTTCATATATATGTGCCTTTGTGTCGATCAGACGATCCAATCAAGTTCTCGGTGAACTTAGAATAATCAAACACAATGGTTGGCTTTTTCGATCTCATTTGGCCCCAAACCATGTGAAATCGGTGGTACAACTGAACTACATCCAGACTCTTTGAACACCTCTTTTAATGTTTCATATTTGCAAATATAACTTGCAAAGGAAGCTGAATTTTTGAAATTTTCAATTTGTCTTTTAAGATCTCTAATTTCAATGTTTAATTTTAAAATCTTAGTTGTAGCTTCTGCAAGTTTCTTTTCTGAAAAGAAAGATTCCTCAGTTTTGTTATTCAATTCGATTTTAGTGTTCAAAGTCAAGGCATGTTCCTTTTTCAGTTCTGCTTTCACCGCCTCCCACCTTCGCTTGAAAATTTTGGTTTTTTTCCTCTGCTAACAAGTATTTGTCATGATACTTGACTTTCTCATCAGAAAGTTCTTTCAATTGATTAGCAGTTAAAGCACAATGATCACAAAGCTTAGAATCAACCTGAATATCGGCCATAAATGCTTGATGAGCTCGCCGGGAAAATCATCTCCTGGAAATTCAGAATTTTCTTGAATCACCACATTTTCAGTTGGAGAGCTGCACATAAAAGCATATTCATCAGGAAAATCAGCACCCCAATCATAACCTTCACAAGTTTGGGAAACTAAAGCCTTACTTTCGGAACTTGAAGCATTAGAATTAGAATTGGAAGTAGAAGGATTAGAGTTACTCCCTAAATTCTTAGCAGCATATTTCTGATACAACTTTGAAGTTTCTTGCTTTTTACCATTGCTACACTCCTTTGCAAACTGGCCATAATTCTGACAATTGTAACATCGAACTTTGGCTTTATCAAACCCTAGCTTCCCTTCAGGATTCAGATATTTCCTTCCTGTTCTTTGCATAATTTCTTTCCTCTTCGGACCAACATTGCCATTGACCAGTTAATATCCATTAGTTCAAGATCATAGGCATCAATTTATTCATAATCCTCATCCGCCAACTCAGAACTTGTCAATATTCCAGCAACTACACCATCATAAGAAGATACCATGACTGAGAACAATGCCATAAACTCATTTGTTATTTTTGTAGAAAATTGATTTTGACTTGATACAAACGCAGATTGACCCGAATGAACCGGATATATAACTCCAGCATTTTGAGTGTAAGTTCCCATGGATGGTCTAGATACATTAGAATACCCACTTGAAGAGTTTTCCACATACAAAGCAGTAGGAGCAGGATTTGCCCTTTTTGCCACCTTAGCATGTATAGTTGAAGCATTTTCCCCAAAATAAACATCAGGGTTTTGAACTTGTGCTGGTAAAGATTAAAACCTCATCATGTCTGGTTCTCTTGCTAGAATATTCCTTGTTAATTCATCATAAGATAAAGCTCAAATCCCTTATGAGTCAAAAACAAGATGTAACCTTCCCACTTGGCAGGTAAAGCATCTAATAGTTTTTCCTTCAACTCATTGGCTTCTTTCTTAACACCAACAATCTCAAGCTCGCTTACCAAATGTGAAAGTCTTGAAATCAAATCATTGATAACATGACAGAAATTGTCATATTCTCTCAATAACACTTTCTTCTTGCTCTTCTTATACTGAGCATTCCCATCGCATCTGTTACACAATGCATCCCACAAGGCTTTTAAAGTTGTATGCATTTTGAATTGATGCAGAATATCTTTTGGTAAAGCCATAGACAAAATAGAATAAGCCTTTCTTTCCAATTTGAACGCCTCTTTTTCCTCTTCATTCATTTTACTATATATTTTTTATTCACCGTTCATCTTCGGTATCACATAACCATTGATGTGTTCGGAACGGTACCTAAAAATAACTATTTTATCCTAGACCTAACCTAGACCTAGACACACCTAATTTTACCGAAACTCCTAAAACTAAACCGAACCTACAGGCAAGTGTACCTATCGGTGGCAGTATAGCTACAGAAGACCGGATATCGAACCCTAAGGACACTATGAACAAGACTTAACCTAGGACCTATGAAATGAAAATACTGAGTAAATTTGGGTTTTTGGATTAAATTAACTAACTTAACTAAATTAACTGAATAACAACCGACACGAAGGAACTTAGGACGAATTCAAATATGAGAAAGGTACCACCTAGACCTAGAATCCTAATTAATATTAATGACCTCACTCGGATATGACAATCATGATGGAACCGGGATCTTAACACACAACCTAGAGAAACTATACGAGCCCCCGAATCACTCTCCGGATGTTACTGATAGAATACCTAAAGATTGGAATACGCTTACCGGTTTATTAGTTCACCTTTTGAGTTCTTCCTAATTGATTACTCTAACGCTCGGACAAGTGGTTCTCCTTTTAAGTCCTTCCCACTTCAACTACCTAAGAACACCCTCGAAACAATCTAAGGCACTTTAAAATAGCCGGAGCTACCTCTAATTCCTACAATTGACACGGAATAACAAGCTAACCATAAAACATAGGCAATTTCCTTTTGGGACAATTATTCCTAAGACCTATTAGCTAACCCGATTACCCGACAATCCATTACCTTTTGAGTCTCTAGATAAGCAGCACACAAGAATTAAATAAATAACTATCAACTAATCCTATGATCACTATATAGTAAACCACATCAAATTGCAAACACACAGTCACACAATTTAACTACTTCACCCAAACCGGAAGACATCCGCAAGCAAAGCAAGGATTAATTGATAATTCTAAACCTAATTCAAACACACACATACATCAATGGCAGAAAATTAGAGGGGTTTAAAGAGTTATCAATCCATCAAGAAAATTATCATAAAACCGAATAAAACAATTAACACTAAAAAGTCATCATAACGGTCTAGGTGACACAAGCAAGTTTAGTTCATAATGCAAAGTAGAAAGCAACCAAAACCGAAGTTACCGTTCATCGTAAAAGAAAATAAAATAGGTTCAGCAGCCTGCTTGCCTGCTAGCTTGCTTAATAATTATATTGACCAATTGACGTGCTTGCTTAGCTGCCTGGCTGCTTCCAATTCGATTTCTTTCTTACGTCCGTTTCCTTTTCTTTCATTCGTATTCCCTTCCTGCCGTCCCCTTTTTTTTTGTTTTATAATGTTGCGTCGATAGGGTTGTGCTCCCCCCTCTGCCTTTTAATTCATCCTCATTTAATTTTTAATTGTTAACTTCTTGTTGCACAAGCCACGAGCCCACATGATATAGCCTACTATTTGATCTTCATATGTATCAACTATCAAGTCAGCCCATAAAATTAGTCCACGATCAGGTGCAACCCATTCTAAATGTTTAGTTGTTTTACTTTTTTTTTCGTTCCATGTGACCTTTTCAATTCAAAGTAAATCATCAACTTAAATTGTCTCTGGTCTTCACGTTAACACTTAAGGAAAATCCTTTAACTTTCATGAATTACAAGTAGCCCTCGAACTCTTATGTCAACCTACAATCAATTATAATTGAACAACTTTTGAGCACAATTAACTAAATAAACACAATCAAAAATAAAAGACTCAAACTCACACCAATATATAAAAAATTGACTCAACACCACATTAAGACACAAATACTATAAAATAGATTAAAACTAAATAAAAATGACTCAAAACTGACTCAATTATTATACAAAATACAAAGGAAAATTAGATGTGTTTGGCGCACATCAATCTAGCATCGGTCCCCAAACACTTACATCCGTAACCCCGATATACGCTTCATAATGTGTTTTCCAATTGTGAAAATCTTTAAATTTCATCAACTTGGGAACCTTGCTTGTAGTTCCAATCTCGTTATCATAATTGAGCAATGCTTGAACGGATGTAGACATAGCAGCAAATGCTTGAAACGGATCCATGACGAAGCTTGTGAAAAGCGGATTTAACGTACCAACAAAATGATCTCCGTACCAATCAAACGACTTATGTACCAACAGCTTCTACTGGACCAACAACGTACCAACAGAATCAGGCGTACCAGCAAACGGACCAGATCACTGAGCGTACCAAAGTATGTAGTGTACCACACTAGTATGGCGTAACCATTTGTGTACCAACAGGTAACCGTCGCGTACCACTGATGAATATTGCCTTGCGTACCAAGGCTCAGCGTACCAGCAGATCCTTGAAGATTGCCTTGCATACCAAAATGTTCAACCGACGTACCAAGAGATTCAACCGGCGTACCAACTGCATACCCTTATGAGATCGATTGATTTTTTGTATTTTTGGATTTTTGAACTGGAATTTGACACAGGAATCAACTACAACACTCTGGGAACATTTTTGAATCATTTTTTATATCAAAACACTTGGAATTAAGAAGAAAAGATGAAAAACGATCCAAAAACCAACTTTCTCTCACTACACTAGTACAAATATGACATTCGGTCACACCAGAAAAGTGTGACCGTAAGTGATTAGTCACACTTTTTTTTCCATCCCATCCGTGACCAAAAGTCTCGCCATTTTAGGTCATATACAGTGACATTAAATTTTAGTGACCGTATGATATAAAAAATGTGACCGTAGATAGAAAGTGTGACTATAGATTAGCGATTTTTCTTGCTGGATCAATGATTTTATTGAATAATGTCATCATAAACTCTTTTCAGTCACACTTATTTATTTTGTAGTGACAAAATGTTCCCAAATGGTGACATGATGTTCGTGTTCACTGTGATGTTTTGCTAATAATTGGTCACATAACTAATAATTTAGTGTGACTATTATTTAGGTTTTAGAGACACACAATTTTATTATGTGTGACTATTTCATAAACGTTAATGTAGAAATCGTTTGAAGTGTGACTATTTCATAGTTTTTAGTCACATAAAATGTCTTAAAGTGACTATTGGTTGGTATATGGTCATAACTAAACACCTAGTTGGTAATATAAAGTAATCATTACATATCTTTAGTGACATAATGTTCCAAATGGTCACATATTTTTATTGTTCACTGTGATGTTTTGCTAACAATTGATCACATAACAAATTTTTAGGTGTGACTATTCTTTAGGTTTTAGAGACACACAAATTTGTTATGTGTGACTATTTCATGAAAGTTGATGTAGAAATACTTTGAAGTGTGACTATTTCATAGTTTTTAGACACACAAAAATGACTTAGAGTGACTATTGGTTGTATTATAGTCACAATTAAACACCCAGTTGTTAATATAAAGTAACCATTATATAGCTTCTAGTGACATAAAAGAAATAAAAATGTGACTACAAATGTTTTATAATCACATTAAGTATTTGTAGGTGTCATTTTTTGCTAACATTTAGTCACATTATTTTTTTACTTTTGGTTATTACATTTCTCATTTAGTCACACATGTTACATAAATACATCACCCTAACACACTGTTAATCACACTTTTAGTTTCTATGTGACTGTTTATGTACTTTAGACACAATTAATTAAGTAAATTGTGACTATATGTTGTTAATAAGCACATAGTTGTTAATATAAAGTGACCATTTTGTACCGTTTAGTGGCATAAAACAAATTAAATCGAGACGTAAAACATTTTATAATCACATTAATTATTTGTAAGTGTCACCTTTGTTATAGCTTTAATCACATTAGTTTGAATATTAGTTTTCATATTTGCCATTTAGTCACATATGATACGAATACATAACTGTAGAACAGTTATAGTCACAGTTTTATATTCTATGTCACACGTCATTTGCTATCATTCCGCCACACAAGAAAATGATGATTATAATACCATAATAAACCAGAATCTCATACATATGTTTTGAACGTAAATCCTAAAGACATAAGTTTCTAATCAAAAGCTATCGATAAAAGTTTTGGTATAATAGAAGAAACCCTAAAATTGTAAAAACCTTTCGTATTGGTGTTCTGTCAAGTTCCTACACTTCATTCCCTTCACTGCATAGAAAGGTATTGGTATCACAGCCTGATTTGTATAGCCATCTTGTATCACCCAATCTGAGCAATTATTTTCAAGAATATTTTTGTTGTGTCATTGAAGATTATGCCTCTGATATTTCCAGTGTGATCTTCTAATATAACGGTCATACGATAGCTGGAAAAAATGGGGAATATGAGAGTAAAAATTATAAGTTGTTATCGTTTCTAGAATAAAGAAGATACAACACAAAACTATGATGAGAGATAATTATTCATTTGCAAACAACATTTAAGTACCCTTCATCTACCGTCCTAAAAACAATCATTTCTAATGTATACAATTTATGATTTTATTTTCAAATTAACATGTCCATACAACCACACAATTACAAAAAAAAAAAAAAAAAGAAACCCTCAATTAAATATATAAACAAAGTGCACTTGACTTGATAAATGAGTTAAGAGGTTCAAAATCAACAGAGTCTAAATAATAAAAATCACTACAATAATAAGGAAAAAGGTTTAGTTTTTACCTATAGTTTGGTTCCTCGAGCTTCCCATGGTTTGCACATCTCCAATACGCGTGTTGCTGCTAGATTGTCGTTCAACGTTTCGGTTAGTGTTTGTAGTTAACATTGTGGCTTTGTAAAGATAACCAAACCCATACTACCAAAAATTAAAAATTAAGGTTTTTATAGGAAAATAGGTAAAAGAAAATAAACAACTTTAAGGAAAACGGACCTGGAAGTGGCTGATATATACTTTTTCACGCTTAGAGTCTTCGAAACCAAAAAGACCTGCAAATTACAAATGTTGGCATATAGTTAACATATTAATGGCAAGTATAAAATGTTATCCTCCCAAATCAGTATCTATTATAGCATCACAAAGCCAATTCATATAACAATGTATTCGTATACATGATTGAAATCCTATTTCTAAAAAATTTCATTTAGTATTTGTTGTGTTTTAACTCAGAGAGCTACTGAAATACAAATACACACTCTATCCCTAGTGACATGAAAATGAAGAAAACTGATATGTAAAAGAGATGAAGTAACTATCGAAATTCTTATTTTCCTTCAACATAAAACTTGCTATTCAGACTCCCATTGACAATAGGTGCTGTCTTATTAAGTTTTCAACTTAGCAAAACCAAAATAGGATGAAACAGATGATTTGCTCATTTTGTGCTTTAAAGTTTCTTTTTATACACCACATAAATATATGCATAAACATATATTGAAGGAGTGGGTGGTCATTTACTCTTTTATAGATAAATGATTAAAAATTTGAATAATTTTTAGGCCTACCATTCCATGTAGAAAGACTGAGCTCTTTTAGCATACTTCAATTCAAGTATTACCCTGAAACCAGTAAATATCAATTAAATTTAGAACTCGGCAATTTTGACCCGCTTACTTATAAATAGATGGATTTAGATACTTCATTTTCCATCTCTAACGAGTCAAACACGTAAAAAAAGCTCGTAATAATGAGTCGAGAGCCAACAAAGTACATTTATAATGTATATTACGTCTTAAATAATTTTACATAAAAGTTATCATATAGACAATGAAATATCATCTTTTAGTAATCAGACTTTAAATAAGAATTATCTATAACCTAAAAGTCCATAGTATATATAATTTAAAAAGTGATAAGTTTTAGTTTACCAAATAACAGCAAAAAGAAAGACAGATATCTGCTCACCTTGGTAACTCTCTTATCTCTTTGCCTTTCGCACCAACAAATTAAATAACATCATTCCAAATAATTTGCCCATTCATAACCTGTGGTGGGATAAGTACTTGAAGAATGCTTCCATGATTGTATATTTTAGTCTAAACAATTTTATCTTTGCAAGACGATGAACTTTCTGAGATTGATATGATAAACAGTTCACTCTCAGAGGATCGAAGCAGATCTTTTGGTGGTTGATAAACCCCTGATCTTTAAACATGAGTGACAACTAATTTGATTCCTTTAAAGTGACCCAAAATTTGCAAATTTTTTTCCTAATTGACTCTTTAACCTGCAATGAGCAATGAGTTACATGATTTTACGGATTTGCTTGGTTATAGCAGACAATTGATGAACGAAATGCTAGAGTATGAATTAGTGAAACATATGAATTGATCTTGATCTCATCTAAAAAGTATGAAAAGATAATGTTCCTTAACAGTTAACATAAGAACCAAAGACATAACACAATTAAAACTAAACCAAAATACCTTCTGTAGAGGGTTAGACATCCTCTATTACAATTGTATGAATCCAAACAACCTGAAACAATATCAGAAAACACTCCACTATCCATTAGGAACCACATTGAGGTCTGTATCATATAGCAAAAAGTAAATCTAGATCTCATATGCAAAGGGCTTAAATCTTTTAATTGTAGGTAGAACTATTTGTTTTGATTTGTTGCTCTTCATCTGTTGTTTACTTTTTGTTGCATTTATTTATCAATTTCTTCCTTTTTTTTAAATCTGAGCAAACCAAAAAGGGACTCATGCATTTTTTTTAAATACAGTAGAAACGAAAGATCATTAACCAAATAAATCAACTTAAGGGGAATAATCTAAACCATACACATGCTCACGACTAAGCGACCCAAAAACCAAACTGTATCTTCAAAACAAATGAAAATAAGCTGAATTGGAAAATTGGCAGGGCAAAGTTATATTTCCAGTCTCAATAAACAAAACATTAAACAAATAACCTAAATTATGTGATGATCCGACTACAAATGAAGGAGAAACAGATGAAAAATTAGTTAGAAGAAGAAGGCAAATGCCGACTAAAACATCCATAAAATAGAAGGAAGGGTTCTACCTCAATGTTTTTTGTGCAGTCTCGGGCCTTTAACATCGACAAACGTATCCGCCAAATCAAAGACAAACAACCAATATTGTTAGGGTTCCTGTGAATCTGTGATGGAAGCAGAAAAGTCTCCAAATCCAGGGCGAATTCCTCAATAAGGGAGGACACTTTGTAAGAAAAAAAACACAATTTGATATGCATAGGGAACCCTAATTTGTTAGCTTATAATCTAAAATTACACGAATGATGAATCCCAGATCAAATACCTATGTCGAATCTTCAATGGCTGCGCATGATAATACCATGCTGGACAGAGCAACGATCCGTGCTTCAGCTTCTACGGCGGAGGATGCGAGAAAGAAAGAATCCGAGCAGATCAGTGATGAAGAGTCGAGGTTTGGTGATGGATGTTCGAGGATTGATGTGAGGGAGAGAATGAAAGAGGCTCGCGTTGAAAGGGTTTAGATTTTGGGGATTTTATTTAGAAAAATGGGTAAGATAGATTTATTTTCGTTTCGGGGGGGGGGAATGAATTTTAAGTTTAATTTATTTGGCGGTATTTATTTTTGTTTTGGTATTAAATTTATTAAACTATATTTTAATGTAAATTTTTGAAAATAAATTTAGTGGTATAAACTAAAAGCTATAAAAGTTATGTTGGGTAAGTGTGACACATTTAAAATCTCTCTCTCAATCCCACTTACAACCTTATTAATGCGGGTATGCATTGCCCCCCACCACCACCACCGAACCCAACCGATATAAGTTACAAGTACATAATGAAGCTCAATTGTGCATAATCGAACCTTAATTGGACATAATCAAACTCAACTTGATATAATCAAACTTAATTAGGCATAAGCGAACTCAATTGGGCATAATCGACTCTAATTGGACATATTCAAACTCAATTGGTCATACCAATTCCAATTGGACATAATCAAGCTCAATTAGGTATAATCGAAATCAATTATAAGGGATAATAATTATTAAACTATAGTTCAATGTAAACTTTTAGAAATAGATTTAGTGGTATAAACTAAAAGCTATAAAAGTTATGTTGGGTAAGTGTGACACATTTAAAATCTCTCTCTCAATCTCATATCCCGCCTATTCAAAGGCTTTAGGAAAATTACTTAATGCTATTTGGACCCCTCCAGGGGATGTTGTCCCTTGGACCCCACTCTCTCGGTGGTATTGCCCTCGAACCCCTGCAAAGGGGGTGTTGCCCCTTTGGAATCCCACTTACAACCTTATTAATGCGGGTATGCATTGCCCCCCACCACCACCACCGAACCTAACCGATATAAGTTACAAGTACATAATCAAGCTCAATTGTGCATAATCGAACTTAATTGGACATAATCAAACTCAACTGGATATAATCAAACTTAATTAGGCATAAGCGAACTCAATTGCGCATAATCGACTCAAATTGGACATATTCAAACTCAATTGGTCATACCAATTCCAATTGGACACAATCAAGCTCAATTGGGCATAATCGAAATCAATTGTAAGGCATAATCAAACTCAATTGGGCATAATCGAACTTAATTGGGCATAATAGACTCAAATTGGACATATCGAACTCAATTGGGAATAATCAAACTCAATCGGAAATAATGAAACTTAATTGGGCATAATCGACTCCAGTTGAACATAATCGAATTCAATTGGGCATAATCGACTCTAATTGGACATATTCAAACTCAAATGGCCATAATCGACTTCAATTGGACATAATCAAGCTCAATTGTGCATAATCAAACTTAATTGGTCATAATCGACTCCAATTGAGCATAATCGAATTCAATTGGGCATAATCGACTCTAATTAGACATATTCAAACTCAATTGGCCATAATCAAGCTCAATTGGACGTAATCAAGCTCAAGTGGACATAATTGAACTCAATTGGGCATAATCAAGCTCAATTGGACATAATCGAACTCAATTGGATATAATCAAACTTAATTGAACATATTCGAACTCAATTGAACATAATCGAGTCCAACGGGATATAACGGTATTCAAATGGGCATAATCGACTCCAGCGCGATATAATTGTACTCTTTTGGGCATAATCGACTCCAATTGGACATAATCGAACTCAATTGGATATAATCGAACTTAATTGAACATAATCGAACTCAATTGAACAAAATCAAACTCAAATGGACATAATCAAGCTCAGGTGGACATAATCGAACTCAGTTGGGCATAATCAAGCTCAACTGGACATAATCGAAGTCCATTGGGCATAATCAAGATCTAATGCAACATTTTTCTTACAAAGTTGCAAATTTTAGGTAAAATTGTAACATTTTTCTTTAAAAGTTACGAAAGTTATTGAAAATTACAACCTATTTATTGAAAAGTTGCAAATTTTATTAAAAATTACAACTTTTGTTATAAATGTTATATTGTTAAAACTTAAATGCCATTTATATATTAATGTTAAATAACATAAAACATGAATACACCTAAGAAAGTTGTATTTTTAATAGTTAGATTACATACATCGAAACATGATGAAGTGACACATAGATTTTTATAATCTAGTAGAGCATGTTGTTTATTACCGAAATTTTGACTGACAATACTATTTTTCAAGCGTTAACCCTAATAATTTTATGAAAAATTTGCGACCCCATAACTAATAATAATTATATAAAGTTTTAGTTGATAAAAAAAATATACCATTTAAATTTAGTACCACACGTGTTTATGACATTTACCAGCAATTTATATTTATGGTGGCCTTTAGCAGGGGCGGCCCAAGCCCAAAGCTGATAAAGCTAGGGCTTTGGGCCCCCATTTTATTAGGGCCCATTTTTTTATAAATACATCCTATGCATATATTTTGGACCGAGACACTGGGCTGCTAGGGAAATAATTTTATGAAAGCCTAAAATATCAAAATACAGGAAATAAGCTATAGGGCTTCAATCTGGTTATCTAGCAATCTACGTAGACTTAGAAAAGGAATGCGAAAAATCAAAAATCTTGGAAATAGAAGAGCCGCTAACCATGCGGTGTTCATCGAAAGTTTCAGAATGGGGAAAATAGTGGTACGCAATCATCAATGGAGTTTAGTATCCATGTAAAATCAAGGGATTAAATCACATTTGAAAATCCAATTTTCTGTTGTGATTCACGTTATTATATATAATTTTCGAATATTAATATGTATGTAACTCTAATTCCTAAATTTTCAATCTTCATCATCTCTTCTTTGTTATTCTGTGTTCTGAAAGTTAAACGAGGGGGCTGAAATCCAAAGAGTTTTTTAATCTAATCGAATCTGTGTTCTGGGGTTCCGACAGTCAATTGATTTTTTGTTCTGCTATTATGCAAGTGAATCGAATGAATTTCCCGTTTAAAAAAAAAGAACTACAAGGTAATGTACTCATTTATCCTTTATACTCTTTAATTTTATCTAAAACTAAAACTATTTGCATACTTGTACTTTTTGTTGATTGTTGAAGCAACTTGACTACTTATTTTTGTCTTTGGTTTGAAAAGGAACAAGTTTGTTATTTATGATAAATATTATTTTGTTGTGAATCTTGCTCCAATAATACCAATTAGAAATAGGAACAAGTTGAAAAAGATTTGTTACAAGATGTTGATTTTGAAAGTTTTATGAAAGATTTATCGTCTGAAAAAGTAAGAAAATAAATTTAAACTAAAGATTTTTATAGCCATACTAAAAAAATAACTATTTCAAATATAAACTTTTTAGTTTATTAAGTTCGGATGAAAAATAAGGGTTTATTACTTGACTTTTGAAAAGGGCCTCAAAATTTTTTTTTTCGCTTGAGGCCTCCACAGCGCTTGAGCCGGCCCTGGCCTTTAGAATTTATATATGCTATAAAAAGTAATAGCTTTAGGGATACAAGAAAATAGAATATAGTAATTTTTGTTTTTAATTTCCCTCACTTCCCAATTTTTTGGTTCCCTCTCATCTTAATCCCGCCCAACCTAAATCCCCCGTTCCATCCATCGCTCATTAATCGCTTTATAGGCCATTCCCATTCTCTGCTTTCCATCCCTAACTATCTGTTGGTTCGTCGCTATTCCATCATTCGTAGCTAACCAAGGCTCTTGACTTTTCGATCTGCATTAGCACGCAGTGATTTCGATACATGTTTTAGGCTTTTCTCTCAACTTAAGGTACCCCTACATTCATCATCAACCCTAATTATACTTCTCGTTTTTCTGATTTATTTATTTGTTTGTAGTATTGGTATGATTAGTTAAATTGCAGATCTTGGTCATCGAGTTTAAAAGCCTTCCTCCATTGTTTTAAAAAACTCCTAATATGATTCAAGAGTTAACTTTAGTAAGCATTCAGTATCTTGTATTTTCATTTTTTTAGTGTTTATGGTATGAACAATCAACCAATAAAGAATATGTTTCATCTCGCTAACCATTCTCCTTCGGCTCATTTGATATTTTCTAGAACCAATTAACCAAATGAATCCTATGTAAAATGATGTGAGCGCCTAACTACTGCAGGAAAGAAGTTTTGTTCTTATAATAGTTCTTAGCATATTGGTTTTTTCTATGGTTTGGTAAAAAATTAGGCCATATCAAGTAATACAATGTATGTGCACACTTGAAGATTTATGTTTAAAAGTTTTTAATATAATTTTTTTTAACAATTTCTACTTGGTCAATAATCTATCCATTTATGCAAGGTCATGCACGATAAGAAAGAATTGTATTAGACTACGATGACTTCTGTTCAGATTTATTAGTTTGCAGCCGATTATTTCTTCCACGGGCACATGTTTTCATATATGAGGTCACTTATCATCGCAACATCATTGGGTTCTAGTAATTTCTAACCAAGGGCCCATTTTTCATAGATGAGGTCACTTATCATCGCAACAATCCGTTCAATTGAGTGATACCCTCTACAGCCACAATGCGTCCATTCTTGTACAGCTTACCAAGGTCCAAGAACAAAACAAACTTGCTCACGACAGGCTTAAGGAAATTGCTCCAAGAATCATGAAGCATCGTGAGGTGAAGAAAAAATACGCAGCGAGAGCGAAAGCTGTTTCATGGTGGTGGTGGTAAAGTAGCTAGTTTGTTTTTTTAACGGATGGATTGTATGGATCAATCTTTTGTATGAACTTTATGATGAAATATGAAAATATGTCTTTCTTTTAAGTAATTTTTGTTTTCTAAATAGCTTTTTTATTTTAAAATTATAATGTATTGCATTACTAGCTTAAGAATATGGACTTTTAACATTATTTTTATAGCTTACCTTGATGACCATTTTTGTGACAAGTACAAATCACATTCCTAATTATTTCATTTTCATAGGATGACGTAAAGTTCATTTGCAAAAATCAGTGTTCTTTTAACCCAATAACCACACTAACAAGATACAGTACTTAATTTGATAGTGTTTAAACAAATGTCGTGTTAGCTCAACTGGTTTGGTTGTTCGTGTAGTCCTCTATCTTAGAACGCAAAACATATAGGCTATAAGCATAATATGGCCAGAACAGGTTAAACATATGATTATTGAAATAATTTCCGTTCTCAGAGGCTAGCCCAGCGGGTTAGTCTTGTGATATTCTTTGATAGGTTGCTAGTTCGAACCCTGGCAAGTGGCAACACTATATATATATATATTTTTAACATGTCCAATAAAATGAAAGATGACCAAATTATACTTATAGTCACATATATTTTTCATTTATCATGACGAGAATTCATTTTTAGTCACACATCAAATTGTTATAAAATGAAAGATGACCAAATTATACTTATAGTCACATATTTATTCATTTATCATGAGAGGAGTTCATCTTTAGTCACACATCAAATTGTCATAAAGTGAAAGATGACCAAATTATACATATAGTCACATATTTTATTCATTTATTATGACCGGAATTCATCTTTAGTCATACGTCAAATGATCATAAAATGAAAGATGACCAAATTATATTTATAGTCACATTTTTTTTCTTCCATTTATCATGACTATAATTCATCTTTAGTCACACATCAAATTGTCATAAAATGAAATATAACCAAATTATGCTTACAGTCACATATTTTATTAATTTATCATCACCAGAATTCATCTTTAGTCACACGTCAATTTAACATAAAATGAAAGATGACCAAATTATACTTATAGTCACATATTTTCCCATTTACCATGACCATGAATTATGTTTAGTCACACATCCAAAATTAAAATTGTGACCATAAAATATTTAGACCGCCATTAATATTTCTTAGTGTTAATTTTTACTCACACCTAATAAAATGAAAGATGACCATATTATACTTATGGTCACATGTTTGCCAATTTACTATGACAATAATTTATCTTTAGTCACACGTCCAAATTGAAAATGTGACCATAAACGGTAACTTACAGTCACACCAATAAGTATTTTGATCAAAATATGTTTAACTTACAGTCACATTCAAAATTAACGTGTAAATATATATTACATTTAGCCACATTTAATTACATAAACAATTGCTTCATGTGACCATATACGTATCTATAGTCACTCGTAAATATTATCTGAAAAAAAGTCGCAAGTGGTGACATTTGGTCACATTGTTCGAAATGTGACTCGTACTTGTCACACATGTAATGTAAAAGTGTGACCATATTAACTGATGGGGTTTGCAATGGTCACACAAAACGATCTAAAATGACACCGAAACATGTCTAGAAAATAAAAAATGACCTACGGTCACACTTTTGATCGAAAGTGTCAAAGGGCCGAAACGTGAAAAGTGTGACCGTATGTCATATTTGTACTAGTGCTAGAAACCACAAACCAAACCAAATCACAGCAGCAGAGCAACCTGGAACGCTCTGATACCACTTGTAAGAGTATGAAATGATCTTACTACTGCATGATTAATTTGAGATGACAAACATGATGTAAATAAAGCTTTAGATTTATTGATTCAATAGGAGAGTACACAAAGAGATCTAGAGAGAGAAAACACCAAGATTACACACACTTAACAAAGCTATCTCTCACTCTTCTACTATGAACAAAACAACTCAACCTATTTACACTTAAGTTGGCCGCGTACCATGAAGCTCAGCGTACCATTGATACGCTGCTGTGTACCAACTAGTCCGCGCCATGGTACACTGGAACCAGATTTACAAACTTACAATACGAATAGAAAAACACCTAGACCTAGCATTAGACATGCAAAACTTATTCTAACAAGAACGAATTTTCTCACTATAAGTTACTGACTTTTCGCTTTCTTTCGACGTTGAA
>JBCNJP010000053.1:12496-28711 GCA_039602395.1 Deinandra increscens subsp. villosa | reverse complement strand
TGTTAGGAATCGAGATACCGAGCCAACAAGATTTGGATAGATGTGATTAATACTCAACGGCCACTTAACATTTACCGTCCCGACAACACGGTGAAGAACATGACAACTCAAGATACAAGACTCAACTAAAGAAGAAGGCTCTAGTGAATATTATTTATTGTTTAAATATTGTCACTAGTTGGTAGTTTACTATTATGCCCTTAGTGAGTTTGTATTATATATAGTAAGTCTTTCTCATGTGAAAGACTTGATGATGAGTGATACTTTGAGAGAGAGTTAGTCATGGTTCTTTGAAGCTTGTCGAGAGTTCATGAACTCACCTAGTAAGTTCATGATACCCGGGAATGCGTGGGGTAGGTAAAATATAATCTTTCGGTTATCTTTATTTATCTATCATTCCACCTTGTTTATCTATCTATCTTGTTCTTCATCTATCATGTTTATACTAGCTTTGCTCATCATCATCATCACATCTCAAACACCATTGTGTTCATATCCGGGTGTTCATTTGTTTCTACAAAAACGAGTTACACAAAGACTCGATCCGCTTCCGCAACCAAGGTATTTTGCCCACCACCTCGGTTTTTCAGCTTCCGCCATCACCATCGCCGTGCACGAAACCCTAACCGTTCCGATAACCACTTTCGCCATTGAAGAAACCTTGCGTGGAGGGCTTCAACAACGAAAAGTTGCAGGCAGAGAGGTGGTACCGTTTTCGCCATTGAAGAAACCTCGTCTTTGAATATTCAGCCGCCGGAACATCAGATGAAATACATGAGGTGGTATCGTTTTGCCACTGGTTTCTTGTATGTTGCTTAAGTCAAGTCCCGATCGTTAATAAAGAAATATGCTCTCCTTTATTAAACAGAAAATATAACTCAAAAAACTGATTACACCCCTACCATTAGCTCGGTATTTATAGGGATTTATTGTTTGCTACCTAAGGCATGTACTAGATCCTAACCTAATTCCTAATTACATTTAATAATTAATTAGAGTATAGCTAAAGCTCTCCTTAGGCAACACAAACACATCCCAACCATCATAGGTTGAGCTTAATCTTGACCGCAACATTCACCCCCCTAATTTCAACATAGCATCAAAATTAGAAAGGTTTTCCACTCCTTGCATATCTTGCATCTCCTTTAGCTTGACTCTTGCTAACACTTTGGTTAGAATGTCGGCCCTTTGTTGAGTCCCCGGAATATGTTCTATTTCCACTTGACCCGTTTCAACACATTCACGAATAAAGTAATATCTTGTGCTAATATGTTTACTTTTCCCATGAAACACCGGATTTTTCATGAGGGAAATTGCCGATTTATTGTCCACCAAAATTTTCACCACTTACTCCTTTGTACCCGTGACTTCACCTAGCAAACCTTGCAACCAAATTGCTTGTTGCGCCGTTGTCGTGGCCGCCATGAACTCAGCTTCACAAGACGATAGAACCACGGTGTTTTGTTTTTGTGAACATGATGAGATGGGTGAATTCCCAAGATAGAAAACGTATCCGGTAGTGCTCTTTCCATCTTTTTTACACACATTATGGCTACTATCACTATAGCCTACCAACTTTAAGCTTCCACCTCGTCGATAACGAATCCCGTAATTAAGCGTGCCTTTTAAATATCTCAAAATATGTTTTATTGCAATCATATGAGACTCCTTAGGATCTTGCATGTAACGGCTTGCAAGTCCCACGACGAAAGCTATATACGGTCGTGTATTCACGAGATACCTTAGACATCCAATTATGCGCCTATAACATGTAGCATCAACGGGGGATCCTTGCTCGTCTTTCTCGATCTTTAACCCGGGTTCTAAAGGAACATGAGCCGCGTTGCAATTTAGTAATCCGGCTTCAAGAAGATTTTTTTTTCATGTAGGCCTCTTGCTTAATCACTACTTCCTCCTTGCATTGAATTACTTCTATGCCCAAAAAAAGATAAGAGCCCGAGATCACTCATTTCAAACTTGTCCTTCATTTGTTTCTTGAAACTCATAATTTCTTCTTCCGTTGAACCTGTCACTTGATGTACCTTAAAATTTACATGTTTTATAGCCAGATCTCCCCTGTGTATTAGGTAAAATATGACTAACTATCACAAAGAAACAATGTTTTTGTCTTCTTTGTAGTTTTTCAGGTTTTACTGAGCCAAAATCACAGAAGGAAGGAATAATGCAAGAAAAACTTATCAAAGCAGAAAAATCAGAGATTTTGAAGTTCAATACGCCCCATGCCTCACCCAACACGGCCCGTGCCCAATACCAGCTCAGCCCTAGGAAGTGCCTCTGAATCAGTCTGTGCAACACGCCCCGTGCCTACTCAAGCACGCCTCATGCCCCTGACCAGAACGTCAGAAGTCTCTGACACAACACGCCCCGTGTTCCATGAAGCACACCCCATGCCTCTGGCCATCTTGCAGAATGACAGAACTCTCTGACACAGCACACCCCGTGTTCCATGAAGCATTTCAAGAACGACAAACCAAACCCAAAGTTTATTTTTATACAACTGGTGCTTTAATACCCTTTTTACCACATTTTCAAAAGAGTGTTTGAACCTAACCCCTGTGAATATCTAACTCGTTCCAGCCTAACAAAACAATGAGAAACCAGGTAAGTCATTCAAGACAGAACTTGGTAAGGGTATACAGTCCAAGATGGACAAAGTCGAAAAACATGTTTTCAGATGAATGAGGCCCCTAGGATAAACCCCTTTCCCTTCTTTAAAAAAAATTACCACCCAATTATATTCCCCTAGTTAACCCCTTTAAGCCTAAATCTTTCATTTCTCAACCCGCAAATTTATCTGCACTTACCCCTTATCCCCTAAATAGCCTTTTTTGCACCGAGCTTTGCACACCGCAATCTTTGGTGCAATTTTACACCCCTTTTATTTTCGCAAAACAAAGATTTTGAAGAAAGTTTTTCGAAAGTTTCTCAAGAATAAACGACCACCCTACCGCCAGAATACGATATTATCTGTCCGAACGATTGCTGCAGAAATATGTCCGACTCAAGAGAACATCTACACTGGTACGTTTGTTATTTGCCTAAAAAAACTTTGTTTCTGGAAATAAAAGAGCAAAAGTTCTTTGTAGTTACTATCCGCGGTCACGAAAAGTTTGAACATTCTGAAAAATCTAAGTTTTGCAACTTTTCACCCTTTCTACATCAACTTCCAAACCCCTTAGTCCAAACCTACCCTCAAAGCCCGTAAGCCCTCATGATGACAACATGAATTTTAGCGAGATCTATGGCGGATTGATCCCTTCACAAGCCTATGACCCTTGCTTGATTCTACCTTGGCATGAGTGATCCCTCAAAGTCCGTACATATACTAACCCGAGTGTCGAGTGATCCCTTGTGAGGTGTACATAGTTGAATAAATCTAAACTTTACAGTAGGTATAGTTGTCACCCCTAATACTTCAAAAAATGACAACCAAATGGATAAAATTCGAAGTAATGGAAGGACAGGCTTTTAGCCAAGTGATTGGTCCATAGTAGGTCAAAGTAAAAATAAGAAAGGAGAACGACGGCTGTTTTCTAAGTTTGCTTGAGGGCAAGCAAAAGCTTAAGTGTGGGGTTGTTTGATGTACCTTAAAATATACATGTTTTTTTAGCCAGATCTCCACTGCGTATTGGGTAAAATATGACTAACTATCACAAAGAAACAATGTTTTTTGTCTTCTTTGTAGTTTTTCAGGTTTTACTGAGCCAAAATCACAGAAGGAACGAATAATGCAAGAAAAACTAATCAAAGCAGAAAAATCTGAGATTTTGAAGTTTAGCACGCCCCATGCCTCACCCAACACAGCCCGTGCCCAATACCAGCTCAACCCTAGGACGTGCCTCTGAATCAGTCTGTGCAACACGCTCCGTGCTTACTCAAGCATGCCCCGTGCCCCTGACCAGAACGACAGAAGTCTTTGACACAACACGCCCCGTGTTCCATGAAGCACGCCCTGTGCCTCTGGCCATCTTGTAGAACGGCAGAACTCTTTGACACAGCACACCCCATGTTCCGTGAAGCACGCCCCATGGCCCTCTGACATGACACGCCCCGTGCCTAGTTTGGCACGGGCCGTGCCCACTCCGACTGGTCTATAAATAGGAGGCGCCATCTTCATTTCTCCTTGCTCACTTCTCCCATCCTCTCTTCCACTAGTTACCATCTTTTCGGTTGTGAGCCATTTGTTTTATTGTTCTTGATCTACTCGTCAAAGATTGTAAGAACTTTAACCTATGGTGATAATGAATTGTTATTTGTCTATGAATCTTTCATTATCTATTAAGCATATCTTGTCAGCTCTCAATTAGTCAAATTCTTACACTCGTTTGGGAATAAACGAATCTTTGGTGGATTGGTAAATTGTTTTTGTAATCTTGCTTTAAGGTGAACTAATGACTTTATAAAAACTCCTTTTATTGAAAGTGTATTACTGATTTTCTGCACCAAACGTGCTCTACGTATCACAGACCATTTGGGGAGTCAAAATTCCAAAGGCCGGACCTGTGACACCCGGTCGAAGGACGATGCATGATCCGAAAGGTGACTCGCGCCCCTTGCCACATGATACGTTCGAGGTCCTTATGTCTATGTAAGCAAACTTGGCTGATGTAACAGCCCAGACTCGTCGCACCAAGATATTGTCCGCTTTGGCAGCCGGCATGCCCTCAGGCATCCGGCCCTCACGGATTTAAAACGCGTCTTGGTGGGGGAGGTATCCACACCCTTATAAAGGCATGCTTAGTTCCCCTCCCCACCAATGTGGGATGTTACAACCCTCCCTCCTTAGGAGACCAGCGTCCTCGCTGGCACACTGGCCGACGACCGACTCTGATACCATCTGTAACAGCCCAGACTCGTCGCACCAAGATATTGTCCGCTTTGGCAGCCGGCATGCCCTCAGGCATCCGGCCCTCACGGATTTAAAACGCGTCTTGGTGGGGGAGGTATCCACACCCTTATAAAGGCATGCTTAGTTCCCCTCCCCACCAATGTGGGATGTTACAATGTGATATTTATCTTTTATCCGCATTTGAGTGAACTTTTATATTTTCAACCCCACGTCATCATCAATTTGATTATTAAGTAAAAAGATTTTTATCCCGTTTTTTTTCGAAATATATTATCTATATCATGTATGGAATTACTTGTCAACTTAAACCGTCGTCTAGGCTATGTTACTCATGTGCAAACACACACTTACGTATGTAAAATCGATAGGTGTTTGGTAATTACGCAAGACTCGGAAGTCTAACTAAATTTGTAGCAGCGCACCCTAAGGTGAGTTACACATCCTTTTACGTTACGTCCGGGTTTTGGACGATAACACACGCAAACACGTTACACCCGGGTTAGGGTGATAACACAACAACTTTTATGTATGATTAAAGTAGAAATCCAGTATATATCACATGTTCACGTAAAATGCTTTATCTTTGAAAGTCCTTACTTATCGAACCGTTAATAGCAAATAGCGAGGGGATATTGGGTAGTACTACTGGGGTCTGACAAACCCCACTCAGCGGGCACGAGATGCACCACCCGACTGGCGGTCGGACTGAGGACAATGTCAGCCTAAACTTACCGTGATCGAGTAGACACGGGGAAGGCAAACCACGTAAGGAATTATTCCTACAACTAATTGGTCAGCTTCGGTTGCGAACGTTTTAGTGACATGAACTTAGGCTCGCTACCTACGATATGGATTGTACTGTTAATATACATGCTTACATACGAATAAAAACTGTTGTATTCGTACTGCATAACTATACTAGTTATACTTATGTGCTTATGTGAACTCACCAACATTAGTTGACACTTGCTCTTATGCATGCTTTTGCAGGACGCTAGGAGAATCTGATTTTTGGGCACGTACGTTGTCTAAAACCTTTTATTTTGGGAATTGGTTTTCAAATCTTTTCAACATGAGCTGGTATTTACTCATCGGGCGCTTGCTTGCGCAACTTGACTTTTATGAGCTTCCGCTAAACTTTAACTCTGATTGATATTTCCCGTTTGGAAATATATTTACATTTTGAACCCTCAACTTATGTTTAATGTAACTAATGACTCGGGTCCTGGTCTGGTTCACACCCCACACGGTTAAACTCCGTTAGTGGGAATTGGGGGTGTGACAGCTGACCACACAAGTGCGGGCTGAAATTATTTGGTTGGGAATAAGGGTTGGTAATATTTTGTCACTTCACGGAAGCCGAGATGGTACGTGTTTGTGAACTTGGCTCTGGTTACGCTGGATGTGCATGCACGAGAGCGGTGCACGGAAGAAACGTACCTTAGTCCCTTAAAAAGATAATTTTTATAATAAAATAATCCGACACGCAGGGTTGTTCCCCTGCTGGTTCATGATGGCGTGTCTAGTACGGTAAGTCGGCCATTTTGAGGGACCCCGTAACTAAGTGGCGTTAGCTTCACTATATTTGTTTGCCAACAACATTGCTCCCCGGGTTCGTACTCCTCGTAGACTGTGATGCCCACACCCAGACTTGGCTCCAGGAGGGGTCACGTGTCGGTTTACCCAAGAACACATGGTATAACAGAGATACTAACACAGTGGAAATATTTAAAACTTTATTCGTATTGCCAAGTTACAACAGTAAACTAAATATTACATAAACTTTAACTATCTAGGTCTATGCCAGCGGTCCAACAAGCTTCCTCTTCATAATTTGCCCATTCATTTCTTTATCACCAAAGTCCTATCCTTACTTCCAGAAGTCTCACCATCACCTGACATACATACTTAAAAAATCAGCTTACGCTGGTGAGTTCTAAGTTTCTAAAAACTCTTTCTTGATCTGCAAGACAAATCAAGTTCTCCTGGGTCTTTTTGACCCCATTAGTAAACTTTTAACAAGTATAAAACATAACAGAATTATACAACACATCAGAATTTACACATAACCAGGAATCTATTCAAACAGGAACATCAATCCCATAAACCTTCCTAGTTAATTAAATTCAATATTCCTTGCACTAGCAACGTCTTGCTATGCCTTATTCTTTATCTGCTACCCCGGAGCAGCCTAAAGAATCTCTGGTCACTTGTGGTTATCAAGTACACCTTAGGGTATGATAGTATTGTCGACTGTCAAACAGATCCTTCCCATCCAGGCATCCCGATATGGTCAGTCTCACTACCTTACGTAGGCCCTTCCGTACACCGGCTAGAGAAATACTATCCTTTTTGTCTCCCTATTTCATGAGCCCCATCTGTACTATCCACTCCATGACCTTACAGATTGCTTTACTTAACCTATTCAACTCATTCAATAACGAGTATCTTACTAGCAATCCCCAACCCCCACAATACCATTACCTGCCTTTAATCAAATATCCAATAGCCTTAGGTTTATTAGTAGACAGTGATAATGTATTCATATATTGCAACTAATGATCATTTCCCAATTTACCACTTGAGTTTATACACTAATGATATAACGGGTAACTAATATTATTATGCTTATATATAGGAAGTACCAGCGGCGTATCCACCACATAATATATAAAGCAAATGTATCATTAGTTCTCGTATATACCTACATACTCACTATACGTCTATTAACAATTCCCTCATCACTTGGACATTTAATATCAAAGCAGAGTATAGCACATAACATACTTAATTCACATGCATAATATCACATAGTCAATCCCAATGAATAATAACACTTAACAACACTTATAAGCATTTGGAAACACTTTTCATAACACAGTATGTATGCCAGCCCAAAAACGTTTAATACATTTAAGACATTTAAAAGTGGGCTTATAGAAATCACCTTAGCTTTGCGAAGCTATTATTCTTGGGTTAAGTTCTCGTGAATCAGTTTCTTAATGCCTTTAACGTAATGTCCCTATCAAGACACCCTAAAGGTTACAAATCACATTTAAGACTTACCCCATTATCCAAAACCTAACTCTTTATTGGTTAATACCCTTAATAGTCAAAATGACCATTTTGCCCGCTTTACATATTTTGTTATATCTTTTTCAAGTCTTTGCTCCTTAACGTTTACCGCTCGTGTTTCCTCATGACCGATCATTAGGCGGAATTACTATGAGGAATAGTCACGGGGTTTGGAATTTGGTGACGATCGTTACCGGCCGTGTAGGCGTCATTGACGACCATGAGGCGAAATTACTACAATCGTTGCACCGAGTAGTTTAATTATTAATTATCCAAATTTGAACTCATATATATTTAATATATATGTAAACATGTTACCATACCAAATTCAAGTCCCTATTCCTTCCAAATTATTTTATATTAAATATCCATATTCCGAAACCCTAATTACCCATTTTCTCGTTTCTATAGCAAAACTCATTTTTATACAAAACCGTCTTAGGGTATTATTCATTATGACATTTTATAATATCCTTTAAAATGGCAAAGCTTAATTCAAAACCGTTTACTTGATTTGGGCAGAACAACGTCATAAAAACCCTAATTTTGACCCGTTTTCAAAACTCATACCAAACCTTTACCAATTCTAAAATAAAATTAGGGCTTTCTTAAAACACATCAAATTAGGATTACCTACAAAAAATTCAGAGCCTAACTCCCACCCGATCACCCGATTTTGACAAAACAAGCTCAAGAACCCTAATTTTTGCATAGTTTTAGAAAGCATACTTAGAGATCGATTTAGCCAAAACTGAAAGAGGTTATTTTAGTCCTTACCTAATGAGGCTTGACTGCAGAAATTCGGCCTTTAACTCCTCACCGTTTGAGAGAATTTGCTCGATGAAGCTTCTGCGTTTTCTAGGGTTTTTAGAGGGTTTTTGGGTTGATTTTCAGTGAATTCGTGAGATCTAAGGCCGAATTCGACCTCTATATATACCCATGATCTGTGCCTTGATGCCTAGACACGTAACCTAGTGACTAAGCACTCAAAAACGACGCGTGGATTGCTCAATAAGTCAAAAACGTGGCCAAATTTGCGTCGAAACAAAATTTCTGCGTTGTAGCACGGCTCGCGTATTGCGCCTACTGGGAGGGAGTCCCTCGCGATACGCCTGCCAAGTTTAGGCAATTGGCAGTTTTGGTCCCTGTGGTTTTTATTTACATTTTAGCCCCCTAACTTCTACCAAACTGTTATTTTATGTACCGAACTGTTATAAAACATGTCTAATAAAGTTTCTAAGGCTCGGGATACTCTCGATGATATAAGTATACATAAGTATATATTTTTATATATATTTTTCATTATTTACACCTTTGGCCCCTCAAACTTTACAATACACATCATTTTATGTTCCGAATCATTTTAAAACATTATTATAATACTTTTTAAGTCTCGGAATACTTATGATAGTATATGTATACATACGTTCATATCTTTCAAAGAATTACAGTTTTAGTCCTCCAACTTTTATCTTTTGCATATTAAACCCTAATCTTTTGATGTAACTATCATTTTACGTCTTACAACCTTCCTAAACATATTTCTAACATTCCCGAAGGTTCGGGTCACATATAATAATATATATACACATATATATTTGTATAATTACATAAATTACACTTTCTACCCTTTTATTTACTTGTTAACTATTTAATCATGCATTTTCCACACGTATAACTATCCAAACACGTATTTCCACATATATATTCATCAAATGAATATTTCTCATGCATTTATACTATCCTAATAACATATACTATCACATATTTATCCATTTCTTGTCTTTGCAACTGCGTAATCACTTATATTATCACGCATATACACATACAACTTATATCTAGCACATATATCATATAAATATGCATTCACTAAGATTCCAAATACATATAATAAGCATAGTTATTCTATTAACTACTACTTACGAGTTTACCTGAATCTTGGGATGTTACATAGACGATCACCTGGGAGAGCGGTAATGCTTGATTTGAGGCTGAGGAGAGGCGGTCCTGCTGCCTGTTGGTGAATAATCTTACGGGAAGGGTATAAATTATGGGTTACCATCTTCACCATTGATAAGTCTCCTAAATGATATTATCTGCGACTGATTTGATCAAGACACACCTTTTTAGTGTAGCTATTTTTTTAAATAGTTTTACATATACATATATTACTAACATCTTCACTTGAAGATTGCTCAGGTTAGACGTAAACAACGATGAAGTATCAAGAGCCCTCCTTTTCCTTTGTTTCTTTGATCGACTCCGATTCAACTTACCACTACTATACTGCCCACGATGGGTGCACTTGCCCGTGAATGTGGTGAAATAGTAGTTGTTAGTAAATCATGTTTTATAAATTTAAAAGCTTCAAATGCTAAAAAGGTGTCACAAAATAACGTCATATTTTATATATACACCACAACAAACCATCACTAAAAGATCATCAACATAAACGGCTACAATTAAAATAGAGTTTTCCGAATCCCTTACATATACCGCCGATTCATGCATGCACCGTGTGAGTTTTAAACGCTTTAAGGTGTCGTCTATCTTGGCATACCATGCCCTCGGGGCTTGTTTCAACCCGTACAAAGCTTTCGTCAATTTATAAATTTTCTTCTTCACCTATTTTCTCAAAACCGTCCGGTTGTCTCACGTATACCTCTTCTTTTAGAACGCCATGTAAGAACGCATATTTCACATGTGATGTATCGCCCAACTTCGACTTGCCGCTAAAGCCACCAATAATCGAACCGTTTCAATTCGAGTTACCAGTGCTAAAACTTTTGTCACACCCCAACCGACGGCGAAATATGTCGGGGCGCGATGATTGTCCAGATGCACATGACAACCAAAATAAGTTTTAATACTTAAACATGCCCTTTTCATTAATCATTTAAAGATATTGTACAAGAATATTAAACATGGAGTAATACATATCAAACTGAATTAAAGTCCTTAATCTAGGTCCAGCAATCCTAGCGTGATCATATCAAAGCTCTAGTATAAATTCCTGCAACATGTATAAAATCAAGTGTTAACTACAAAAGTAGTTGGTGAGTAAACACAAGTTTATAATATATATTTTTAACACATGCGATATAAGAGATAATTCAGATATACAGTCAATCAGCTAATGAAATAGAATAAACAAGCAAACATAACAAACCTTTAATCACCTAAGACTTCACATCATAATTTCCTCATATAGAGGTAGACTGGCATGATTTCCTCATACAGAGGGAGACTGGCAGACTAACACATCGAGATTTCCATAAACAGTTCCACATAGAATTCATTCAATCAACATATAATCGCATAATGTTTAGGGACATGATTTTTGAATAGAGATACATGTTACACCCCAAAAAGGTGAAAGATATGGAGCTATGATTTTACACAAGTCGGATTATCATTTGAATGAATCACCATTAGTAATGATAATATGAATTGAATATTGAGTCATATCCCATTTTTAAAAGAAATAGGGATTTAGTGAATACACACCTGATAAGTAGATCGGATACAAGAGGTAGAACCAATTTTCAAGAGATAATAACATGGAGATTATCCTAATGATACGACATGCTAAATGAATATAGGGAATGCTAATGATTATAGTTCTAAAGATACGAGGAACTTAAGGAGAGTTAGATTCTATTTGATTAAAAGTCCATTTTACCCTTTATCGGGTAATTATTGATAATATTTTATTTCATCAACTTTTGGACTCATATACTCTTATTATATGTATAAACATGATCTAAGACCAAAAACCAAGTCCTAATACCTTTTGGTTTGTTTAATATTAAATAATCATATTTAAAACCCTAATCATATTTAAAACCCTAATTTTGAAATATTTACCAAATAAATAGAAAAATATTCTATTAAATGCAATAAAATTAGGGTTTTACTTAAAATATTATTTTATAATAGACCTTAAAAGATTAGCCCTAAATTTAACTCGTTTGTTCAATTTTGCCAAGGCAACGCCGTGAAAACCCTAGTTTTAACGTATTTATTAAATAAATAGCAAAACATTTTATAAAATTGCAAAAACTTAGGGTTTTATTCATTATGTTGTAGTATAATATTCCTCAATATATCAAACCTTAAATGAACACCGTTTACTCAATTTAGGCTGAACAACGTTACGAAAACCCTAATTTTGACCGATTTTTAGATAAAATACCAAACCTTCTTGAAACTTGAAATAAACTTAGGGATTTCTTAAAACACATTATTTTAGGATTACCTACATTTATTCAGACCCTAATTCCAACCCGGTCACCCGATTTTAGCAAAACAAGCTCAAAAACCCTAGTTTTTATACATTTTTAGAAATCATACTTAGACACAATATTAACAAAAACTAAGATAGGTTACTGTAGATCATACCTAATGATGAGGGACTGCAGAAGTTCAACCTTTAGTTCCTTCTGGATTGGACGAATTTTGAAGAGCAAGTTGTGGTAACGAACTAGGGTTTTTGAGGGAGAGATTTAAGAAATTGGTGAGGATAAACAGATGATCTGAGCTCGAATTTATAGTGGTTTGGTGCGCATTATGTCCTAGACACGTGTAAGGGTGATTAATCGTTCAAAAATGACACGTATCAACGAAAAATTGGGCTGCAAGTAAGTATTTGTGGAAGAAAAACGACCAAACAATGTTGCTGTTTGCAGGCGGTCCTCGCGATACGCGAGAGGGGGGGGGGGGGGGGATGGCCAGAATTTTTGTTTTATTATTATTTTTTTTCTTTTTACTTGTTCTCCCTCGTTTTAACTCGATAGCCTCTAAAATTTTACGAGTATGCTATATTAACCTTATAAAACACTAAGGAACATGAAAATTTGATTTTAGAAATTTACATGATTCCCGGTTATTAACGGATTTGCACAAAAACGGTAAATTCAATTATTTGCGCTTTAATTAATAAAATCGATCCAAAATTCAACCAATTGGTTTGTAATGTTATAAAATGATTGTAGGATATTTCAAAGTATATATTTTGAGATAACAATCCTGAGATTCCCGTTAAACGATAAATCGAATACCGAAATCGCGTAAAAACCGAAAATTGCTTTATTTTTGTTTTAAGCAAATTGTTTAACCTAAAACTTTGCAAATTTATTATTTTGTTTTCAAAAATGATTATGGAATATCCCGAACATAATTTAATTGTATATTTTAGATAAATTCTTTCGATAATTATTAAATCAAAACTCGATTTGCGTGACAAGTTCAAATTTGGGTTGGGTTTCATAATTGGGTCGGACATAGGTGTTACAACTTCCTCGTAGTCCACCCCATATTTTAGCACGTACCCTTTTGCTACCAACCGCTCCTTATATTTATTTATCGAGCCATACAGATTTTTTTTTTAATTTAAACAACCACTTTAGGCAAATTTCTTTGGCATTCATTGGAAGTTTAGTCACGTGTCACGTCTTGTTTTTGTTGATAGAATCGTTCTCGGCTCGCATTGTTGTCATCCATTGCTCGGATTTTTTTCGCATCTTCATAATTATAGGACTCATTTTCTTGTAACAAAAATAAGCTCTCTTAATTATTTTTATTTTTTTAGAACATAACCCTTGAGTTTTTTTAGATAGAACGGGGACTCTAGTGGATCTCCTCAAGTTGGAAGTCGGTTCACTCGAAGTAGTGATATTTTGTACAGACTCGACATCGGTTTCTAGGCTGGAATCATCACTGTGTTGGGCTGAATCTGCTGTATTCGTGAACTGGGCTTGATCAGGCCCACTGTCTTGATTTGTGTCATCGCTTGGGCTGCTTTTCTCATGTTGATCAGGCCTAACATTTGTTTCTTCCGGGCCAACACCATGCTCCTTATCTGGGCCACCATTTGTTTCAATTTGATGATTATTGCTCATGGCACTAGGAGCAAACTGACCATATATTACGAAATTTCCAAATCCATTATCTTCTGTTGTGGTTCTATTTGTTGCACCTAGTGACCAATTCCAATCTTGATCTTTAAAGAATATGACATCACGTTTGACCACCAATTATTTTTTTTTGTTTTTGGATCATACATACGCGAAACTTTTGACACCCGCTCGGGTCTAAGGTATACTAGTTTTCTTGACCGGTCATCTAACTTTTTTAAATGCACCCCGTCAACTTTAGTAAACCCGATGCACCCAATTTTTTTTAGATGACCTAAATTCAGCTTCCGTCGCGTGAACATCTCGTAGGGTGTTTTTTTCCTTTAGAGCTCGAGTTGAGACACGATTAGTTATGAATGTTCCTTGTCTAACCCCTTCACCCCAAATGTAGTTTGCAATATTCTTCGCCTTCATTATGCTTCTCGTCATCTCGATCAATGTCCGATTTCGCCACTCCACTACACCATTTTGTTGAGGTGTATACGGGCAGTTAAGTGTCTCTTAATTCCTTCATCTTCACAAAATCTAGTGAATTCTTTGGAAGTAATTTACCCGTATCCTTCTCAGCAGATGCTTTAAACCGTTTTAAAACTTCAAAAGCTTCGCCTTTACCCTTCAAAAGATAAGTCCACATATAACGAGTAAAATCATCAATACTAACGAATATATACCTATTCCCGGCTATTGTTGATGGTGTGATAGGACCACATAAGTCGCCATGAAGCAAATCCAGTGCTTGGCTTGCTCGAAAAGATGTTGCTACCGGAAAAGGCAGCCTTGCTTGTTTTCCGACTACACATGTTCTTTAGATGAGGTAGCCCGATGACCATGTCTTTCTTCACGATGTATATAACTTGATCGAAGTTCAAGTGGCCTATTCTCGCATGCCACACCCACTCTGGTTCGTTTAGACTTGCATGAAGACACGTAGGAGTTCCAATCTTTAGTCTAATTTTATATAACCAGTTCTCGGCCCTTGTCTCCTTCCACACGAGTTTGCCCTCCGGATCATGCATGGTCAAAAACTCGTTCTTAAGGCAAATATCATAGCCACATTCGGTTGCTTGTCCCAAACTAAAGATGTTACTTTTTAAATCCGGGATATAAAACTTTTGAACAACATTCTTTGTTCCACGGTCTCGTCTTCAAGTAAAATAGATCCCTTGCCTTTAATGTTCACGAAAGAATCATCCCTAAATCTAACTCGTCCGGTAACTTGCTCGTTGAGTTCCGGAAACATGTCTTTATTTCCCGTCAAATGATTAGATGCTCCGTTGTCGAGGTATCCCATATCTTTCGAGCTTCACTTAAATTTTCTTGGAAATACCGATTCTTCATTTAAGAAAACTGCTTCTTTCTCAAAACGAACCATGTATAACGATGGATCTACTTCCTCTTCCTCGGCAACTTGAGCTCGTTGGTTCTTGTTCTTTCGAAATGGACAACCTCAAGCGTAATGCCCCCATTTGTCACAACAGAAACATTGTACTTTCGATTTTTGTTTGCCCCCCTCCCCCTCGGTTGATTCTTTGGTTCCCCCCTTTTCAAGTTTTTTTTCTCGTGGCTCGAACCCTCGACTCCTCGGCCTTTGCCTTTCCCGTTAGAGTTTCTTTGGTTGTGATTCTTCCCTTGGTAGGGCCTTTCTTGTACGATGAGTCTGCCTTGCTATACATGAGCTTGTTAGCTTCTTGCGCCGCATATGAGTTCTTGGTGCATTCCTCGAATGCTTTCAATTGGCCGACTGCGTCTTGAAACATCATCGTGTTTACATCCGAGAATTGCTCTATCGCTGCAACAATTGGAATAAACTTGTCAATAACCGAAACCAATATTTTTTTACTACCTTTTTATCATCATAAACAGTTCCAAGGGTGTTTGCTTTCGGCACAAGTTTGCTCATTCTTGACGTGTAATCATCTATGTTTTCATCCGTCTTCATCCGCAAGGCCTCGAACTCGCTATCCAAAGTTTGTATCCTAGCATCCCTCACTCGTTCCACACTGACATACCGGGTTTTCAATGCTTGCAAAATTTCTTTAGCCGTCCTGAGATGTGCAACTTGGAGTATTAGTTCCTTGGGAATTGCTTGTAAGAGGAGGGCGATGGCCATATGATCTAGCTTCGGTTCGGCCTTATCGGTTTTAGACGTGTCGATCGCATCGAGTATTCCATGAACTCATAATACAGCTTCAATGCGAACCGCCAACGCAGTGTAATTAATCGAGTTGAGCATCGGACCTTCAAGCACGGTGGTGCCATAGTCTTTCACTGATCCGCTACTTTCCGGTTTATCTCCCATCTTAGGTTGTAGGGGTCTTGATCGCTTTGAGTCTTGATCAAGACGTCACGAAAACG
>JBCNJP010000053.1:0-11996 GCA_039602395.1 Deinandra increscens subsp. villosa | reverse complement strand
GCACCCGTTGTCCATGTACCATGTGTTTACAGCTTTCCGAGTACGTCCCTGCACAAGTAAAGAAATTGGTTAGTTTGAGGAGGGACCCCGGTCATTTTAACCTAGGGTCTTCTAGATAACCGGTTTCTTCACAGTTGACGAAGATGGTGCGGATGAAGACGATGGAGCTGATGGAATAACTGAAGGTGGAATGAAGGCGGTTGCAGGCCTTGGAGCTTTCATTGACCTTTGAGACAGAAATGGCCTTGGTATAAAGCCGGGTCTTGGCCTTGGGTTCCATGACCTGAATGGAGTCAGACTTGGTGCATTCATCCTTGGTGGTTGTCTGATGTGTGGCTGACTTGAATACAGGCTTCCCCCTAAGCCTTGTGGTAGATACGGGGCTTGACTCGGAATGTACGGTTGATTGGGATAAGACTGTTGGAACATAGAATCATCCCGCAATAACATGAAGTCTTCACTGCAATTACCGTATTTTCTCGAGTGGAGGTGTGTATTCTGACCAGCAGTTTCTTGTAGCTCATAGTAGTGTACAGGTGGCATTGGTGCGTTGCCATAGGTGTTGTACCCTTGGTTGTAGATACAGACCCTTGCATCGTGTTGAGGATTGTCACGGATAGCACAACCATTTTGTATAGATGGTGCATTTGGAACAACAAAAGCAACATTTTCATTAACAGGAACCACAGATGATGGTTCAACAGGTGAAGAAACAGGAGTCTTCTCATCGTCGACAACAACCTTCTTCTTTCTTCTTCTTGTTCTTTTCTTCTTTTCCACAACAACAGCTTCAACACTTTCTGTCATTGGAGCAGAAGGCTCTACCACGATCAATGCAGACTCAACAGTTGGTGAGGAGGTTGGTGATAAAGAAAGTGAGTTGCCTTAAGACCAGCCTCAAACTAATAAAGGAACTGATGGCATGCTGGTAAAGACTCTACAGGTGCTCAAGACACCTCAAGCCCCGTGCATGACAGTGATTTTGAGTTTGATGAAGATACGGTCATAGAAGGAGATGAGCTGAACTCCTCAGACGACGATGAATCTTTCGTCAATAGTCTCCTTCATGACGAGCATGTAGATGAAACTCTGGATTCAATCAAGAAGCTTGCTCCTGTGCCAGAGAATCTGAAACTTCCATGATTTTCACAGGCAGCCAAGGCACTTGCTATTGAGGGAACTTCACATGAGGAAGCTGTTGATGCATCTGATTTAAATCTTCAACTCTCTCTTGTACCCTCCTCTCAAATTTCATCTGACACATCCACTGCCTTAGTTCCCTTGACTGAAGGAGTCCGTCATATGCACGTTGACCTGGCCTTCCTAGATTTTTCTATGGCCAACTTCAGGGAATACTATGTAGAAAATATCTACTCGAGAAGAAACTCTTGTGGTATTTTGATTGAGTCAATCGAAGATGACACTGGTGAAGTCTCGTATGAGGAACATCCATATTATGTAGACTTCGGTGATGAAGACGACATGAATGAGCTAGAAGAACGAATGCATGTGCTCATGAATGATGCCAATCCACTGAATTACATTGATCTGGATCTGATCGAGAGTGAAGATGAAGAAATGGAACCTCTGTTTCCCACTCCTATTCAAGTGAAGAAGGAGGTGGATGATATATATGTGCAGGTTTCACTTTCTGAGCTTATGCAAACTTCAGCTAAGGCTTCTGCTTTGGATATTGCTCCCCATGTTCCAGGTTTTATTCCTGCAGATGCTAATATCATCAACCTTGAATCAAGTGTTGCCCAAGAATCTGAGAGTCAATCTGTTCCTAATGTATCGGCTGAGCAAAACTTCCGTGATCAAATCTTTGAAGCCTCCTTTGTGCACTTCTCCTCTGATTCTGACACTAAAGATGAACCCAATGTGACTGCAACTCAAGAACTTGCGGTTACAGAACAACCTAGTCCTTCTACTGAGGATAGAGGAAAAAGGATTTTAACTCCTGAAGAAATTGCTGAAGAGCATTTAAAAAGAGAAGCTGAGAAAGAAAGATCCCGTAGAGCGCTTATTGATGAAACTCACCGGGAACAAAATAGACTACTCGAGGAAAAGGCTGAAGCACTCAAGAGATATGAATCAAACCATCCTTCTGCTGTCATGTATGCAAAAGGCTCTAGCACTTTGCCGGATCGTTCAGAATCAACAAGAACAAATGAACCTTTTGTAAGGAAATGATTTTCTGAGTCAACCGGATGAAGACGAAGATTTCCGGTTGAAGATATGTTCAAGCGGAAGAACGCTCAAGCGGAAGTTTTGTCAACCGGAAGCTCAACCGGAAGAACATTTCCGGGTGAACTCTTTTATCCAACAGTATAAAGAGTTCAACCGGAAAAGTACAGAAAGATTACTTTTGCAGAATTCAGACCTGCAACAACTTCTATTCTTCCAAAGTCACATCCTAGCCATCTCCTACTTATAGATAAATGCATTTTGCACATTTCCTCTTTTGTATGTTTACTAATGTTCTTTTAGTAAGTTTATTGTTTGACTTTTATGTACGGTTAGATTAGCCCGTATGAGATCAACGGCTGTAGTTGATCTCCTTAGTACTATTTATAGTTGTTAGCTAGTTCATTCACAAGTACCAGACTTAGAGCTTACACTTGTAACAGTTTGAACTTGAGTTAATGCAAATAGTACCGAGAAATTTATTATCTTGTGTTCACTAGTTTATGCAATCAATACAATCAAGCTACAAGTATAAGTAAAACAAAGCTTAAGTAAAAACAAGTATGATACAACTTTATTCCGCATGGTTGTGATCTGCACGTAAAGAGTTCTTGTTTTGATTATTTCTCTGAGTAATCAACGGTCCTACACCTTTGATCCGCATCGTCACAAACTTAGAGGGCACCAATGTGGATGCTGATGACACCTCTGTTACAGCCAACATGGTTAGAAATCTAATGAAAGATAACTTCTCATTAAATATCTGATGAGTCTCACTGACACTGAGTTAAAAAAGTTGTACACTGACGAGAAGAGGTTGAATTCTTACTTACCTCAAAATCAAAATGTTGAAGCACAATCTGATCTCCTAGCTGATATCTTTGCTGACACAACCAAGACTGTGGACTTTCTTCCCATCCGTGATCATCTCTCTGATCTTACCCTTGACATCGGCAACACATACATTCCTCCTCCAGAGAACTCGTCCGTTGACCCTCCTGACTCGGAAGCATACATTGAATCGACCACCAACAGTATGAACTCTGAAGCACTCCGCAACTTCTGTAAATTCAAGAACATTGATAAAAAAGAATACTATAAGAAGAGACTTACTGGTCTCCGGAAGTTTGTGTGTGAGTACCGGAAGACAGAGCGGTTGGCTAAGTTGGAACAAATAAGTATCAATGAAGAGGAATGGGCTGAGGCTCTCAAGAGAAAAGATAATCCCCCAATCTATGACGAATGGGAAAAGCTGACTCCTAACCTGAAGGCTATGCAACTATTTGCTGCCAAGAACTTGAGGAAAATGCCTAGCAATCCTAATGTCAATCATGGGATGAGGATCTTGGTTTGGAAATATGATGAAGCCTTTGATGCTTTCATGGTAAAGAGGAGAAATGGCTATGTCCAAATATTCGGAGACTTCAAAGCTCTCACTAGCTTTTTCTCTTGGGAACTCAAACAGCTTAAGTACCTGGACTTGGTGAACCACACTAAACATCCAAAGGGTATAAGGGATACTGCGTTGATCCAGTTTGCTTATGATGATAAGAGATTCAGTCAAAATCCAGAAGCAAAGAGAAAGCTCAGTTGGCAGAAGAGAAAAGAAGACTTCGTGCTCCACACGTGGTATGTTCAAGGATATAGGAAAGGAAGTAAAAGCAAAGACTATCCCTGGAAACCAGAAAAATGCTCCTATGATCAGTTGGTACTATAATGGGATGACTCATGAGTTGGTAATTGAAAGAGATGGTGCTGACGCTATCAGAATATTTGTTGTAATAGAACTCCATCTTCTCTCTCGATCCTACTTGAAGATAATCTATTATGAGAAGATGTGGACCATACCTGTTTAGTTGAGACCTTATGAATGCTACGATGCCAACTACTTTTTGATATTCTTAAACTGGTGGTGTACAAGGCTAGCAGAATTAGGTAGACTCACTCTTGATTCAGAACTCCTGAGAATAGCAAATTGTTGGTTGATTGAAAAATATGGTTCAAGTGTCATATTGGATAAGTCAAGACGATTGGTCGAGCTGAACAATTATAATGACCTGAAGAAGCTCGTTTGGCAAGATCTCTATAGGTTGTATGATATGGGTATTCACGTACTTTCCGATAAAGACAAACTTGCAGCTAGAGAGAACTGGAGATTTCTGCTAAAGTTGATCGGTCAAGATGCTTGAAGCTCGAGAGTTTGCATTGCCAACAAGGGTGGAATTGTTAGAACCTATTTGTTAGCAACACAAACTTTTTGTTTACTTATCTTGTAATTGATACTTTATTTTGTAATTATCTTTGGATATGTACTTGGTAAACTTTGTTTATCTGTTAGCGTACTTGTTATGCTTCTTAGCGGACTTGTGACTTATGCTCTTAGCGGACTTGTTTTACTCTTAGCGTACTTGTTTGATTGTTTATCTTAGCGGACTTGTTTATTCCTAGCGTACATGACTTGTTCTTAACGAACTTGTTAGCGAACTTGATATTGCTTAGCGTACTTGTTAGCGAACTTGATGATGCTTAGCGTACTTGTTAGCGGACTTGTTGCTACCTAGCGTACTTGTTAGCAAACTTGTTAAGTGCTAGCGAACTGTATTTAACTCTTAGCGAACTTGTTGTCCAGATAGAATATTTTGCTGAATTCTATGTAATGATTGTGTTGTGTCAAACATTCTTTTTGTCCCAGGCTCTCTAGTAGTATAAATACCAATTGGAAAACCCTATTGGGTACGCTTCAAGGAGTATTTTCCTACAGAGAGCTTTTGTGTGTGTGTTCTTGGTGTTGGTGTGTGTTCTTGAGCTTTAGGAATCATCAATGGGTGAGCATTGATGCAGATTCTTCCATGAATCAACCATCACACATGATTTCCGCACTTGTGTGATGAATCATATGAGAACAACGTGCTCAAATCTGGTCCTGACACGATTCTTCAAAGAATATTTGATTCTGAGCAAAAGAAAGCTTATCAAGTTGAGAAAAAGGCTTACGGTACATTGACTATAGCATTACCTAAGGAGTTGTTACATCAATTTTTTGCTTACGGTACTTAAAAAGATCTATGGGATGCTTTGGAGAAGAGATGTGAAGGTAGTGATCAATACAAGAAAAGCCGACATAAAGTTTTGAAAAAGGAATTTGATAATTTCAAACATTATCAAAATGAAACGATTCCAAATTTGATTGACATATTTTCACATCTCATGAGTGAAATGGTATTGGTTAACATTACAAAGGAGGATGCTGATCTGAAAGAAAGGTTGTTGGAGGCATTACTCAAAAAATGGGAAAACAATGTCATGACGATTACTCATTATAAAGAATATATGGGTTTGTTGTTCAATGATTTGATTGAGAGAATACAAGCACGGGATATGGATTTAACTGTGAACAAGTCCGTGCCTACACAAATTCAGAATCTTCCTGTGTATCATGGGGAAAATGATTCTACCATTCATGCTATGAAATCAAATTATTCTACACCCCTACAACATTTCTTGCCGGAAAATCTAATAATTCTGGTTATTCTTCTGGTTGTACTGTTTTAATTCAAAGTTCATCAATACACAATGCCTTATCTGTTAAGACAACTAAGGATTATATGGCATTGATGACTGCTTTGGTATCTTCATATTTTTGTGTTATTACTAGAGCAATAAATAATGCAGAATTAATTGAAGAAGATTATGATCAGATTTATTATGATCACCTTGAAGAGATGGATTTGAATTGGCAGTATGCTATGCAGATTAGAAGAACAAAGAAATTCTTTAACAGAACCAGGAAGAAAAGGTTGGTTCAAGATGGCAAGATTGGGTTAGACAAATCAAAGGTAAATATTTCAAGTGTTCTATGTATGGACATTTTGCTCGTGAATGTCCAAATTCAACCGACAATAAGTCTAATTCTGGTCAACATGCTCATTTGGTTAAGACTTCCACAAGCAGTTCTACTCAAAATCAAAAAGCTTTTGTTTTTCATGTTGGTAAGTTGGAGGAGATATTTTGGCATCTAAATGAATATGCATGGCATGTAGATAATGAATTCAGAAAGAATGCGTATGCTACTGTTAATATAAATGACATACATAATACGGATAATGAAGATGTTATGTTAATGGCTCATTATCAAAGTGATAGTGTTCTGACTGATTTTGAAACAAGTTTGGGAGAAACAACAGTTGAAGGGATTCAGGAAAATGTAGCTGAAATTCAAAAGGAAGAAAAGATAAATGTCCTGATTGTGTCATTTCAAACAATAAGAATGCAAGTTTGGAAAGAAGCAAAAAATTTGTTAACTGTAGAACTTGTTTTGCTTAAACAAGAATTGGACACTTCTCAGCAAAGGTGTTTTGATTTGACTACAATGAATGAGCAGTTGATGAAAGAAAAACCTGATTTGTTTGATGATTGTGAAAACGCTAAAGCTAAAGCTAAAGATGCTGCCGAAGATTTTGAAGTGTTATTTTAGAAAAGTTATCCAGTTCAACAGAAATATGAAAAAGCTAATGCAATCGATGTTAAAGCTGATGGTAGAGTACTTAGTCTTCAAGAAGAACTATCTACACTTCGAGATGCAAATGTACTTCTTCGAGATAAGAATGAAGTGTTAATGAAAGATGTTGACACATTCAAGAAGAAGTGGGAGAAGGTTACTGAAGAAGTGTTGGTAGAATGTGAAATTAGAAGACAACAAAAGTATGAATACAATGATTTAAATGAAGAGTTCATTACGTCTCAAAAAGATTTGTTCGCTGCTCAACAAAAGATTACTGATTTAAAGTTGGAGATTTTGGAATTACAAAGACGATTCAAAAATTGCAATTTATCACTGACATTGTTAAACTTTCTGTACAAGAAAGAAAGAAGTGATGATAGTGCAAATGAAGCTGATATTCACAAGGTTCCTGCACCAGTGGATCTGTCTGAATTTTCATCTGCTCCTCTTAATCCAAAAGTAGAATTGCATGATTATTCTAAGTTTGCAATTCCTGCAAAGAAGAGAGAATCTAAGTCTCGAAAGAAGAAAGAAAATATTGGTGAAGCCCCAAAGTTTGATTCTGGCTCTTCCTTTTTGGAAGATGAGAAGATATTTGATAAAGTTAAGAATTCTGCTAGTACTTCATCTGAAGTAGAATCAGAGAAATCTTTGATTTGTGAGAACAAGCTGAAGGACATTAAAGCTAAATTTACTAGAGAAGACAAAGGAAGAAATGCTTCTGGATCTCAGTTTGGATCTTCAAAGCTTCCGGGTTTCAAGAACAAAGGCTTAGGATATGAAGCTAAAGAGATGTCCGTTCAAGCTCAACATTTAAAGAAGAAAGAAAATGTTTCGAAGGTCAAGAATCAAAAGAAATCAGAACTTCAGAAGAAACAAGATGTTTTCCGTTCAAAGCAGAGTTCTTATTATTCTTGCGGTTCTTCATCTGATTTCAAAGTTTCTTCACGGAGTCAATCTTCAAGGTATGATTCTTATGATGATTTCTTTGATCATTTTAGTTCTGATAATTCTTCATCTTTTAGACGTTCAAAGAATTTTTCAAATTTATCTAAACTTCAAGAACGCATTTGTTATGCATTTCGTCAACCGGGACATATGGCTGCACATTGTCCTACGACTGCATATGTCCACAAAAATACTAAATATATGGATGAAAATGGTAAAAAAAAAATTATGAACCATGGTTTCCAATGTTCAAAACAACTAGTAAGTCGTTTTGGTCCAAACCCAAGACGCCGATTGAAAATGTTTCAGGTTCTGATCAAAAGTTTTCATCATCAATGATATGGAAACCAAAGGTTGTTTTCAAGGCCAACAAAGACTATGTGGAGGACACCGGGCGACCCGATGCCGTTGATATGGGTCAATCCTAAAACAACTAATGGTTTATCTGGTGTCAGCAGGTATTTCAGGAAGACCTATCGGTAGTTGAAAGATTGATGATGGTGGAATATATGTTTTTAACTTAAACTGCATTTCCAAATCATTTTCAAAATCGCGTTTTTTCAAGATTCTACAACGTAAGTATCCGTGTGGTTGATCAATTTTTCTTTTGTTTTTCACTCCGTCTCAATTTGAAGGAGAGTTTGTTTCTAAATTTGCCCCACGAGCAGATGAAGGCTATTTTGCCCCACGAGCAGATGAAGGCTATTTTGTTGGATACTCGATGACCTCTGCGGCATATCGGGTGTACAACAAAAGAACTCAGGTTATTATGGAGTCGTGCAACGTCAATTTTAATGAGCACACTCATAATTCCAGAGAACCTGACTTAGATGGCATGTATGACTTGGAGAATTTCACTTCTTCTTTTAACTTTAGTGATTGTGTGGTTTCAGGTGATTCTGGAAGATTACATGGAGCTTCTAGCAATGTGGATGCATCTGTGTCAGGAGGTTCTGTTCCAATTACGTCATCGATTCTGGATTCCATCTATTCAGATGTGCTTCCGGATATTTCTTGGAGGAATGAATCAACGGACACTACCACATCACCAGTTACTGCTACAACTGACAACTTGGTTGAGAACCAAATAAATGAAGAAGTCATTCAGGAGGTTGAACAAAATTTAAATCAAGAAAATCTACAAAATCAAGTTGTTCCAGAAAATCAACCTGAGAATGATCCAATCAATAATGATTCGGACTCAGAAAACTCTGCTGTGATTGAATCTGGTGAAACTCCGAGTATTGATGTGTAGATGGGTACCCTAGACCCAAATATTCCAGTTCCGACAGTAGAAGAGACTGGAATTCACAAGAAACATCCTGTTTCAAACATCATCGGTCCAATAAATAAGCGAGTCACCAGAAGTCAATCAGGGATAATAAACACTTGCCTGTTCTCCTATTTCATCTCTCAAGAAGAACCAATTTCCGTAGTTGGTTCTATGAAAGATGATAATTGGATTGAGGCTATGCAGGCTGAATTGCTTCAATTCAAACTTTTGGATGTCTGGAAACTTGTGGACGCTCCTTCTAGTGCAAAGTCTATTCCAGTCAAGTGGATCTTTAAGAATAAAAAGGATGACAGAGGAATAATTATCAGAAATAAAGCTAGACTTGTGGTCAGGGGTTATATGCAGATAGATGGGCTTGACTATGATGAAGTCTATGCAGCGTCAAAGAACATAACGGTTTATCAGCTTGACGTGAAGACTGCCTTCCTGTATGGTGAACTAGATGAAGAGGTTTACGTTGATCAACCTCCAGGTTTTGTCAATCCTTCCTTCCCGAATAAGGTGTACAAGTTGAAAAGGGCTCTCTATGGACTCCATCAGGCACCAAGGAAGTGGTATGAAACCTTGTCTACCTATCTGTTGGAGAATGGCTACAAGAGAGGGGTGATTGATCAGACGTTATTCATACGGCACGTGGGTGATGATATGCTGCTGGTTCAAGTGTATGTGGACGATATCATCTTCGGATCAAGTGTCTTATGGAAAAACGCTTTGAAATGAGTTCAATGGGGGAACTCACATTTTTCCTTGGAATTGAAGTTAAACAGAATAATGAAGGAATCCTAATAAGTCAAGGAAAGTACGTGAAGGAAATGCTGAAAAAGTTTGGATACCACGACTCTAAAGGCTTTTCCACTCCTGTCGAGACTCGTGTCAAGCTTCATTCTGATCTTGAAGGTGAATGTGTCGACGAACACTTGTACATATCTATGATCGGGTCACTTATGTACCTGACGGCCAGCCGCCCCGACATAATGTTTGCCGTGTGTCTCTGCTCAAGATTTCAATCCAAACCGAAACAGTCACACTTGACGGCTGTGAAACGAATCTTCAGATACCTGAAGTCCAATCCGAAGAGAGGGCTGTGGTATCCCAAGGATGAGCTTTTTTATCTTAGAGGTTTCTCTGATAGTGATTACGGGGGTTGCAACATGGACCGGAAGTCAACCACCGGCGGAGCTCAATTTTTGGGGAACAGATTGGTTTCATGGCAATGCAAGAAACAATCAACGGTGTCTACCTCGCCAGCCGCAGCGGAATACATTGCTGCAGCTTCCTTCTGTTCTCAAGTTCTCTGGATCCAGAATCAGCTTCTGGACTACGGTTTGAATTTTATGTCCACCCCTATTAACATTGATAATACTGCTGCCATGTTCATTGTTAAGAATCCAGTTCAGCACTCTAAAACCAAACACATAGAGATTAGGCGTCACTTTATTAGGGACTGTCATGAGAAAAAGCTGATTACCTTAGTTCATGTTTCCTCTGAAAATCAACTTGCAGATCTCTTCACCAAGGGATTTGATGTTTCTAGGTTTAACTTCCTAGTACAATCAATAGGAATGATTAACTTTGAGTAGGCTCTTCTTAAGGTTCCGTTAGAATAAGTGCCTTAATCTTAGGTTGTGTCGTTTTAGAGGTATTGTCTTTGCTTGCTTTATGAGCCCACAATAATCTGATCTTGAAAATCCAAAAAGATTTAATTTTTGTTTCAATCTTTCTGACACCAAGTTGAAAAGCCAAAAAGATTTTGTTTTTTTTAGTTTTGGAAGAAAACTCAAAAAGATTTTACCTTTAGTTCTTTGAATTTTCTTAAGTTTTTGGTCATTATTCTTGATCATCAAATAAAGCACTAAGTGTTAATAAAATCTTCAGAAAATACCAAAAATATTTTATCTTATTTTATTTTATTTTATTTTTATGTTTTTGTGTCAGTCGTTCTGGCCTAAACCGACTTAGGGTTGAAAATTTGGAGAAAATCTCAAAAATTTGCAAAAATAAATAAAAATAACTAAAAATAGAATCGGGTCATTTCAAACAACTTTTGTGAAGACACTTGTTGAATACCTGATGTCAAAGTCAAAATCTTGAATTTTTAGTGATGCTTCAATAAATACTGAAAAATTGAAGAAAATTCCAAAAATTTGAAAAAATAAATAAAAATCATGTAAATTAGAATCGAGTCATTCCCAACAACTTTTGTAAAGGCACTTGATGGGTACTTGAGTCTAAGCACAAGATTTTTGCAATTCTGCAATGCCTAAAATAAACTATGAGAAAGAAAACCAGAAAACTTTGGTTTTGGTTGGGCAAACTATGTGGAACATGATATAATTCTGGTCTTGTGATCTGACCATAGGATGTGATCCAATCGATCAATAATTCTATCATTCGATGTGTCGGTAGGCTCAGCAAATTAAGAATTAGGCAAATCCTGTGATTAAACACTTAAAACCATGAAATTGTGGACTTTAAGTCAAAACAGTTAGCGAAATCCTTTAAACTTGCTCTAGTCTGTGCTAAGTAAGTTAACCAACACACTCGAGTATTTCTTTTGCGGAAAGTGCTGATTTCAAACCATACAATAAGTGTGAAGCATCACACATCAATCAATAAGTGAGAAATATCTCACATCCATCCATTGACCGTGACACATCTGCTGAGGAAACTCTGACCTTGTGTTCACGCGTCCCATCATTATCATTGAAAACATACCGTGACACATCTGCTGAGGAAACTCTGACCTTGTGTTCATGTGTACTATCATTATCATTGAAAACATTCCGTGACACATCTGCTGAGGAAACTCTGACCTTGTGTTCACGCGTCCCATCATTATCATTGAAAACATACCGTGACACATCTTCTGAGGAAACTCTGACCTTGTGTTCACGCGTACTATCATTATCATTGAAAACATTCCGTGACACATCTGCTGAGGGAACTCTGACCTTGTGTTCACGCGAACCAAAAATACTCACCCATCTTGAAATCAGTACTTACCTCTAAAGAAATAGGGGGAAGAAATTCAATATGTGTGTTGTGCATGACTGAAGTGCTAATTAG
>JBCNJP010000052.1:82439-103884 GCA_039602395.1 Deinandra increscens subsp. villosa | reverse complement strand
TACTGGGGCTCTTCCCTCGGGGGCCCTTCCTTGCCTCTAGGTTTTTCTCGGTTTTTGATTTCTTTCACCAAATGCGACAGTTTGCCTATTTTAATGGCAGCTTCTATCTCCTTTCTTAGCTGTATGCAGTCATCAGTCGCGTGCCCATTTCCTCGATGGTAATCACAATATTCCCCAGGACGGGCCTTACTTCCGTGTTTATTAGGACCGGGCTTGCCAAAAGGCAGCCTGTCCTTCTCAGTGGCGAATATTTCACTGGGGGATTTAAGTAATGGAGTAAATTTTTCGAAATGGGGTGGCGTACCTGACGATGATTCATATGAGCGACTTCCTTTTGAGGGGTATGGCGAGTAGGAGGGCTTCTTTTCTGACGAGTTCCTTCTTGAATGGGGACCACCCTGACGGGCTTCGTTTCTGTCCCTCCTTTGCTGTAACTGCTCGAGTTATCTTTTCTGGCCCCCCACTCCTTGGCCTTTTGTCCCGTATCTTTTCCCCTTATGTAGGCTCGAACCCTGTCCATGAGATCGTCGAAGGAGCTTGGGAAATCTTCCCCTAACTTTTCACACAGCTGGGAGTTTCTAACCCCCTGAATGAAGCCGCTTATCTTCATGACTTCCGGGACATCTCGGATGTACATGCTTTATTCGATGTACCTATTTATGAAGCCTTCCAGGGTTTCATCATCTTTTCTTCTTATGTGGATGATCTCGTTTGGGTTTCTGGTGGTTTTCTGCTGACTGAAGTACTAGAGGAACTTCCCTCTGAGCTCCTCATAACTATCGATGCTTTTTGGGGGAAGGGTGTCAAACCAAAACCTTGCATTTTCGGCCAGGGTGGAGACGAACATATGACACCATGTTGGGATACTCCAAGCCCCTGCCGTCCCTGCTGCCTTTATGGCATGAAGATGGTCCTCAGGATCTTGAGTTCCGTCATAAGCGGACACCGAGGGAGGCAACCTTAACTTTGGCTGTAGGGGGCCCTCAGAAATCCTATATATGAACTTGGAAATGTCCCCCACTTCCGATGGCCTGTAGGGGAGCGACATAGGGTCCTTCCATCTGCTCTGCCTCTTGTTATCTTTGCTGGGACCCGTCTTCGGGCTGCTTGACTGCGTCTGCTTCTCCAGCGCGGACAACAGCTTTTTGAGGAGATCTCCCATCTCCTCCTTTTCTGGTTTTTCAGCCTCCTTTGCCTTGAGAACTTCTACCTCATCATCAGAGTCTGTATCAGTATACTTGTAGAGGCTAGATTATGAGGCTTGTAATATTAAATAAGTTGGGCTGGGCTTAGAGGGTTTGATTAGAATCATAGGCTAGTTTATGATTGGGCTTGGGTTTACTATTGGGTTTATGATCCAAAAGGGGCCCAATAGTAAACCCAATGGGGGTCTATATATAGACCACTTGACCTCCTCATTTGAGGTGGCTGGGTTGACGATTGAAAGGAGAGCTTAGAGGTGTTTACGATCCCTTGGAGATTATGATCGTAAACCCGAGAGGCAGAGTTTACGATTACTGTTTTGTACCCGACAAGTTTACTTGTGTGCAAAGATCATATATTTATTGTTTTAATCATCGTATTCTTGTGTTCTCTTCATCTCTTTTCTTGAATCAGTCACTTACGAGGATTCCGCACTCGTTTGTGATTTCAATATCGTGTCTTGGTAGATTTTCTGGACCTACAATTGGTATCAGAGCCAAGAATCACTGATTCGAGGCTCACACGATATTAATTCAAGCTGTGTTTCTGGAAATAGTGTTAGTTTTTGAAGATTTGAAGGTTTTCTGGAGTTTACGATTGCTGCTGCTGCTGTTTTTGAGGTTTACGATCGAATTTTCTGGGTTTTCTTAGTGTTTACGACTGAGCAGGTTGAAGATTTGCAGCGGAATCGCGTTTCTGATTCCAAGACTGCTGCTTTATCGTGTTTACGATCCGCTGGTTTGAGATTACGACTTTTCTTGGTCGTAATTGACGTTTACGATTTAGCGCTACCGGAATCTCAAATCGTAATCGGTGTTTACGATTTCTTCAGTCGGAATCAGGTGTTTACGACTGGCTGGATCGGAATCGTTTTTTACGATCGTTGTTTACGACCCGGAGGTGTTTACGATCGGAAACAGGGTTTACGATCTGAAACAGGATTTGCGGCAAAAAGTCATTTTTTCACACTTTCACGGAAACGGACGTAACTTTTGACTCGTTTGGAGTTAGAAGCTCAAATTTGAACACGACGTTCGTGACACTGAGCCCCAGAATTACCCCAGACTAATGTCTAGGGGAGCTCGTTTGGACCCCTAAATTCCACTCCGAAGGCCTCCGTTTTTCAGTTTTAAGTTTCTGACACTATTCTTTGAATAGTGATTTTGCCGTTTTTGCTGATTTTTCAAAAATTTCAGAAGCTACATAATGAGTTCAGTGGTTGAAGAAAAGAATATAGTTGAGGACAAAGATGATTTCACAGATGAAGTTGATAAAACTGAGATATGTCCCAATCCCACTTGTGCTCGTATAATTCCTGGACTTAGGCAAATTTGTAAAAATTATCAGATAGAATTATTTGAGACAAAATGCGAGAGGAGTTCTTTTAAGGGTAGATGGCAAAAGAATGAGGAAAAGGTAAAAGCTCAGAAACGAGACATTGAGAAATATCAGAAGCTAGCAACGGAGAAGACTATCTTATATGATCGGGCTAGGATTGAGATATCTGAGCTTACACAGAAATTAACTGAACCGCAACAAAAATTTGATGAGCTACAGGTCAAGTATGATTGCAATCAGGAAAGAAACAAAAGAATGCTCGATGCTGGAAAGGAATTGTCACATGCTGTTGTGACTGGTCAAGTTGGGAAAGATAAAACTGGGTGTGGGTCAGAAAAGTCTGATAAGTCTCTGTCTGCAAACAGCATCATTCCTCCACCAGTTCCCTGAGACATTATAGGAATACTTCTTAGTGAGGAACAGTTTGAACGAACCAAGTCTGATTATAAAGAAGCTGCTCCTCCTATTGATAGTGTCTTGGTTGGAACCATAAAGACAGTAAAGACAGGTTCGACACAAGCTTCGACAAACCAGCAGAAAGTCAAATCTGAAGCTGCAGTCAAAGCAAAGAAGAAGATACAAGGCAAACCAGCTCCATATCAGCCACCAAAGACAAATGGGTACACGTCTGACTTCTATCTAAAGAAGCAAACTTGTTTTAATTGTGGCATCGCTGGTCATATTGCTAGAAACTGTCTTTATCGCCCCTATGAACCCTATTTTCCGAAAAGTCAAAGGGTTTCATCTCAGGAGTCTGTAAAGTCTAAGCCCATGAAGGTGGAAAAACCTAAGGCAATGAAGACTGTTACTCCTAAGGTTAAACCCTCTGATCAACATTGGGGTGCTGCCAAAGCTGAAAGAAAATCTTTAAATCAAAACAACAGCTTTCCAAGTTACCAAAATTTCCAAAAACAGGTGAAGAAACCATTTTCAAAACAAACAAAGTCTGAAAAACCCAAGGTTACCCCTCCCAAGGTAACTAAAACTATTTTCAAAAATGATTCTAAAATGCAGAAGGTTGAAATACCTAAAGTCACAACTCAAAAGGTGACTAAAACAAAAACTGTTTTGAAAAGTGAATCTAAAACGAAGAAGGTTGAAATACCTAAGGTCACAACTCCAAAGGTGACTAAAACAAATGTTAAATCACCTGGAACTTGGAAACCAAAAATCAGGGCAGTTCCATCCCAACTTCCTGATTTTTCAAAGGGGATGTTCTTACAAGAGGTCTCTTTCATTGATTCCTCAGGTGTACCCAGAAAAAACAATGGCCTGGGTACCAATGGCTAACTAATCTCTCATTATGTGCAGGAACAGTCAAGGAGGATTATCACTAACATTTTTATTGATTAATTTATTTGTTGATAAGTGATTGTTCCAGGCACATTTTAGGAGACGTATCTTCATGTCATGACAAGCAATTTTTTATGGAGGATATGTTTCCTTGAGAGGTAAAAGGTAAAATTCAGCGCGAAAGGTACTGTTCTTAACTTGGTTGTGTGAATGAAGCGGCAAAGGGTGTTTTGAGTCAAACCAAATTTCCTAAAATTTTCACTTGGTGATTGATTGTTAGAGTGTTTGACTTCAGATGCAATGAAGTGTGCATGTCATGAAACCCAATTTTCAAAAATTTTCAAATCAATACTTTGAAAGTTAGCTTGGCCAGATATCTTCAAAATTTTGTGTTTTGTTCTTTTAAGTGTGTTTGTGTGTTTTATTTTTTATTTAAAAAAAACTGATGTTCACAAGATTGTGACATTAAAAATCAAAAAGCAAGGGGAAGAAATGTAAAGATGAAGAAAAAGTTGACCCCTAAAAAATAATGTGCTTTTCAATTTTTAATTGTTTGTGTCTTGTTTTTTGAGAAGTTTAGGGGAAGTAAAATGAATGTCCGGGTTGGAGATGACTGACACGCGTAAGGCGGAAGTGAAAGGCAAGCTCCACGGTGTTATGCTCGGTAGGCTCGACCTAAACTTATGACCTCCAATGAAAGTGCAGTGAACTTAAAAGATATATATGTTTAGTTTTCCATCCCAGGTTGCATGGTTTAAAAGACTGAGTCCTAGCAAAAACGGGTTGAGAGTGGTAATTATGCCTAGTATTCACTCTCTCTCACGCCATGTTTCTGCTATTATGACTACACCACATAATAAAAAGAAAAGAAAAAGAAAAGAAAAAGAAATTAAAAAAAAATGGAAAAGAAAAGAAAATGAAAAATAATCACTCAGTTGGTCTTCTTTGCGTGCTTAGCGGCCGACCTGATCACCAATTGATGGTTAATGAAAATAAGTGGTAGTCATAGCCGTGGTGCATGGTTCCTCAAGTTGGGGGTTTGTAAATCCTCAATAAACTCTGAGGTTGGGTAGGTTTTGCTGTGTTCGCTTGGGTGTGGGGACAATTAAACATGACGGTAATATTGTACTATATTAAGCATGACGCATTCGGTTGGGATTAAACGGGTTTGAGTTTAAAGCGGACAAACATACCGGCAATCACCTGGACTAGTTGAGTAACTGAAGCTGAAAAGGGTTCCTCAGTCAGATTCATACGGTTTGATCCCTTGTAAACTTTCTCATGTTTGATATTGGTAAGTAGTTGTTTATTTTTATCTTTCGTGTGTGAGTCGTTAAGTTCTTTTTGGTGTGTTTTCGTCTTGGCCAGGTTGATTTGAGAAGTCAAAATGTGTTTTTAATGGGTTTTAATGCATGACAATATGCCCTCGACAGATCTTGCCAAATTTTTAGGGAAAGGAGTATGGGATAATAAGTATTATCCGAAGGGAACTCGAGGATGATACTTATTATCTAATGGAAAGACTTCCATAATACATAGTATCTGAAAGGAACTCGAAGATAATATGTATTATCTCAGGGGAAGTCCTTAGCTGAGGGGAAGTAATCAGCTAAGGGGAAGTCTTTAGAGGTCTTGGGTTCAGGGGAAGTTTTATAGAAAACCCGTAATCTATATTAGGGTTTTTGGTTAAAATTATGTTAATTTGAATCAACTGAACAGATGATAATTACCTCCTAACCCAAAGACCGGTCATCATATGTCTGGTGGAGTATTTTTATTTCTTCAAATGTGTGTCAGACTGGTTGATGATAGAAAGATGTTGCTACTGCTCAAGTTAAAGAACCAGCCGGACAAGACTTCCATCTGAATAAGCAACTGTTCAGGGGAAGTTGTTGGTGTCTTTACAAGTTTTCAAAAGCTTCAATGGTTTTCAAAGAAAATGCTCACAAGTTTAGGGGAAGCTGAAGATTTCAAGTCAAATCTTTGAAAAAGAAAATGATACAAAGAGCGGTCAGAGTTCATGAAGTTTGAAGTTCAACAATCAAGTTCTTCACAGTTAGAGGTTTATCAAAATTTAACCTCTAATTCTTTTGGAGATCCAAGACAGTTACCAAAGATTCAGCAAGAACCAGTTCTTTCAAGAAGCAAGTCAATGAGAGTCCTCCATTTCATTGCTTGTTCATTTCAAGAAGTTCAAGCTGATGCTGATCAAGAGGAAGTCCCAAGTGCCCGTCATCAAACCCATTGAAGATTTCTGCGGAAAGAATCTTCATTAGCATCTATGCCATCCAGTCAAGAAGAAGAAGTTCAAAGATCGAAGACATTTAATATCACAAGCCTAGGGGAAGATTGTAGAGGCTAGATTATGAGGCTTGTAATATTAAATAAGTTGGGCTGGGCTTAGAGGGTTTCATTAGAATCATAGGCTAGTATATGATTGGGCTTGGGTTTACTATTGGGTTTATGATCCAAAAGGGGCCCAATAGTAAACCCAATGGGGGTCTATATATAGACCACTTGACCTCCTCATTTGAGGTGGTTGGGTTTACGATTGAAAGGAGAGCTTAGAGGTGTTTACGATCCCCTGGAGATTACGATCGTAAACCCGAGAGACAGAGTTTACGATTACTGTTTTGTACCCGACAAGTTTTTGTACCCGACAAGTTTACTTGTGTGCAAAGATCAAGTATTTATTGTTTTAATCATCGTATTCTTGTGTTCTCTTCATCTCTTTTCTTGAATCAGTCACTTACGAGGATTCCGCACTCGTTTGTGATTTCAATATTGTGTCTTGGTAGATTTTCTGGACCTACAATACTGACCCTCCACATGATCTTCCTTGCTAAACAGCACATTTGGAATTGATGGGTTTTGTTCTGATTTTTCCAACTCCAAGAGTTGGGCCATGAGCTTACGGTTGTTTTTCACAAATTCTGGAGTGATGGTGTTTCCTTCTTGACTCGCAGAGTTCTCTCCTCCTCTCTTCTTCACGTTGACCACCGAGGAAAAGAGTTCTCCAGCCATACTAGTGGTGGCTTTCGCTTTCGTGCCAGGTGTTTCAAACCCAGGCGGAGCACGAACTCCCTCACTCTCATCCATTGTTTTTAGATGAATCTAGACCAATGTATTTGCCGGTCCAACGGATGGCGCCAATGTTGCATCCCAGAATCCCGGGGTAGGATTGTTGGAGGTTAGCTACACATGGATGGGCCTTGTGAAGATTCCTGCAAAACAGAAACACCGTTAGTTTTGACACGAAGGGCCCCGAAGGGGGTCTTGGTGACAACACTCCGGCGTGAGAGTCAGTTCTTGTTCAAGGAGAGTAATTTTAGTGAGTAAAGAGAGTGTTCCAGAGAATTCGAGAGATCCTTTACCCGGTTGCCCAAGTATCGTTTATATAGTGGTCTTCGAGGGCGAAGTGGTTATTTTCCCTCTTACGTCTCCTTTCCTTGCATTAAATGCTTGATGGAGTTGCAGGGGCTTAGAGCGCCGAGAAACAGGCTGGACTGGCAGAGATGCCATTCACATCACCTGTCCTATCATACTACCTCATACTTGCTAGTCCTTCTTGTCGGCTAGATCCCCTACACTCGTTCGCTTATTCCCATTGCCGAGTTTGCTTTTATCCCTTCGGCCATGGCGATAACCGAGGTGGCATCCTTGGCCCGTCATCGAGGGCAAGGGCTTCCACGTAGCCCGTCGCCTCGGGAGGTGCTTCTTCATAGCCCTTCTGTTTTTAGGCCCTTATGAATGACCTTTTGGGGGTATAGCCTAATACCTTGCAATGAATTGTCATCACAATCAATTTTTTAATATTAATCAAGTTGTCAAAAGTCAAACAACTGAAAGAATAGAAATTTCCGTTAAACCAAAAATTGCTGGTGATAATCACAATGTCAACAAAAAAGTCAACTTTAGAGAGTCAAAAGTTCAAAATCCATTTCATTAAGAACAAAGACAATTTAAACCTGTTGAAAAGCAAAGACCAGACTATCTCAGCAATCAAGATTTTGAGAAATTTGAACATTTCCATTCCACATAAACTCAAAACAAGCAAAAACCTAGGAGTATTTATGCTCCTAGAGGAAGAAAATTTAATTATGAGATAATACTTACCTCGGAAGGCAAAATTCATGATCCCGAGGTAAAAGTTACCTCTGAGGAACTAATTCACTCCGGAAGACATCAAAATGAGAGAAAATGGGAACCTGAGGTAAAAATTACCTCGGATGACAACTTTTACTCCGGAAAGAACTCCACACCCTAAACCAGAGACGTTTGTCCTATACAAGATAGGATCGTCTCTAAAGGCCAAATCAAACAGGTATTTGAAAAGAAATCTTTAAAATTTAATGATAAAACATCATATTTTGAAATCCCCTATTCTGAAACGACAAAGGCCAAAAGACAAAGGGAATATAGATCAATAAAAGCTGTCACAAAACAAAAGGCTATAGACTTTCAGTCTTAACTGAACTCTTTTTCTATTCCCAAAGAGAGTCAAATTGTTTTAACTCATGATCAGTCAACGGCTTACGTGACTCAAACTCTTGTACTCAAAGAGTACAAGTGTTGGGTTATATAACGAATTATCACACGAGTACGCAGCGGAAAGAAACCTATGAATTATTCTAACTAACCGGATATTGAATGTGTACCTTTTTAGCTCGGCAAGAGAAGAATCCTCAGGATTTGAAGTAAATCCCTCTACGATCGCACACACGACACACCGATGCTATGTGCTAGCACTTGATCACGAACTCCTCTTGATGAAGTAGCTTGGTCGAACCACACAAGAAATCGAAACCCCTAGGGTTTTTCTTGTTGCCGAAAATTAGAGAGAAAGGAGAGAGGTTTTAGGGTTTTCACCTTTATCAGATAAATGTAGTAAGTAAACCTTAAACCCAGAGGGTCCTTTTATAGGTTTAAAAGACTTGATAAACAAGTTAGGGATTTGGGATAGGGCTTTACGATTTTCGGCCCTAAGGCCTATCCCAATCCTTCTCTCAATTGTAATCCAATTACAACTCTCTCTAATTACAACTAACGAAACCTCGTTAAATGTTCGCGATAAATATTAATTAACCATTAATTAATATTAATACATTTGGTGTCGAGACGTGTGACCCCGTAGGCTTAAATAATTTCCGGACATACGCTTACTATTACATGATCATATCCCTACAGCTCCCACTTGAGCTTGCAATAGTAAAGGTAATAACATTGGTTAGCGTCTAGCAACACGCCAATGCTCCCAGAAATATTTAAGTACAGCTTCTCAAAGTGTATTTAAATGGTACAGTCATTTACTATCCCTTTGTTACCGATACCGTGTTAAATATGAATATGGATCAAGTCATTTCATACTTTAACGATTCTGTTTCTCATTCTCACAACTAACTTAAGATTACCAAATTGCAAATCGAGACATCTCTAGATTTCATTTGGGCACGGCCATGCAAACATCTTAATTAGTCCAATGAGGGGCCTAGTGGTATCTGCTTCAACTTTTAAGCTGAAGGAACAAATCCTCTTGACTACACGTGTCAAGTCACATACTTCACTACACTTACTGAAAATAGCCCTTTTGTACTACCTTATTCAGGATAGTTAGACCTATATCAAGTAGGTGCAATCCATACATGCATGACCTGCTTGTATCTCAAGTCTAAGGATAAATAAAGCAACCATTTACGAATTTAACTTAATGACGCCGATCCATAAAGTGACAATCCGTTAGTGGGTCAGTCCAGTATGCATCCAATGAATACCATGTGAGTTTGGTGGGACCATCCTAACCAATCACTCAGATCTTGTCTTAGTTTAACCATATTCCCATACAGTTAATTGACAATGGACAATTTAGAATACTTGACAAGTACTCAAGGATTAAACATGCAAATTTAGGACACAATTTACTATTAAATGAAATCAAACATATCAAGTACTTTATTTCATTATATAAATAGAAATTGTTTACATCCTTTATCCAAATATCGAACATCAGACATACATGATTTAACTAGCTAATTTAAGTCCCATGCTCTCGGCATGCCTTTCAAGCTTCGGCCTCGACAAAGCTTTCGTGAAAGGATCAGCTAAGTTCATATCTGTGTGAACTTTGAGTAATTTGATTTCACCTAGTTCGATTTGCTCACGAACATAGTGATATCTCCTGGCATAGTGTCTGGCGTCCTTCTGAACTCCAGGTTTTTTGGCGATGATTAATGCACCCGAGTTATCGCAGTACATGTCGATAGGCAAGTCACTCGTGGGGACAATGTCAAGCCCACTAATAAACTTCCTTATCCAGACAGCCTCCATTGCAGCCTCTAACGCAGCAATGTACTCAGACTCTGTTGCAGACATAGCAATTGTGGTTTGCTTCTTGCTCTTCCAATCCACAGCGCCTCCATTTAAAATGAAGACGTACCCAGACTGAGACTTCGTGTCATCTCTATCAGTCTGAAATCCAGCATCACAGTATCCGGTCACTTTGAGCTCTTGATCTGGATTTCCCCCATACACCAAAAACAAATCTCTAGTAGCCCGTATGTACTTAAGAATGGTCTTAACAGCAGTCCAGTGACTTTCACCTGGATTCTGTTGAAATCGGCTAACGATATTCTGTGCAAATGCTATATCAGGTCTAGTGCATCTCACCGCATACATTATAGAGCCTACAGCCGAAGCATAAGGAACTCTTTGCATACGCTTCACCTCATCAGGTGTAGAAGCACCTTGTTTGACCGACAGACCAAGTCCTTCCTGCATAGGTACATTACCACGATTGGAATTCTCCATCTTGAATCGCTTCAAGATCTTATCTATATAAGCACTTTGACTTAGTCCAATCAACCGCTTAGTTCTATCTCTATAGATCTTGATTCCAAGAATGAATGCTGCTTCTCCCAAGTCTTTCATGGCAAAACACTTTCCAAGATGGGATTTTACATCTTGCAACATTGGAATGTGTTTTCCTATAATCAATATGTCATCTACATACAAGAAAAGGAAAGTAACATTACTCCCACTAGCTTTGCGATATACACATGGCTCATCGGGATTCTGAACGAAACCAAACTTTTTGATTTCTTCATCAAACCGTTTATTCCAACTCCTTGATGCTTGCTTTAGTCCATAAATGGACCTTTGAAGCTTGCATACTCGGTTGGGATGTTGTGGATCAATGAACCCTTCAGGTTGATCCATATAGACTTCTTCATCCAAGTAACCATTTAAGAAAGCAGTCTTAACATCCATTTGCCATATCTCAAAGTCATAGTACGCTGCTATGGCTAAGAGAATCCTAATAGCTCTAATGTCAGCAACTGGTGAAAAGGTCTCTTCATAATCAACGCCAAAACGTTGAGTATACCCTTTCGCCACGAGACGAGCTTTATAGGTGTGTACATTTCCATCCATGTTGGTCTTCTTCTTGAAGAGCCATTTACTCCCAACGGTTCTCGCGTTAGGAGGAAGATCAACCAGGGTCCAAACGTGGTTATCTTGTAGGGGTGTTCAAAACCGGATACCCGGAATTTCGGATATCCGAATTTCGGGTATCCGAAAATTTCGGATATCAGTTTTCGTTGTCCAAGTCCAAGTCCGAAATTTCGGATATCCGAAATTTCGGATATCCGAAATTTCGGATATCCGAAATTTCGGACTGGACTCGGATAGTTAAAACGGATATCCGAAAATCCAGTTTTTTTAAAAAAAACCACAATTTAACCAAAAAAAACGACAAAACGACAAAACAAATAAACATATTTCAAGTCTTCAAATACAAATAAACATAAGTTCGACCTAAAAAATGACAAAACAAATAAACATAGTCCAAGTATTCAATAATTTCTTATTTTTTTTAATATAAAATTTATTTTAATTTTTTTAAATTTTCGGATACCGGGTATCCGAAACTTCCGAAAATTTTGTAAATTCTTGTCCAAGTCCAAGTCCGAATTTTCGGATATCCGAATTTCGGATATCCGAAATTCCGGATATCCGAAATTTTCGGATAATTCGGATACGGAATTTCGGATAATTCGGATACGGATTCGGACTCGGATATTTTTGAACACCCCTAGCTTCAAGCCATTTGTCAGATTCTGGATCTGATAATGCAGCTTTGAAATTCGGAGGCTCATCGAGATCTCCTGCTACGTTTTCCTCGGATTCGACTAGACCAATCCATCTATCCGGGTTACGTACGATCCTTTCGGATCTACAAGTGGAATCGCAATATCATCGACTTGAGGTTCATTACTTTGAACATTCCCCCCCCCCCCCCCAAGTTGATGATTGCTAGTTGTTTCAGAAGGTGAAACATCTTCCAATAGTTCTACAATTCTCCCACTGTTCTCTTGAGCTATAAAATTCTTTTCAAAGAATTCAGCGTATCGAGCAACACGAACAGTGTTTTCGGAAGGATTGTAAAAGTAGTAACCCATTGTTTCCTTTGGGTATCCTACGAAGATGCACTTAGTAGTCCTGGGTTGTAGTTTGTCAGGCGTATCGCGCTTCACAAGTGCCTCACATCCCCAGACTCTTAAGTAAGACAACACAGGGACTTCTCCATGCCACAATTGATGCGGTGTCTTTTCAACCTTCTTGGTTGGAACCATATTTAGAATGCGCACAACGGTTTCTAGAGCAAAATCCCAAAATGATAATGGGAGAGTTGTAAGGTTCATCATCGACCTCACCATTTCTAGTAAGGTTCGATTCCTCCTCTCAGATACACCATTATGCTGAGGTGTATAAGGAGGAGTAAGCTGTTGGACAATTCCACATGCTTTAAGATAATCCTTAAACTCTTGGCTTAAGTATTCTCCACCACGATCCGATCGAAGAATCTTGATGGTCTTACCGAGTTGATTTTCAACTTCATTCTTAAACTCTTTGAATGTTTCAAATACCTCATGTTTATGTTTAAGCAAGTAAACATAACCATAACGGCTGAAATCATCCGTGAAAGTCACGAAGTAGCTAGCACCTTTTCTTGACACATGTCTAAATGGGCCACATACATCGGTATGGATGAGTCCAAGTAGTTCTTTAGCCCTTTGCGGCTTGTTCGGAAAGGGTTTTCTAGTCATCTTTCCTGAGATACAGGAAACGCATTTATCAAAAGATTCATCATTTGATTGTAAGATCCCTTCACGTTGAACTCTTTCAATGCGGTTTTTGCCAACATGGGCAAGACGACAGTGCCAAAGATAGGTAGAGTCCAAACTAGTTTTGGCTCGTTTGCTAACGGTGAACATTGAATTATTTGAAACACAACCACGCATATCAATGCCATCACAAGGAATAGCATCAAAATAATGAACATTATTTTTAGAAACTGAAATACCGATATTATTAAAAACATTAATATATCCTTGGTTTTTCAACAATGAAACTGAAATAACACCTCTAGTAATAGAAGGTGCATAATGACAATTGTTTAAAACAATAATTAACCCAGAAGGAAGAACTAAATGAAATTCTCCTATAGCTTCCACAGCTGCTGCTGGCAAACCATTTCCAACGAACAGCTGCAAAGCTCCAGGCTTCAGTTTCCTCCTGTTTCTAAGACCCTGCAACGTATTACAGATATGAGTTCCACAGCCGGTGTCATACACCCATGAATCACTCTTAGAAAAGGAAAAAATTCAATTGTGAAGATACCTGAAGTGCTAGTCCCACTAGTACTCTTTCTCTTCTTCATCAACTCAGCTAGATAGGTAGGACAGTTCCTCTTCCAGTGTCCAACCTCACCACAGTGGTGGCAGATCTGGTCTTTAGCCGGATGCTCTTTTGCGGCCGGAGGGGTTTGCTTGGTTTTAGGAACAAGCACAACTGCCTTGCCTTTTCCTTTACCATCATTCTTGCCCTTCGCCTTTTGCGGTCGTTTAGCCTTTTGGATCTTACCCCCTTTGATCATTAGAACTTGGAGTGTTTCAGTGGCGTTCTTTGGAATCGTCTTTTCATACTCGACTAGCATAGCATGAAGCTCAGGTATAGTTTTAGTCATACTATGCATGTTGTAGTTGCGCACAAAACCCTCATAATCCTTCGTAAGAGACTTGAGAATCATGCCAACTGTAACAGCCCGATTATACCCATAATTGAGCGATTCCAATTTGTCAAAGTAGCTCTTCATCTTGAGTACATGACTACTGACCGATTTACCAGATTCAAGCTTCAAGTCGTGGAGTTCCACAACAACGTCGAACAATTCAACACCAGCTTGTTTTTCATACATCTTTTTCAGCTCTTTGATCATATCACAAGGTGTATGAAGCTCGTATTGCTTCTGAAGATCAGGAGTCATACTCGAGAGCATCATGCAAGCAACCTCATCGAACCTGCTATACTCAGCATTATAGAACGCTTTCTCTTGCTCAGTAGCATTAGCAGCTGGCTCGGTCGGCCAATGATTTTCAAGGACATCGGTTCTCCGTTCAACTCTAAGGACAATCCTCAGTTGACGGTACCAGTCATTGAAGTTAGATCCATTCAGCTTTTCTCTTTCAAACATTTGACGAAAAGCATGACCAATGGTGTTGTTTTGGGTGGTGTTTGATGTTGCCATCTACAAAACAGATTTAAAGTTCAAAAATCAGTATTTTCGATAATTAAGTCCTTAATAATTTAATTACCCAATGTTTAAATTATCTTTAAACAATTAAGCTTATTAAGGCTAGGATCCAATTGACATGCCATCATTTCATCAGTTGATCTGCTAGAAATGATGCGTTCAAAAGGTAAGTGACGATCACTAATTGTGTTCCAAATACAATTCCTAGATTTTATGGGACCTACAACTTGCACCAAGTGATTTGTAGTCATGTTTCATCCCATCTTTTGCCACGGGCTAAGGGTCTCACCGCCTAGCTCGCTTTAAGTCGTCCAACCAAGAACTCACAAATTGTCCACCATTGTGTACCAATGAGTGGGAATTTGTCTTGCAGATGTTAATCTACCATTGTGTACCAGTGAGTAGAGTAACACCCACAAGTGTCCTTTATGAGTTGGGTGGCAAAGACTTAAGTTTAATAGGGTCAAAACAATTTGATGTGATGAAAAGGTTATGTGTGAAGATTCATGCATACCTTCACCACATAATGTGTTTATAAAATTCTTAGTTTTGTCTTCCAAATCAAAAGAGCTCGGTAGCTCCATTTGCAACACACAAAGAAGCGTAGGGGTGAGGTTTGCAACTTTTGCAATTAAAAACCTACCCACTTTAGGGAAGCATGGCGACCCGACTTATACCTCTCTTAGAGTGTGTTCGAATGGGTGAGCCAGTGTTTCTTTTGAATTTCTAGGACACAAATTTTATTTTATAAACAAAATCATATTTCAATAGATATTTAAGCAAATTTCGATTTTCATAAAACAAATTTGCAATAAAACCTTTCCGTCATGTCACAATTATCACAAATAATCACATAATCTTAGGGTTTCTAATTATCTAACATAATTTTAAATTTTACTTCTCTTGATATAAGTAATAACCATGAACGATTTGCATGAAACTTCATGGTTTTTACTTCCTTTTAACATTTAAAATAAGGTACAACATGTTGTTTAAACAACTAATAAAAACTTGGGTTCACAATTTTTAGACCACAAGAAACGAATTTTTTTAGATCTAAAACAAGGGTTTACGATTTTTCAAGAGGTTTTCGATCCATTAAGACGATTACGATCGATATTTGAGTTACCGATCGTAAACTAGGGTTTACGATTTCGCATCACATGTCGTAAACAAGGTTTACGAATAAGGGTTTACGATTTAGCATCAAAATGTCGTAAACATGGTTTACGATTCTGCATCAATATGAGTCGTAAATCAGGTTTACGATCGGAATCACAGGGTTTCCGATCGTAAACAGCCGCCGACCTCCTGTTTACGATTTTGCATCAAATGGGTCGTAATCAACGGTTTACGATTGGAATCGCAGTGTTTCCGATCGTAAACAGCTGACAGATCGTGAACATTTAAAGACCGATTAGGGTTTTGCGATTTATTTTTACCAATTTGCGAATCAGATTTTGACCAATTGTAAAAACGCTTTGAGTGGATCGAAAAGCTAGAATCTAGATTACCCCCCCTTCAAGTTTTTATTACCGGTAATTAATTAAAATCATAGGTGGCTCGTGATACCACTGTTGGGTTATATAACGAATTATCACACGAGTACGCAGCGGAAAGAAACCTATGAATTAATCTAACTAACCGGATATTGAATGTGTACCTTTTTAGCTCGGCAAGAGAAGAATCCTCAGGATTTGAAGTAAATCCCTTTACGATCGCACACACGACACACCGATGCTATGTGCTAGCACTTGATCACGAACTCCTCTTGATGAAGTAGCTTGGTCGAACCACACAAGAAATCGAAACCCCTTAGGGTTTTTCTTGTTGCCGAAAATTAGAGAGAAAGGAGAGAGGTTTTAGGGTTTGCACCTTTATCAGATAAATGCAGTAAGTAAACCTTAAACCCAGGGGGTCCTTTTATAGGTTTAAAAGACTTGATAAACAAGTTAGGGATTTGGGATAGGGCTTTACGATTTTCGGCCCTAAGGCCTATCCCAATCCTTCTCTCAATTGTAATCCAATTACAACTCTCTCTAATTACAACTAACACCCCTGTTAACAATTAACTGTCAGTTTTTAACGAAACCTCGTTAAATGTTCGTGATAAATATTAATTAACCATTAATTAATATTAATACATTTGGTGTCGAGACGTGTAACCCCGTAGGCTTAAATAATTTCCGGACATACGCTTACTATTACATGATCATATCCCTACAACAAGTACAATGATGCAATGGAAAGACCCAAGACCACAAAGGCTTGGGTCTCCCTCTGAAATTCACTCATTTTTTTGTTATACCATGTGCAGGACACATCCAATAAATCTCAGAGCAACGTTTGGGTTGTAGATAGTGGATGTTCTTGCCACATGACAGGGAATAAAGATCTACTGAAATATACAAAAAGTTAATGGAGGACCAGTTGCTTTCGGAAACACTGGGGTAAAATTTCTGGACAAGGTAACATTACAAATGTGAAGCTTACCTTTGACAAGGTAAATTATGTTGATGTTCTCAACTTCAATCTTCTCAGTGTCTCACAAATGTGTGACAAGAAGTTGAATGTTACGTTTAATGAAATGAAATCTATCATCCTTAAACCAGGTGTTAAAATATCTGATGAAATGATTTTATTAAAAGCACCTAGGAAGGATGGTCTATACATTCTAGATATGATACATACAACATCTCAGGATGGTATCACTTGCCTTATATCCGAGGCTTCTGTTGATGAATCAGATTTATTGCACAGAAGATTAGGCCATGTGAACCTTAAAACTATGAACAAACTTGTAAAACTTGTTTTAGTCAAAGGTGTACCAAATAAAACGTTCACATGTGCAGAACAATGTATTGCTTGTCAAAAAGGTAAGCAACACAAATCTCCTCATAAGCCCAAATTGGAAAGCTCTATCTCAATGCCCTTAGAATTATTGCATATGGACTTATTTGGTCCTACAAGGGTGACGAGCTTAGGGAAAAAGTGTTGATACATAGTATGTGCATCGTGTGAAGTATCTAACCAGACAATGTCGTGTGAAGATACAAAGTTCAAGAACCAAGTTCAAGGCAAGCATTATTGCTTGTCGAATCTGGTCCGAACCTGGAGTTCGGACCTGCTGAACCTAGAGTTCGGATAGGGTTCGGACGAGCTGTATAAATAGCGAGTATGGTCTTTGTATTCGAGAGTTTGGTGGTGTAAGATTCTGCTAAGTGTGTGTTTCTAAGGTGTTCTCTCTGTGTCTAGTTTCTGAGTGTTTGACTAATTGTAATTGCATCTTTGATCAATAAAACAATCGGTTATTTATGTTTTGATCTTCGAATAGCTAGATTGAGTAGAAGATCCGATGTTCACGCATTTTCAAGTGGTATCAGAGCTTTTTGATTCACTTTACTGATCTGTGGTTGCTATTTTTTATTTTTGAAACGTTCTTGGTGTTTCTCGAGTTTGTTTACGTGTTTTCTTTCAAATCTATCGAGTATTTTGTGTCAAATTTTTTCCTAAATCATTCCTGTTCACTTTTTTGTTTACTGCTGCAAATCTCATCGAAATCAGTAAAAAATCAAGCGTTTTGCGAAAACTATGTCGAGGTTCGGACTTACCTGGTCAGCTTCGGACTAACCGCTCTGAAGTCCGTGTTCGGACAGAGTTTGGACGTGTTTAGTATAAGTTCGGTTGAGGTTCGGAGTGTGTTCGGTCTGAGTTCGGACTTAGTTCGGACATTCTTCTGTTTTGGTTGAGGTTCGGATTGTTTTGAGTTCGGACATATTTCGGAAAGAGTTCGGAGCTAGTTCGGAGATAGTTCGGAAGACTTTCGGCTATAGTTCGAAACTGTTTAGGCTCGTTTGAAGTTCGGATTGTTAATTGAGGTTCGGAGGGAGTTCGGAGGGAGTTCGGAACGAGTTCGGAACACAGAGATAGGTTCGGAACAAGTTCGGCCAATTAAAATTCAATAATTTTCAATGATGTCGGAATTTCAAGCTTTTGCCGCTATGCAAAACGCAATGCAAACCATGCTGAATTTTGATAATGAAATTGGAACAAGTCAGAAAGTTCCTAAATTGTTGAAGTTAGAAGATTATCAAAATTGGAAGCAACGATTTTCGGCTTATATTAGTACGAATGATATCGATTTGTGGATTCCAATCAAGAAGCTTTATCAACATCCGACTGATGCGGGAGATTTCAAGGAAGTTCATACTTTCGACATTGCTGAAAGGAAAGCATATGAGCTGGAACAAAAAGCTTTCGGTTATCTTACAATAGCATTACCTACTGAGTTGCTACATCAATTTAGTACTTGCAAAAAATCTAAGCAATTGTGGGATGCTCTATCAGCAAGATGTGAGGGTAATGATGATTACAAGAAGAGTCGGAAGAAAGTGTTGAATAAAGAATTTGATAATTTTCAAAATTATAAAAATGAAAACATTACTGCCTGAAACTGGGAAAATTAGTGAGTTAAAGGTAGTTAAAATTGAGAAAACTGATGCTGATTTGAAGGAAAAGATTATGGAAGCTTTGCCTGAAACTGGGAAAATTATGTTTTGTTACTCACTCATGATAAAGAATATTCTACGTTGATATTTCACGAGCTTACTGGGAAACTTCATGCTCGAGAAATAGAAATGTTAAACTCTAAGAAGTCAACAGCTACTTTACAAAATCCTGAGTTGTACCATGGTGAGAATACTGCAAGCATGAATGCTAAAGCTAAGCCAAATCTGAGTTCTGCACCGAGTGTTGCTTTCATGGCTGGAGTTTTTGGAAATTCTAATAATAATTCATCACGGGGATGTAGCTTCACAATTCCAAATTCATCAAGTCAGAATGCTTTTTTTGCTGAATCAATGGATGATTATGCCAAAATGATTACTGCTTTGATCTCATTATCTTTTGGTTTGGTTATAAAAAATGTTGCTGATGTGATGTGTTGCAAACACATCCGGTTTTCATAAGTCTTTTGTGTTATATTTGAGTTAATTTGAGTCGGTTTGCTTTTGTTTTAGTTGTTTCTAATTAAATTCGATTATTTGGGTCTTGTTTATGTTTTTATGAGTTTTGTAGGAGTTTGATGAAATCCCGAGGCTATGAGAGGATGGTTGGAAAGAAAAGAAGAAAACAATGAAGAAGTGTTGAACAAGCTGTTCCAGGCGTATCGCCTGGAACCTCATCTTTGTAAGCGATACGTGCGGAAGGGGAAAGTCAACAAGAGGTTTAAGTCGGTTTGACCGACTATTCTGTCGCGTAGCAGACTCCAGGCGTATCGCCTGGAGGAAATATGTTTGTAGGCGATACGCCTACCGCCTCAGAATCCGCAAACTTTACTTAATCCGTATAAATTCGACTTTTAGGGTTCAATTAGGGAGATACGACTTCCAGACGGCAGAGGGGCGATTCCAGGCGACTTTGAGAGACAGGAGAGAGCTGGGAACAAGGAGAATCATCAAAGGATCAACAGTTCATCATCAAATCATCTGGTTCTTCTTGATTCTTGTTTTAACTTTAGACTCAGTTATGGTTGCTGTGCAAGATATGATTTCTATTGTGTTTTATGCTATGAACATGATTGTAGGCTAAACTAATTGTGCCATCTAGACCGTTATGATGAGTAATTGACTTTTTGACTTTATTCTCGGTTTTGACTGAATAATTGATGTTGCGATTCTATTAAAGTCCAATAATTGCTATGGTTGATGTATGTGTGTGTTATGAGCAGGTTATTAATTGATTGTTGATGCTTAGTTTACCCGCGAATGTCTTTCGGTTTAGGTAAATTAGCTATAGTAGTTGACTTTAGGGTTAAGTGCTATAGTGTAGTTATGGTTTCCTTGACTATTGCATTAATAATTGGTAGGTAATTTACTTGTAATGTGCTGCCTATTCTGAGACTCACAAGGTAAAGAATTGTCGGGTAGTTGGGGTGGTTAGAATTCTAGGGTTGCATTATCTTAAAAGGAAGTGTCCTAGGGTTTTGATTATCTTGGTATTCCGTGTCGGTCATAGTAGTTATTGGTAGCTCCTATTAGGTCTAAGGTGCCCGAGATTAGGTTCAGAGGTGGTTAGGTCTAATTGAGGTAGGAAGTACTCAAAAGGTGAACTCCTGTTCGAGCGTTAGAATCGTTGTCTAGGAAGGACTTAAAAGGTGAACTAGCCACCATCAGATTAGTTAGAGCCGAGGTAAAGTTAAGTGTCAATTGCGAGTCTAGGTCTAGGTGGTGCCTTTTTCTCATCTGAAGTTTCCCGAAGTTTCCTGCTGTCGTTTGTTTGTTCGTTAGTGTTTGTTAAGTTAGTTAAATCAATCTTCAATCCAAAAACCAAACCAAATTACTCAGTATTTCCATTTTTTTAGGTCTAGGTTAATTCTTGTTTTCATAGTGTCCTAGGTTCGATATTCCGGTCTTGCCTTAGCTTTACTATAATCCGACAGGTTCACTGCCTTAGGGTTCGGTTCAGTTTAGGTTATTTCGGTAAAATTAGGTGTGTCTTAGGTCTAGGTTTAGGTCTATTTTATTAGTGTTTTTAGTGTCGTTCCGAGCACATCAAGTTTTTGGCGCCGTTGCCGGGGACACTTGGCAATAGCAGAATTAACTTAGGTCATCGTTAGGAAATTTTGAGTCTTTTAGGTTTTTCCGTGTCTAGAGTCTTAGGATTTCCGTCTTCGAGTCTAGATTTTTAGGGTTTTAATTTTTCTAATTTATTTTATTTTTTCTTTGTTTTATGCCACACACCCGTTCACGAGGTCCTCCTGAGTTGTCACCACTTTCTGATCCTGACGCGGATATTCGTGAGCGGTTTCGCCTTCTACGCACGGAGCTAGAGGCGTTCATCATTTCTACCACTCATTCTAAACCATCTTCCTCCACACAAACCACATGCGACACCAAACCCATTCCATTCCCCGATTTATCATCCATGGCGGCACGTCGCACCGTCCACGAGCAGGCCAGCGCCGGAGTCACCGAGGCCTGGTTTGTTATCGCTCAGCCTGATATTGCCAACACCGCGAATTGG
>JBCNJP010000052.1:46093-81939 GCA_039602395.1 Deinandra increscens subsp. villosa | reverse complement strand
GGGAAATGAGGGTCAGTTGGGACCAATGAGTCCCAACAAGACTTGTATATAACCAATAAGCATGTTTAGGACCAATGATTGCCCTATAAGGTGTGTTTAGGGTCAATGAGGGTCAGTTGGGTGAGTCCCAATAAGGTGTGTATGTAAACAATAAGTTGTGTTTAGGACCAATGAAGGCCCAATTAGGTGTGTTTAGCGGAAATGAGGGTCGGTTGGGACCAATGAGTCCCAATAAGGTGTGTATGTAACCAATAAGTTTAGGACCAATGATAGCCCAATAAGGTGTGTTTAGGGTCAATGAGGGTCAGTTGGGTGAGTCCCAATAAGGTGTGTATGTAAACAATAAGTTGTGTTTAGGACCAATGATGGCCTAATAAGGTGTGTTTAGGGGCAATGAGGGTCAGTTGGGACAATTGATTCCCAATAAGGTGTGTTTAGGGGAAATGATGGTCAGTTGGGACCAATGAGTCCTAATAAAGTGTGTATGTAACCAATATGTTATGTTTAAGACCAATGATGGCCCAATAAGGTGTGTTTAGGGGCAATGAGGGTCCGTTAGGACTACTGAGTCCCAATAAGATTTGTATGTAACCTGTAAATTGTGTTTAGGACAAATAATTGCCCTATAAGGTGTGTTTAGGGTCAATGAGGGTCAGTTGGGTGAGTCCCAATAAGGTGTGTTTAGCGGAAATGAGGGTCGGTTGGGACCAATGAGTCCCAATAAGGTGTGTATGTAACCAATAAGTTTAGGACCAATGATGGCCCAATAAGGTGTGTTTAGGGGCAATGAGGGTCAGTTGGGACCAATGAGTCCAAATAAGGTGTGTATGTAACCAATAAGTTGTGTTTAGGACCAATGATAGGCCAATAAGGTGTTTTTTAAGGGAAATGAGGGTCAGTTGGGACCAATGAGTCCCAATAAGGTGTGTATATAACCAATAAGCATGTTTAGAACCAATGATAGCCCAATAAGGTGTGTTTAGGGGAAATGAGGGTCAGTTGGTACCAATGAGTCCCAATAAGGTGTGTATGTAACCAATAAATTGTGTTTAGGACCAATGATAGCCCAATAATGTGTGTTTAGGGTAAATGAGGGTCAGTTGGGACCAATGATTCCAATAAGTTGTGTTTAAGGCCAATGATGGCCCAATAAGGTGTGTTTAGGGGCAATGAGGGTCAGTTGGGACAAATGAGTCCCAATAAGGTGTGTATGTAACCTGTAAATTGTGTTTAGGACCAATGATGGCCCAATAAGGTGTGTTTAGGGGAAATGATGGTCAGTTGGGACCAATGAGTCCCAATAAAGTGTGTATATAATCAATATGTTATGTTTAGGACCAATGATGGCCCAATAAGGTGTGTTTAGGGGCAATGAGGGTCAGTTAGGACCACTGTGTCCCAATAAGGTGTGTATGTAACCTGTAAATTGTGTTTAGGACAAATAATTGCCCTATAAGGTGTGTTTAGGGTCAATGAGGGTCAGTTGGGTGAGTCCCAATAAGGTGTGTATGTAAACAATAAGTTGTGTTTAGGACCAATGAAGGCCCAATAAGGTGTGTTTAGCGGAAATGAGGGTCGGTTGGGACCAATGAGTCCCAATAAGGTGTGTATGTAACCAATAAGTTTAGGACCAATGATGGCCCAATAAGGTGTGTTTAGGGGCAATGAGGGTCAGTTGGGACCAATGAGTCCAAATAAGGTGTGTATGTAACCAATAAGTTGTGTTTAGGACCAATGATAGGCCAATAAGGTGTGTTTAAGGGACATGAGGGTCAGTTGGGACCAATGAGTCCCAATAAAGTGTGTATATAACCAATAAGCATGTTTAGGACCAATGATAGCCCAATAAGGTGTGTTTAGGGGAAATGAGGGTCAGTTGGGACCAATGAGTCCCAATAAGACTTGTATATAACCAATAAGCATGTTTAGGACCAATGATTGCCCTATAAGGTGTGTTTAGGGTCAATGAGGGTCAGTTGGGTGAGTCCCAATAAGGTGTGTATGTAAACAATAAGTTGTGTTTAGGACCAATGAAGGCCCAATAAGGTGTGTTTAGCGGAAATGAGGGTCGGTTGGGACCAATGAGTCCCAATAAGGTGTGTATGTAACCAATAAGTTTAGGACCAATGATGGCCCAATAAGGTGTGTTTAGGGGCAATGAGGGTCAGTTGGGACCAATGAGTCCAAATAAGGTGTGTATGTAACCAATAAGTTGTGTTTAGGACCAATGATAGGCCAATAAGGTGTGTTTCAGGGAAATGAGGGTCAGTTGGGACCAATGAGTCCCAACAAGACTTGTATATAACCAATAAGCATGTTTAGGACCAATGATTGCCCTATAAGGTGTGTTTAGGGTCAATGAGGGTCAGTTGGGTGAGTCCCAATAAGGTGTGTATGTAAACAATAAGTTGTGTTTAGGACCAATGAAGGCCCAATAAGGTGTGTTTAGCGGAAATGAGGGTCGGTTGGGACCAATAAGTCCCAATAAGGTGTGTATGTAACCAATAAGTTTAGGACCAATGATGGCCCAATAAGGTGTGTTTAGGGGCAATGAGGGTCAGTTGGGACCAACGAGTCCAAATAAGGTGTGTATGTAACCAATAAGTTGTGTTTAGGACCAATGATAGGCCAATAAGGTGTGTCTAAGGGAAATGAGGGTCAGTTGGGACCAATGAGTCCCAATAAGGTGTGTATATAACCAATAAGCATGTTTAGGACCAATGATAGCCCAATAAGGTGTGTTTAGGGGAAATGAGGGTCAGTTGGGACCAATGAGTCCCAATAAGACTTGTATATCACCAATAAGCATGTTTAGGACCAATGATTGCCCTATAAGGTGTGTTTAGGATCAATGAGGGTCAGTTGGGTGAGTCCCAATAAGGTGTGTATGTAAACAATAAGTTGTGTTTAGGACCAATGAAGGCCCAATAAGGTGTGTTTAGCGGAAATGAGGGTCGGTTGGGACCAATGAGTCCCAATAAGGTGTGTATGTAACCAATAAGTTTAGGACCAATGATAGCCCAATAAGGTGTGTTTAGGGTCAATGAGGGTCAGTTGGGTGAGTCCCAATAAGGTGTGTATGTAAACAATAAGTTGTGTTTAGGACCAATGATGGCCCAATAAGGTGTGTTTAGGGGCAATGAGGGTCAGTTGGGACAAATGAGTCCCAATAAGGTGTGTTTAGGGGAAATGATGGTCAGTTGGGACCAATGAGTCCTAATAAAGTGTGTATGTAACCAATATGTCGTATTTAGGACAAATGATGGCCCTATAAGGTGTGTTTAGGGGCAATGAGGGTCACTTGGGACCAATGAGTCGCAATAAGTTGTGTATGTAACCAATAAGTTGTGTTTAGGACCAATGAAGGCCCACTAAGGTGTGTTTAGAGGAAATGAGGGTCGGTTGGGACCAATGAGTCCCAATAAGGTGTGTATGTAACCAATAAGTTTAGGACCAATGATGGCCCAATAAGGTGTGTTTAGGGGCAATGAGGGTCAGTTGGGACCAACGAGTCCAAATAAGGTGTGTATGTAACCAATAAGTTGTGTTTAGGACCAATGATAGGCCAATAAGGTGTGTCTAAGGGAAATGAGGGTCAGTTGGGACCAATGAGTCCCAATAAGGTGTGTATATAACCAATAAGCATGTTTAGGACCAATGATAGCCCAATAAGGTGTGTTTAGGGGAAATGAGGGTCAGTTGGGACCAATGAGTCCCAATAAGACTTGTATATCACCAATAAGCATGTTTAGGACCAATGATTGCCCTATAAGGTGTGTTTAGGATCAATGAGGGTCAGTTGGGTGAGTCCCAATAAGGTGTGTATGTAAACAATAAGTTGTGTTTAGGACCAATGAAGGCCCAATAAGGTGTGTTTAGCGGAAATGAGGGTCGGTTGGGACCAATGAGTCCCAATAAGGTGTGTATGTAACCAATAAGTTTAGGACCAATGATAGCCCAATAAGGTGTGTTTAGGGTCAATGAGGGTCAGTTGGGTGAGTCCCAATAAGGTGTGTATGTTAACAATAAGTTGTGTTTAGGACCATTGAAGGCCTAATAAGGTGTGTTTAGCAGAAATGAGGGTCGGTTGGGACCAATGAGTCCCAATAAGGTGTGTATGTAACCAATAAGTTTAGGACCAATGATGGCCCAATAAGGTGTGTTTAGGGGCAATGAGGGTCAGTTGGGACCAATGAGTCCAAATAAGGTGTGTATGTAACCAATAAGTTGTGTTTAGGACCAATGATAGGCCAATAAGGTGTTTTTAAGGGAAATGAGGGTCAGTTGGGACCAATGAGTCCCAATAAGGTGTGTATATAACCAATAAGCATGTTTAGAACCAATGATAGCCCAATAAGGTGTGTTTAGGGGAAATGAGGGTCAGTTGGTACCAATGAGTCCCAATAAGGTGTGTATGTAACCAATAAATTGTGTTTAGGACCAATGATAGCCCAATAATGTGTGTTTAGGGTAAATGAGGGTCAGTTGGGACCAATGATTCCAATAAGTTGTGTTTAAGGCCAATGATGGCCCAATAAGGTGTGTTTAGGGGCAATGAGGGTCAGTTGGGACAAATGAGTCCCAATAAGGTGTGTATGTAACCTGTAAATTGTGTTTAGGACCAATGATGGCCCAATAAGGTGTGTTTAGGGGAAATGATGGTCAGTCGGGACCAATGAGTCCCAATAAAGTGTGTATGTAATCAATATGTTATGTTTAGGACCAATGATGGCCCAATAAGGTGTGTTTAGGGGCAATGAGGGTCAGTTAGGACCACTGTGTCCCAATAAGGTGTGTATGTAACCTGTAAATTGTGTTTAGGACAAATAATTGCCCTATAAGGTGTGTTTAGGGTCAATGAGGGTCAGTTGGGTGAGTCCCAATAAGGTGTGTATGTAAACAATAAGTTGTGTTTAGGACCAATGAAGGCCCAATAAGGTGTGTTTAGCGGAAATGAGGGTCGGTTGGGACCAATGAGTCCCAATAAGGTGTGTATGTAACCAATAAGTTTAGGACCAATGATGGCCCAATAAGGTGTGTTTAGGGGCAATGAGGGTCAGTTGGGACCAATGAGTCCAAATAAGGTGTGTATGTAACCAATAAGTTGTGTTTAGGACCAATGATAGGCCAATAAGGTGTGTTTAAGGGAAATGAGGGTCAGTTGGGACCAATGAGTCCCAATAAGGTGTGTATATAACCAATAAGCATGTTTAGGACCAATGATAGCCCAATAAGGTGTGTTTAGGGGAAATGAGGGTCAGTTGGGACCAATGAGTCCCAATAAGACTTGTATATAACCAATAAGCATGTTTAGGACCAATGATTACCCTATAAGGTGTGTTTAGGGTCAATGAGGGTCAGTTGGGTGAGTCCCAATAAGGTGTGTATGTAAACAATAAGTTGTGTTTAGGACCAATGAAGGCCCAATAAGGTGTGTTTAGCGGAAATGAGGGTCGGTTGGGACCAATGAGTCCCAATAAGGTGTGTATGTAACCAATAAGTTTAGGACCAATGATGGCCCAATAAGGTGTGTTTAGGGGCAATGAGGGTCAGTTGGGACCAATGAGTCCAAATAAGGTGTGTATGTAACCAATAAGTTGTGTTTAGGACCAATGATATGCCAATAAGGTGTGTTTAAGGGAAATGAGGGTCAGTTGGGACCAATGAGTCCCAACAAGACTTGTATATAACCAATAAGCATGTTTAGGACCAATGATTGCCCTATAAGGTGTGTTTAGGGTCAATGAGGGTCAGTTGGGTGAGTCCCAATAAGGTGTGTATGTAAACAATAAGTTTTGTTTAGGACCAATGAAGGCCTAATAAGGTGTGTTTAGCGGAAATGAGGGTCGGTTGGGACCAATGAGTCCCAATAAGGTGTGTATGTAACCAATAAGTTTAGGACCAATGATGGCCCAATAAGGTGTGTTTAGGGGCAATGAGGGTCAGTTGGGACCAATGAGTCCAAATAAGGTGTGTATGTAACCAATAAGTTGTGTTTAGGACCAATGATAGGCCAATAAGGTGTGTTTAAGGGAAATAAGGGTCACTTGGGACCAATGAGTCCCAATAAGGTGTGTATATAACCAATAAGCATGTTTAGGACTAATGATAGCCCAATAAGGTGTGTATGTAAACAATAAGTTGTGTTTAGGACCAATGAAGGCCCAATAAGGTGTGTTTAGCGGAAATGAGGGTCGGTTGGGACCAATGAGTCCCAATAAGGTGTGTATGTAACCAATAAGTTTAGGACCAATGATGGCCCAATAAGGTGTGTTTAGGGGCAATGAGGGTTAGTTGGGACCAATGAGTCCAAATAAGGTGTGTATGTAACCAATAAGTTGTGTTTAGGACCAATGATAGGCCAATAAGGTGTGTTTAAGGGAAATGAGGGTCAGTTGGGACCAATGAGTCCCAATAAGGTGTGTATATAACCAATAAGCATGTTTAGGACCAATGATAGCCCAATAAGGTGTGTTTAGGGGAAATGAGGGTCAGTTGGGACCAATGAGTCCCAACAAGACTTGTATATAACCAATAAGCATGTTTAGGACCAATGATTGCCCTATAAGGTGTGTTTAGGGTCAATGAGGGTCAGTTGGGCGAGTCCCAATAAGGTGTGTATGTAAACAATAAGTTGTGTTTAGGACCAATGAAGGCCCAATAAGGTGTGTTTAGCGTAAATGAGGGTCGGTTGGGACCAATGAGTCCCAATAAGGTGTGTATGTAACCAATAAGTTTAGGACCAATGATGGCCCAATAAGGTGTGTTTAGGGGAAATGAGGGTCAGTTGGGACCAATGAGTCCCAATAAGACTTGTATATAACCAATAAGCATGTTTAGGACCAATGATTGCCCTATAAGGTGTGTTTAGGGTCAATGAGGGTCAGTTGGGTGAGTCCCAATAAGGTGTGTATGTAAACAATAAGTTGTGTTTAGGACCAATGAAGGCCCAATAAGGTGTGTTTAGCGGAAATGAGGGTCGGTTGGGTCCAATGAGTCCCAATAAGGTGTGTATGTAACCAATAAGTTTAGGACCAATGATGGCCCAATAAGGTGTGTTTAGGGGCAATGAGGGTCAGTTGGGACCAATGAGTCCAAATAAGGTGTGTATGTAACCAATAAGTTGTGTTTAGGACCAATGATAGGCCAATAAGGTGTGTTTAAGGGAAATGAGGGTCAGTTGGGACCAATGAGTCCCAACAAGACTTGTATATAACCAATAAGCATGTTTAGGACCAATGATTGCCCTATAAGGTGTGTTTAGGGTCAATGAGGGTCAGTTGGGTGAGTCCCAATAAGGTGTGTATGTAAACAATAAGTTTTGTTTAGGACCAATGAAGGCCCAATAAGGTGTGTTTAGCGGAAATGAGGGTCGGTTGGGACCAATGAGTCCCAATAAGGTGTGTATGTAACCAATAAGTTTAGGACCAATGATGGCCCAATAAGGTGTGTTTAGGGGCAATGAGGGTCAGTTGGGACCAATGAGTCCAAATAAGGTGTGTATGTAACCAATAAGTTGTGTTTAGGACCAATGATAGGCCAATAAGGTGTGTTTAAGGGAAATAAGGGTCACTTGGGACCAATGAGTCCCAATAAGGTGTGTATATAACCAATAAGCATGTTTAGGACTAATGATAGCCCAATAAGGTGTGTATGTAAACAATAAGTTGTGTTTAGGACCAATGAAGGCCCAATAAGGTGTGTTTAGCGGAAATGAGGGTCGGTTGGGACCAATGAGTCCCAATAAGGTGTGTATGTAACCAATAAGTTTAGGACCAATGATGGCCCAATAAGGTGTGTTTAGGGGCAATGAGGGTTAGTTGGGACCAATGAGTCCAAATAAGGTGTGTATGTAACCAATAAGTTGTGTTTAGGACCAATGATAGGCCAATAAGGTGTGTTTAAGGGAAATGAGGGTCAGTTGGGACCAATGAGTCCCAATAAGGTGTGTATATAACCAATAAGCATGTTTAGGACCAATGATAGCCCAATAAGGTGTGTTTAGGGGAAATGAGGGTCAGTTGGGACCAATGAGTCCCAACAAGACTTGTATATAACCAATAAGCATGTTTAGGACCAATGATTGCCCTATAAGGTGTGTTTAGGGTCAATGAGGGTCAGTTGGGCGAGTCCCAATAAGGTGTGTATGTAAACAATAAGTTGTGTTTAGGACCAATGAAGGCCCAATAAGGTGTGTTTAGCGTAAATGAGGGTCGGTTGGGACCAATGAGTCCCAATAAGGTGTGTATGTAACCAATAAGTTTAGGACCAATGATGGCCCAATAAGGTGTGTTTAGGGGCAATGAGGGTCAGTTGGGACCAATGAGTCCAAATAAGGTGTGTAAGTTGTGTTTAGGACCAATGATAGGACAATAAGGTGTGTTTAAGGGAAATAAGGGTCAGTTGGGACCAATGAGTCCCAATAAGGTGTGTATATAACCAATAAGCATGTTTAGGACCAATGATAGCCTAATAAGGTGTGTTTAGGGGAAATGAGGGTCAGTTGGGACCAATGAGTCCCAATAAGACTTGTATATAACCAATAAGCATGTTTAGGACCAATGATGGCCCAATAACGCGTGTTTATCGGAAATGAGGGTCTGTTGGGACAAATGAGTCCCAATAAGGTGTTGATGTAACCAATAATGTGTTTAGGACAAATGATGGCCCAATAAGGTGTGTTTTGAGGAAATGAAGGTCAGTTCGGACCAATGAGTCTCAATAAGTTGTGTTTAAGACCATTGATGGCCCGATATGGTGTGTTTAGGGACAATGAAGGCCAGTTAGATCCAATGAGTCCTAATAAGGTGTGTTTAGGGTGAATAAGGGTCAGTTGGGACCAATGAGTCCCAATAAGGTGTGTATGTAACCAATAAGTTGTGTTTAGGACCAATGATGGGCCATTAAGGTGAGTTTTACGGGAAATGAGGGTCAGTTGGGACCAATGATTCCCAATAAGGTGTGTATATAACCAATAAGCATGTTTAGGACCAATGATAGCCCAATAAGGTGTGCTTAGGGGAAATGAGCGTCAGTTGGTACCAATGAGTCCCAATAAGGTGTGTATGTAACCAATAAATTGTGTTTAGGACCAATGATAGCCCAATAATGTGTGTTTAGGGTAAATGAGGGTCAGTTGGGACCAATGAGTCCCAATAAGTTGTGTTTAAGACCAATGATGGCCCAATAAGGTGTGTTTAGGGGCAATGAGGGTCAGTTGGGACAATTAAGTCCCAATAAGGTGTGTTTAGGGGAAATGATGGTCAGTTGGGACCAATGAGTCCTAATAAAGTGTGTATGTAACCAATATGTTATGTTTAAGACCAATGATGGCCCAATAAGGTGTGTTTAGGGGCAATGAGGGTCCGTTAGGACTACTGAGTCCCAATAAGGTTTGTATGTAACCTGTAAATTGTGTTTAGGACAAATAATTGCCCTATAAGGTGTGTTTAGGATCAATGAGGGTCAGTTGGGTGAGTCCCAATAAGGTGTGTATGTAAACAATAAGTTGTGTTTATGACCAATGAAGGCCCAATAAGGTGTGTTTAGCGGAAATGAGGGTCGGTTGGGACCAATGAGTCCCAATAAGGTGTGTATGTAACCAATAAGTTTAGGTCCAATGATGGCCCAATAAGGTGTGTTTAGGGGCAATGAGGGTCAGTTGGGACCAATGAGTCCAAATAAGGTGTGTATGTAACCAATAAGTTGTGTTTAGGACCTATGATAGGCCAATAAGGTGTGTTTAAGGGAAATGAGGGTCAGTTGGGACCAATGAGTCCCAATAAGGTGTGTATATAACCAATAAGCATGTTTAGGACCAATGATAGCCCAATAAGGTGTGTTTAGGGGAAACGAGGGTCAGTTGGGACCAATGAGTCCCAATAAGACTTGTATATAACCAATAAGCATGTTTAGGACCAATGATTGCCCTATAAGGTGTGTTTAGGGTCAATGAGGGTCAGTTGGGTGAGTCCCAATAAGGTGTGTATGTAAACAATAAGTTGTGTTTAGGACCAATGAAGGCCCAATAAGGTGTGTTTAGCGGAAATGAGGGTCGGTTGGGACCAATGAGTCCCAATAAGGTGTGTATGTAACCAATAAGTTTAGGACCAATGATGGCCCAATAAGGTGTGTTTAGGGGCAATGAGGGTTAGTTGGGACCAATGAGTCCAAATAAGGTGTGTATGTAACCAATAAGTTGTGTTTAGGACCAATGATAGGCCAATAAGGTGTGTTTAAGGGAAATGAGGGTCAGTTGGGACCAATGAGTCCCAATAAGGTGTGTATATAACCAATAAGCATGTTTAGGACCAATGATAGCCCAATAAGGTGTGTTTAGGGGAAATGAGGGTCAGTTGGGACCAATGAGTCCCAACAAGACTTGTATATAACCAATAAGCATGTTTAGGACCAATGATTGCCCTATAAGGTGTGTTTAGGGTCAATGAGGGTCAGTTGGGCGAGTCCCAATAAGGTGTGTATGTAAACAATAAGTTGTGTTTAGGACCAATGAAGGCCCAATAAGGTGTGTTTAGCGTAAATGAGGGTCGGTTGGGACCAATGAGTCCCAATAAGGTGTGTATGTAACCAATAAGTTTAGGACCAATGATGGCCCAATAAGGTGTGTTTAGGGGCAATGAGGGTCAGTTGGGACCAATGAGTCCAAATAAGGTGTGTAAGTTGTGTTTAGGACCAATGATAGGACAATAAGGTGTGTTTAAGGGAAATAAGGGTCAGTTGGGACCAATGAGTCCCAATAAGGTGTGTATATAACCAATAAGCATGTTTAGGACCAATGATAGCCTAATAAGGTGTGTTTAGGGGAAATGAGGGTCAGTTGGGACCAATGAGTCCCAATAAGACTTGTATATAACCAATAAGCATGTTTAGGACCAATGATGGCCCAATAACGCGTGTTTTTCGGAAATGAGGGTCTGTTGGGACAAATGAGTCCCAATAAGGTGTTGATGTAACCAATAATGTGTTTAGGACAAATGATGGCCCAATAAGGTGTGTTTTGAGGAAATGAAGGTCAGTTCGGACCAATGAGTCTCAATAAGTTGTGTTTAAGACCATTGATGGCCCGATATGGTGTGTTTAGGGACAATGAAGGCCAGTTAGATCCAATGAGTCCTAATAAGGTGTGTTTAGGGTGAATAAGGGTCAGTTGGGACCAATGAGTCCCAATAAGGTGTGTATGTAACCAATAAGTTGTGTTTAGGACCAATGATGGGCCATTAAGGTGAGTTTTACGGGAAATGAGGGTCAGTTGGGACCAATGATTCCCAATAAGGTGTGTATATAACCAATAAGCATGTTTAGGACCAATGATAGCCCAATAAGGTGTGCTTAGGGGAAATGAGCGTCAGTTGGTACCAATGAGTCCCAATAAGGTGTGTATGTAACCAATAAATTGTGTTTAGGACCAATGATAGCCCAATAATGTGTGTTTAGGGTAAATGAGGGTCAGTTGGGACCAATGAGTCCCAATAAGTTGTGTTTAAGACCAATGATGGCCCAATAAGGTGTGTTTAGGGGCAATGAGGGTCAGTTGGGACAATTAAGTCCCAATAAGGTGTGTTTAGGGGAAATGATGGTCAGTTGGGACCAATGAGTCCTAATAAAGTGTGTATGTAACCAATATGTTATGTTTAAGACCAATGATGGCCCAATAAGGTGTGTTTAGGGGCAATGAGGGTCCGTTAGGACTACTGAGTCCCAATAAGGTTTGTATGTAACCTGTAAATTGTGTTTAGGACAAATAATTGCCCTATAAGGTGTGTTTAGGATCAATGAGGGTCAGTTGGGTGAGTCCCAATAAGGTGTGTATGTAAACAATAAGTTGTGTTTATGACCAATGAAGGCCCAATAAGGTGTGTTTAGCGGAAATGAGGGTCGGTTGGGACCAATGAGTCCCAATAAGGTGTGTATGTAACCAATAAGTTTAGGTCCAATGATGGCCCAATAAGGTGTGTTTAGGGGCAATGAGGGTCAGTTGGGACCAATGAGTCCAAATAAGGTGTGTATGTAACCAATAAGTTGTGTTTAGGACCTATGATAGGCCAATAAGGTGTGTTTAAGGGAAATGAGGGTCAGTTGGGACCAATGAGTCCCAATAAGGTGTGTATATAACCAATAAGCATGTTTAGGACCAATGATAGCCCAATAAGGTGTGTTTAGGGGAAACGAGGGTCAGTTGGGACCAATGAGTCCCAATAAGACTTGTATATAACCAATAAGCATGTTTAGGACCAATGATTGCCCTATAAGGTGTGTTTAGGGTCAATGAGGGTCAGTTGGGTGAGTCCCAATAAGGTGTGTATGTAAACAATAAGTTGTGTTTAGGACCAATGAAGGCCCAATAAGGTGTGTTTAGCGGAAATGAGGGTCGGTTGGGACCAATGAGTCCCAATAAGGTGTGTATGTAACCAATAAGTTTAGGACCAATGATGGCCCAATAAGGTGTGTTTAGGGGCAATGAGGGTCAGTTGGGACCAATGAGTCCAAATAAGGTGTGTATGTAACCAATAAGTTGTGTTTAGGACCAATGATAGGCCAATAAGGTGTGTTTAAGGGAAATGAGGGTCAGTTGGGACCAATGAGTCCCAATAAGGTGTGTATATAACCAATAAGCATGTTTAGGACCAATGATAGCCCAATAAGGTGTGTTTAGGGGAAATGAGGGTCAGTTGGGACCAATGAGTCCCAACAAGACTTGTATATAACCAATAAGCATGTTTAGGACCAATGATTGCCCTATAAGGTGTGTTTAGGGTCAATGAGGGTCAGTTGGGCGAGTCCCAATAAGGTGTGTATGTAAACAATAAGTTGTGTTTAGGACCAATGAAGGCCCAATAAGGTGTGTTTAGCGTAAATGAGGGTCGGTTGGGACCAATGAGTCCCAATAAGGTGTGTATGTAACCAATAAGTTTAGGACCAATGATGGCCCAATAAGGTGTGTTTAGGGGCAATGAGGGTCAGTTGGGACCAATGAGTCCAAATAAGGTGTGTATGTAACCAATAAGTTGTGTTTAGGACCAATGATAGGACAATAAGGTGTGTTTAAGGGAAATAAGGGTCAGTTGGGACCAATGAGTCCCAATAAGGTGTGTATATAACCAATAAGCATGTTTAGGACCAATGATAGCCTAATAAGGTGTGTTTAGGGGAAATGAGGGTCAGTTGGGACCAATGAGTCCCAATAAGACTTGTATATAACCAATAAGCATGTTTAGGACCAATGATGGCCCAATAACGCGTGTTTATCGGAAATGAGGGTCTGTTGGGACAAATGAGTCCCAATAAGGTGTTGATGTAACCAATAATGTGTTTAGGACAAATGATGGCCCAATAAGGTGTGTTTTGAGGAAATGAAGGTCAGTTCGGACCAATGAGTCTCAATAAGTTGTGTTTAAGACCATTGATGGCCCGATATGGTGTGTTTAGGGACAATGAAGGCCAGTTAGATCCAATGAGTCCTAATAAGGTGTGTTTAGGGTGAATAAGGGTCAGTTGGGACCAATGAGTCCCAATAAGGTGTGTATGTAACCAATAAGTTGTGTTTAGGACCAATGATGGGCCATTAAGGTGAGTTTTACGGGAAATGAGGGTCAGTTGGGACCAATGAGTCCCAATAAGGTGTGTATATAACCAATAAGCATGTTTAGGACCAATGATAGCCCAATAAGGTGTGCTTAGGGGAAATGAGCGTCAGTTGGTACCAATGAGTCCCAATAAGGTGTGTATGTAACCAATAAATTGTGTTTAGGACCAATGATAGCCCAATAATGTGTGTTTAGGGTAAATGAGGGTCAGTTGGGACCAATGAGTCCCAATAAGGTGTGTTTAGGGGAAATGATGGTCAGTTGGGACCAATGAGTCCTAATAAAGTGTGTATGTAACCAATATGTTATGTTTAAGACCAATGATGGCCCAATAAGGTGTGTTTAGGGGCAATGAGGGTCCGTTAGGACTACTGAGTCCCAATAAGGTTTGTATGTAACCTGTAAATTGTGTTTAGGACAAATAATTGCCCTATAAGGTGTGTTTAGGATCAATGAGGGTCAGTTGGGTGAGTCCCAATAAGGTGTGTATGTAAACAATAAGTTGTGTTTATGACCAATGAAGGCCCAATAAGGTGTGTTTAGCGGAAATGAGGGTCGGTTGGGACCAATGAGTCCCAATAAGGTGTGTATGTAACCAATAAGTTTAGGTCCAATGATGGCCCAATAAGGTGTGTTTAGGGGCAATGAGGGTCAGTTGGGACCAATGAGTCCAAATAAGGTGTGTATGTAACCAATAAGTTGTGTTTAGGACCTATGATAGGCCAATAAGGTGTGTTTAAGGGAAATGAGGGTCAGTTGGGACCAATGAGTCCCAATAAGGTGTGTATATAACCAATAAGCATGTTTAGGACCAATGATAGCCCAATAAGGTGTGTTTAGGGGAAATGAGGGTCAGTTGGGACCAATGAGTCCCAATAAGACTTGTATATAACCAATAAGCATGTTTAGGACCAATGATTGCCCTATAAGGTGTGTTTAGGGTCAATGAGGGTCAGTTGGGTGAGTCCCAATAAGGTGTGTATGTAAACAATAAGTTGTGTTTAGGACCAATGAAGGCCCAATAAGGTGTGTTTAGCGGAAATGAGGGTCGGTTGGGACCAATGAGTCCCAATAAGGTGTGTATGTAACCAATAAGTTTAGGACCAATGATGGCCCAAAAAGGTTTGTTTAGGGGCAATGAGGGTCAGTTGGGACCAATGAGTCCAAATAAGGTGTGTATGTAACCAATAAGTTGTGTTTAGGACCAATGATAGGCCAATAAGGTGTGTTTAAGGGAAATGAGGGTCAGTTGGGACCAATGAGTCCCAATAAGGTGTGTATATAACCAATAAGCATGTTTAGGACCAATGATAGCCCAATAAGGTGTGTTTAGGGGAAATGAGGGTCAGTTGGGACCAATGAGTCCCAATAAGACTTGTATATAACCAATAAGCATGTTTAGGACCAATGATGGCCCAATAATGCGTGTTTATCGGAAATGAGGGTCTGTTGGGACAAATGAGTCCCAATAAGGTGTTGATGTAACCAATAATGTGTTTAGGACAAATGATGGCCCAATAAGGTGTGTTTTGAGGAAATGAAGGTCAGTTCGGACCAATGAGTCTCAATAAGTTGTGTTTAAGACCATTGATGGCCTGATAAGGTGTGTTTAGGGACAATGAAAGCCAGTTAGATCCAATGAGTCCTAATAAGGTGTGTTTAGGGTGAATAAGGGTCAGTTGGGACCAATGAGTCCTAATAAGGTGTGTATGTAACCAATAAGTTGTGTTTAGGACCAATGATGGGCCATTAAGGTGAGTTTTACGGGAAATGAGGGTCAGTTGGGACCAATGATTCCCAATAAGGTGTGTATATAACCAATAAGCATGTTTAGGACCAATGATAGCCCAATAAGGTGTGCTTAGGGGAAATGAGCGTCAGTTGGTACCAATGAGTCCCAATAAGGTGTGTATGTAACCAATAAATTGTGTTTAGGACCAATGATAGCCCAATAATGTGTGTTTAGGGTAAATGAGGGTCAGTTGGGACCAATGAGTCCCAATAAGTTGTGTTTAAGACCAATGATGGCCCAATAAGGTGTGTTTAGGGGCAATGAGGGTTAGTTGGGACAATTGAGTCCCAATAAGGTGTGTTTAGGGGAAATGATGGTCAGTTGGGACCAATGAGTCCTAATAAAGTGTGTATGTAACCAATATGTTATGTTTAAGACCAATGATGGCCCAATAAGGTGTGTTTAGGGGCAATGAGGGTCCGTTAGGACTACTGAGTCACAATAAGGTGTGTATGTAACCTGTAAATTGTGTTTAGGACAAATGATTGCCCTATAAGGTGTGTTTAGGGTCAAAGAGGGTCAGTTGGGTGAGTCCCAATAAGGTGTGTATGTAACCAATAAATTTAGGACCAATGATGGCCCAATAAGGTGTGTTTAGGGGCAATGAGGGTCAGTTGGGACCCATGAGTCCATATAAGGTGTGTATGTAACCAATAAGTTGTGTTTAGGACCAATGATAGGCCAATAAGGTGTGTTTAAGGGAAATGAGGGTAAATTGGGACCAATGAGTCCTAATAAGGTGTGTATATAACCAATAAGCATGTTTAGGACCAATGATAGCCCAATAAGGTGTTTTAGGGGAAATGAGGGTCAGTTGGGACCAATGAGTGCCAATAAGACTTGTATATAACCAATAAGCATGTTTAGGACCAATGATGGCCCAATAACACGTGTTTATAAAAAATGAGGGTCAGTTGGGACCAATGAGTCCCAATAAGGTGTTGATGTAACCAATAATTTGTTTAGGACCAATGATGGCCCAATAAGGTGTGTTTAGGGGAAATGAAGGCCAGTTAGGTCCAATGAGTCCCAATAAGGTGTGTATGTAACCAATAAGTTTTGTTTAGGACAAATGATGGCCCAATAAGGTGTGTTTTGAGGAAATGAAGGTCAGTTCGGACCAATGAGTTTCAATAAGTTGTGTTTAAGACCATTGATGGCCCAATAAGGTGTGTTTAGGGGAAATAAAGGCCAGTTAGGTCCAATGAGTCCTAATAAGGTATGTTTAGGGTGAATAAGGGTCTGTTGGGACCAATGAGTCCCAATAAGGTGTGTATGTAACCAATAAGTTGTGTTTAGGACCAATGATGGCCTAATAAGGTGTGTTTAGGGGAAATGAGGGTCAGTTGGTTCCAATAAGTCCCAATAAGGTGTGTATGTAACCAACAAGTTGTGTTTAGGACAAATAATTGCCCTATAAGGTGTGTTTAGGGTCAATGAGGGTCAGTTGGGTGAGTCCCAATAAGGTGTGTATGTAAAGAATAAGTTGTGTTTAGGACCAATGAAGGCCCAATAAGGTGTGTTTAGCGGAAATGAGGGTCGGTTGGGACCAATGAGTCCCAATAAGGTGTGTATGTAACCAATAAGTTTAGGACCAATGATGGCCCAATAAGGTATGTTTAGGGGCAATGAGGGTCAGTTGGGACCAATGAGTCCAAATAAGGTGTGTATGTGACCAATAAGTTGTGTTTAGGACCAATGATAGGCCAATAAGGTGTGTTTAAGGGAAATGAGGGTCAGTTGGGACCAATGAGTCCCAACAAGACTTGTATATAACCAATAAGCATGTTTAGGACCAATGATTGCTCTATAAGGTGTGTTTAGGGTCAATGAGGGTCAGTTGGGTGAGTCCCAATAAGGTGTGTATGTAAACAATAAGTTGTGTTTAGGACCAATGAAGGCCCAATAAGGTGTGTTTAGCGGAAATGAGGGTCGGTTGGGACCAATGAGTCCCAATAAGGTGTGTATGTAACCAATAAGTTTAGGACCAATGATGGCCCAATAAGGTGTGTTTAGGGGCAATGAGGGTCAGTTGGGACCAATGAGTCCAAATAAGGTGTGTATGTAACCAATAATTGTGTTTAGGACCAATGATAGGCCAATAAGGTGTGTTTAAGGGAAATGAGGGTCAGTTGGGACCAATGAGTCCCAATAAGGTGTGTATATAACCAATAAGCATGTTTAGGACCAATGATAGCCCAATAAGGTGTGTTTAGGGGAAATGAGGGTCAGTTGGGACCAATGAGTCCCAACAAGACTTGTATATAACCAATAAGCATGTTTAGGACCAATGATTGCCCTATATGGTGTGTTTAGGGTCAATGAGGGTCAGTTGTGTGAGTCCCAATAAGGTGTGTATGTAAACAATAAGTTGTGTTTAGGACCAATGAAGGCCCAATAAGGTGTGTTTAGCGGAAATGAGGGTCGGTTGGGACCAATGAGTCCCAATAAGGTGTGTATGTAACCAATAAGTTTAGGACCAATGATGGCCCAATAAGGTGTGTTTAGGGGCAATGAGGGTCAGTTGGGACCAATGAGTCCAAATAAGGTGTGTATGTAACCAATAAGTTGTGCTTAGGACCAATGATAGGCCAATAAGGTGTGTTTAAGGGAAATAAGGGTCAGTTGGGACCAATGAGTCCCAATAAGGTGTGTATATAACCAATAAGCATGTTTAGGACCAATGATAGCCTAATAAGGTGTGTTTAGGGGAAATGAGGGTCAGTTGGGACCAATGAGTCCCAATAATACTTGTATATAACCAATAAGCATGTTTAGGACCAATGATGGCCCAATAACGCATGTTTATCGGAAATGAGGGTCTGTTGGGACAAATGAGTCCCAATAAGGTGTTGATGTAACCAATAATGTGTTTAGGACAAATGATGGCCCAATAAGGTGTGTTTTGAGGAAATGAAGGTCAGTTCGGACCAATGAGTCTCAATAAGTTGTGTTTAAGACCATTGATGGCCCGATAAGGTGTGTTTAGGGATAATGAAGGCCAGTTAGATCCAATGATTCCTAATAAGGTGTGTTTAGGGTGAATAAGGGTCAGTTGGGACCTATGCAGTTAATACGGCCGATATCCCACCGGGATATCGGTGGGATATCGGTTATCGGACCTGTAGAAAAATACGGTGCAAAAATACGGTACAAAAATACGGTACCGATAAAATCGGCCGAATCAACCGATATATCGCCGTATTTTTGAAAAAAAAATTCGGTGATATTTTCAAAAAATACGGCAGGTCGATTTTTTTTTCATTTTTTTTTAACCAAAAGCCAAAAGCCAAGTCAAATATTACGTTCGATGGGCTGTGGCTGTTACCAGAAAAAAAAATCGTATATATTATTACCAGCAGTAAAACTAATTAATCCAAAAAACGGGTCTCGCACGGATCCGTGTTTTTGAGTTGCATTCGTGTCCGCAGGTCGCGCGGGCACGAGTTTGATTCTTTGAGCCAAAGTCCCAAATTCTGCACCCCCCCCCTGCGCGAGGGTAGTAGCCGGAGTAAAACATAGCACAAGATTTAATTCTTTCTTGGATGATTACACATTTAAACCATACTTTGTTTTGTCTACCCACCAATGTGGGATATGTGTAACCTTTTGAGATTAACATCTCATTCACACACACACTTTTCCAAATATATATATATATATATATACTTATATATATATTTATATATATAAAAATTTAATGTATATAACTATATATTAAAATGACCGATATCCCACCGATATTTCACCGAGATAACTGATATATCGTATATCGGTCCTCGACCGTATTCCGAATTTTTACCGTATTAACTGCATAGGTTGGGACCAATGAGTCCCAATAAGTTGTGTATGTAACCAATAAGTTGTGTTTAGGACCAATGATAGGCCCAATAAGGTGTGTTTTGAGGAAATGAAGGTCAGTTCGGACCAATGAGTTTCAATAAGTTGTGTTTAAGACCATTGATGGCCCAATAAGGTGTGTTTAGGGGAAATAAAGGCCAGTTAGGTCCAATGAGTCCTAATAAGGTATGTTTAGGGTGAATAAGGGTCTGTTGGGACCAATGAGTCCCAATAAGGTGTGTATGTAACCAATAAGTTGTGTTTAGGACCAATGATGGCCTAATAAGGTGTGTTTAGGGGAAATGAGGGTCAGTTGGTTCCAATAAGTCCCAATAAGGTGTGTATGTAACCAACAAGTGGTGTTTAGGACAAATAATTGCCCTATAAGGTGTGTTTAGGGTCAATGAGGGTCAGTTGGGTGAGTCCCAATAAGGTGTGTATGTAAACAATAAGTTGTGTTTAGGACCAATGAAGGCCCAATAAGGTGTGTTTAGCGGAAATGAGGGTCGGTTGGGACCAATGAGTCCCAATAAGGTGTGTATGTAACCAATAAGTTTAGGACCAATGATGGCCCAATAAGGTGTGTTTAGGGGCAATGAGGGTCAGTTGGGACCAATGAGTCCAAATAAGGTGTGTATGTAACCAATAAGTTGTGTTTAGGACCAATGATAGGCCAATAAGGTGTGTTTAAGGGAAATGAGGGTCAGTTGGGACCAATGAGTCCCAACAAGACTTGTATATAACCAATAAGCATGTTTAGGACCAATGATTGCTCTATAAGGTGTGTTTAGGGTCAATGAGGGTCAGTTGGGTGAGTCCCAATAAGGTGTGTATGTAAACAATAAGTTGTGTTTAGGACCAATGAAGGCCCAATAAGGTGTGTTTAGCGGAAATGAGGGTCGGTTGGGACCAATGAGTCCCAATAAGGTGTGTATGTAACCAATAAGTTTAGGACCAATGATGGCCCAATAAGGTGTGTTTAGGGGCAATGAGGGTCAGTTGGGACCAATGAGTCCAAATAAGGTGTGTATGTAACTAATAAGTTGTGTTTAGGACCAATGATAGGCCAATAAGGTGTGTTTAAGGGAAATGAGGGTCAGTTGGGACCAATGAGTCCCAATAAGGTGTGTATATAACCAATAAGCATGTTTAGGACCAATGATAGCCCAATAAGGTGTGTTTAGGGGAAATGAGGGTCAGTTGGGACCAATGAGTCCCAACAAGACTTGTATATAACCAATAAGCATGTTTAGGACCAATGATTGCCCTATATGGTGTGTTTAGGGTCAATGAGGGTCAGTTGTGTGAGTCCCAATAAGGTGTGTATGTAAACAATAAGTTGTGTTTAGGACCAACGAAGGCCCAATAAGGTGTGTTTAGCGGAAATGAGGGTCGGTTGGGACCAATGAGTCCCAATAAGGTGTGTATGTAACCAATAAGTTTAGGACCAATGATGGCCCAATAAGATGTGTTTAGGGGCAATGAGGGTCAGTTGGGACCAATGAGTCCAAATAAGGTGTGTATGTAACCAATAAGTTGTGTTTAGGACCAATGATAGGCCAATAAGGTGTGTTTAAGGGAAATAAGGGTCAGTTGGGACCAATGAGTCCCAATAAGGTGTGTATATAACCAATAAGCATGTTTAGGACCAATGATAGCCTAATAAGGTGTGTTTAGGGGAAATGAGGGTCAGTTGGGACCAATGAGTCCCAATAAGACTTGTATATAACCAATAAGCATGTTTAGGACCAATGATGGCCCAATAACGCGTGTTTATCGGAAATGAGGGTCTGTTGGGACAAATGAGTCCCAATGAGGTGTTGATGTAACCAATAATGTGTTTAGGACAAATGATGGCCCAATAAGGTGTGTTTTGAGGAAATGAAGGTCAGTTCGGACCAATGAGTCTCAATAAGTTGTGTTTAAGACCATTGATGGCCCGATAAGGTGTGTTTAGGGACAATGAAGGCCAGTTAGATCCAATGAGTCCTAATAAGGTGTGTTTAGGGTGAATAAGGGTCAGTTGGGACCAATGAGTCCCAATAAGTTGTGTATGTAACCAATAAGTTGTGTTTAGGACCAATGATGGGCCATTAAGGTGAGTTTTACGGGAAATGAGGGTCAGTTGCCAATGAGTCCCAATAAGGTATGTATATAACCAATAATCATGTTTAGTACCAATGATAGCCCAATAAGGTGTGCTTAGGGGAAATGAGCGTCAGTTGGTACCAATGAGTCCCAATAAGGTGTGTATGTAACCAATAAATTGTGTTTAGGACTAATGATAGGCCAATAAGGTGTGTTTAAGAGAAATGAGGGTCAGTTGGGACCAATGAGTCCCAATAAGGTGTGTATATAACCAATAAGCATGTTTAGGACCAATGATAGCCCAATAAGGTGTGTTTAGGGGAAATGAGGGTCAGTTGGGACCAAAGAGTCCCAATAAGACTTGTATATAACCAATAAGCATGTTTAGGACCAATGATTGCCCTATAAGGTGTGTTTAGGGTCAATGAGGGTCAGTTGGGTGAGTCCCAATAAGGTGTGTATGTAAACAATAAGTTGTGTTTAGGACCAATGAAGGCCCAATAAGGTGTGTTTAGCAGAAATGAGGGTCGGTTGGGACCAATGAGTCCCAATAAGGTGTGTATGTAACCAATAAGTTTAGGACCAATGATGGCCCAAAAAGGTTTGTTTAGGGGCAATGAAGGTCAGTTGGGACCAATGAGTCCAAATAAGGTGTGTATGTAACCAATAAGTTGTGTTTAGGACCAATGATAGGCCAATAAGGTGTGTTTAAGGGAAATGAGGGTCAGTTGGGACCAATGAGTCCCAATAAGGTGTGTATATAACCAATAAGCATGTTTAGGACCAATGATAGCCCAATAAGGTGTGTTTAGGGGAAATGAGGGTCAGTTGGGACCAATGAGTCCCAATAAGACTTGTATATAACCAATAAGCATGTTTAGGACCAATGATGGCCCAATAATGCGTGTTTATCGGAAATGAGGGTCTGTTGGGACAAATGAGTCCCAATAAGGTGTTGATGTAACCAATAATGTGTTTAGGACAAATGATGGCCCAATAAGGTGTGTTTTGAGGAAATGAAGGTCAGTTCGGACCAATGAGTCTCAATAAGTTGTGTTTAAGACCATTGATGGCCTGATAAGGTGTGTTTAGGGACAATGAAAGCCAGTTAGATCCAATGAGTCCTAATAAGGTGTGTTTAGGGTGAATAAGGGTCAGTTGGGACCAATGAGTCCCAATAAGGTGTGTATGTAACCAATAAGTTGTGTTTAGGACCAATGATGGGCCATTAAGGTGAGTTTTACGGGAAATGAGGGTCAGTTGGGACCAATGAGTCCCAATAAGGTGTGTATATAACCAATAAGCATGTTTAGGACCAATGATAGCCCAATAAGGTGTGCTTAGGGGAAATGAGCGTCAGTTGGTACCAATGAGTCCCAATAAGGTGTGTATGTAACCAATAAATTGTGTTTAGGACCAATGATAGCCCAATAATGTGTGTTTAGGGTAAATGAGGGTCAGTTGGGACCAATGAGTCCCAATAAGTTGTGTTTAAGACCAATGATGGCCCAATAAGGTGTGTTTAGGGGCAATGAGGGTTAGTTGGGACAATTGAGTCCCAATAAGGTGTGTTTAGGGGAAATGATGGTCAGTTGGGACCAATGAGTCCTAATAAAGTGTGTATGTAACCAATATGTTATGTTTAAGACCAATGATGGCCCAATAAGGTGTGTTTAGGGGCAATGAGGGTCCGTTAGGACTACTGAGTCACAATAAGGTGTGTATGTAACCTGTAAATTGTGTTTAGGACAAATGATTGCCCTATTAGGTGTGTTTAGGGTTAAAGAGGGTCAGTTGGGTGAGTCCCAATAAGGTGTGTATGTAACCAATAAGTTTAGGACCAATGATGGCCCAATAAGGTGTGTTTAGGGGCAATGAGGGTCAGTTGGGACCCATGAGTCCATATAAGGTGTGTATGTAACCAATAAGTTGTGTTTAGGACCAATGATAGGCCAATAAGGTGTGTTTAAAGGAAATGAGGGTCAATTGGGACCAATGAGTCCTAATAAGGTGTGTATATAACCAATAAGCATGTTTAGGACCAATGATAGCCCAATAAGGTGTGTTTAGGGGAAATGAGGGTCAGTTGGGACCAATGAGTGCCAATAAGACTTGTATATAACCAATAAGCATGTTTAGGACCAATGATGGCCCAATAACGCGTGTTTATAAAAAATGAGGGTCAGTTGGGACCAATGAGTCCCAATAAGGTGTTGATGTAACCAATAATTTGTTTAGGACCAATGATGGCCCAATAAGGTGTGTTTAGGGGAAATGAAGGCCAGTTAGGTCCAATGAGTCCCAATAAGGTGTGTATGTAACCAATAAGTTTTGTTTAGGACAAATGATGGCCCAATAAGGTGTGTTTTGAGGAAATGAAGGTCAGTTCGGACCAATGAGTTTCAATAAGTTGTGTTTAAGACCATTGATGGCCCAATAAGGTGTGTTTAGGGGAAATAAAGGCCAGTTAGGTCCAATGAGTCCTAATAAGGTATGTTTAGGGTGAATAATGGTCTGTTGGGACCAATGAATCCCAATAAGGTGTGTATGTAACCAATAAGTTGTGTTTAGGACCAATGATGGCCTAATAAGGTGTGTTTAGGGGAAATGAGGGTCATTTGGTTCCAATAAGTCCCAATAAGGTGTGTATGTAACCAATAAGTTGTGTTTAGGACCAATGATGGCCCAATAACGTGTGTTTAAGCGAAATGAGGGTCAGTTGGGACCATTGAGTCCCAATAAGGTGTGTTTAGGGGAAATGAGGGTCAGTTGGGACCAATAACTCCCAATAAGGTGTGTATGAAACCAATATGTTATGTTTAGGACCAATGATGGCCCAATAAGGTGTGTTTAGGGGAAATGAGGGTCTGTTTGGACCAATGAGTCCCAATAAGGTGTGTATATAACCAATAAGTATGTTTAGGACTAATAATAGTCCAATAAGGTGTCTTTAGGGTAAATGAGGGTCAGCTGGGACCAATGAGTCCCAATATGGTGTGTATGTAACCAATAAATTGTGTTTAGGACCAATGATTTCCCAATAATGTGTGTTTAGGGGAAATGAGGGTCAGTTGGGACCAATTAGTCCAAATAAGGTGTGTATGTAACCAATAAGTTGTGTTTAGGATCAATGATGGGCCAATAAGGTGAGTTTTACGGAAAATGAGGGTCAGTTGGGACCAATGAGTCCAAATAAGGTGTGTATATAACCAAAAAGCATGTTTAGGACCAATGATAGCCCAATAAGGTGTGTTTTGGGGAAATGAGGGTCAATTGGTACCAATGAGTCCCAATAAGGTGTGTATGTAACCAATAAATTGTGTTTAGGACCAATGATAGCCCAATAATGTGTGTTTAGGGTAAATGAGGGTCATTTGGGACCAATGAGTCCCAATAAGGTGTGTTTAGGGGCAATGAGGGTCAGTTGGGATAATTGAGTCCCAATAAGGTGTGTATGTAACCTGTAAATTGTGTTTAGGACCAATGATGGCCCAATAAGGTGTGTTTTGGGGAAATGATGGTCAGTTGGGACCAATGAGTCCCAATAAAGTGTGTATGTAACCAATATGTTATGTTTAGGACCAATGATGGCCCAATAAGGTGTGTTTAGGGGCAATGAGGGTCAGTTAGGACCACTGAGTCCCAATAAGGTGTGTATGTAACCTGTAAATTGTGTTTAGGACAAATAATTGCCCTATAAGGTGTGTTTACGGTCAATGAGGGTCAGTTGGGTGAGTCCCAATAAGGTGTGTATGTAAACAATAAGTTGTGTTTAGGACCAATGAAGGCCCAATAAGGTGTGTTTAGCGGAAATGAGGGTCGGTTGGGACCAATGAGTCCCAATAAGGTGTGTATGTAACCAATAAGTTTAGGACCAATGATGGCCCCATAAGGTGTGTTAAGGGGCAATGAGGGTCAGTTGGGACCAATGAGTCCAACTAAGGTGTGTATGTAACCAATAAGTTGTGTTTAGGACCAATGATAGGCCAATAAGGTGTGTTTAAGGGAAATGAGGGTCAGTTGGGACCAATGAGTCCCAATAAGGTGTGTATATAACCAATAAGCATGTTTAGGACCAATGATAGCCCAATAAGGTGTGTTTAGGGGAAATGAGGGTCAGTTGGGACCAATGAGTCCCAATAAGACTTGTATATAACCAATAAGCATGTTTAGGACCAATGATTGCCCTATAAGGTGTGTTTAGGGGAAATGAGGGTCAGTTGGGACCAATAACTCCCAATAAGGTGTGTATGTAAACAATAAGTTGTGTTTAGGACCAATGAAGGCCCAATAAGGTGTGTTTAGCGGAAATGAAGGTCGGTTGGGACCAATGAGTCCCAATAAGGTGTGCATGTAACCAATAAGTTTAGGACCAATGATGGCCCAATAAGGTGTGTTTAGGGGCAATGAGGGTCAGTTGGGACCAATGAGTCCAAATAAGGTGTGTATGTAACCAATAAGTTGTGTTTAGGACCAATGATAGGCCAATAAGGTGTGTTTAAGGGAAATGAGGGTCAGTTGGGACCAATGAGTCCCAATAAGGTGTATATATAACCAATAAGCATGTTTAGGACCAATGATAGCCCAATAAGGTGTGTTTAGGGGAAATGAGGGTCAGTTGGGACCAATGAGTCCCAATAAGACTTGTATATAACCAATAAGCATGTTTAGGACAGTTGATGGCCCAATAACGCGTGTTTATCGGAAACGAGGGTCTGTTGGGACCAATGAGTCCCAATAAGTTGTTGATGTAACCAATAATGTGTTTAGGACAAATGATGGCCCAATAAGGTGTGTTTTGAGGAAATGAATGTCAGTTCAGACCAATGAGTCTCAATAAGTTGTGTTTAAGACCATTGATGGCCCAATAAGGTGTGTTTAGGGGCAATGAAGGCCAGTTAGGTCCAATGAGTCCTAATAAGGTGTGTTTAGGGTGAATAAGGGTCAGTTGGGACCAATGAGTCCCAATAAGGTGTGTATGTAACTAATAAGTTGTGTTTAGGACCAATGATGGGCCATTAAGGTGAGTTTTATGGGAAATGAGGGTCAGTTGGGACCAATGAGTCCCAATAAGGTGTGTATATAACCAATAAGCATGTTTAGGACCAATGATAGCCCAATAAGGTGTGCTTAGGGGAAATGAGCGTCAGTTGGTACCAATGAGTCCAAATAAGGTGTGTATGTAACCAATAAATTGTGTTTAGGACCAATGATAGCCCAATAATGTGTGTTTAGGGTAAATGAGGGTCAGTTGGGACCAATGAGTCCCAATAAGTTGTGTTTAAGACCAATGATGGCCCAATAAGGTGTGTTTGGGGGCAATGAGGGTCAGTTGGGACAATTGAGTCCCAATAAGGTGTGTTTAGGGGAAATGATGGTCAGTTGGGACCAATGAGTCCTAATAAAGTGTGTATGTAACCAATATGTTATGTTTAAGACCAGTGATGGCCCAATAAGGTGTGTTTAGGGGCAATGAGGGTCCGTTAGGACTACTGAGTCCCAATAAGGTGTGTATGTAACCTGTAAATTGTGTTTAGGACAAACGATTGCCCTATAAGGTGTGTTTAGGGTCAATGAGGGTCAGTTGGGTGAGTCCCAATAAGGTGTGTATGTAACCAATAAGTTGTGTTTAGAACCAATGAAGGCCCGATAAGGTGTGTTTAGCGGAAATGAGGGTCGGTTGGGACCAATGAGTCCCAATAAGGTGTGTATGCAACCAATAAGTTTAGGACCAATGATGGCCCAATAAGGTGTGTTTAGGGGCAATGAAGGTCAGTTGGGACCAATGAGTCCATATAAGGTGTGTATGTAACCAATAAGTTGTGTTTAGGACCAATGATAGGCCAATAAGGTGTGTTTAAGGGAAATGAGGGTCAATTGGGACCAATGAGTCCTAATAAGGTGTGTATATAACCAATAAGCATGTTTAGGACCAATGATAGCCCAATAAGGTGTGTTTAGGGGAAATGAGGGTCAGTTGGGACCAATGAGTGCCAATAAGACTTATATATAACCAATAAGCATGTTTAGGACCAATGATTGCCCTATAAGGTGTGTTTAGGGGAAATGAGGGTCAGTTGGGACCAATAACTCCCAATAAGGTGTGTATGTAAACAATAAGTTGTGTTTAGGACCAATGAAGGCCCAATAAGGTGTGTTTAGCGGAAATGAAGGTCGGTTGGGACCAATGAGTCCCAATAAGGTGTGTTTAAGACCATTGATGGCCCAATAAGGTGTGTTTAGGGGAAATGAAGGCCAGTTAGGTCCAATGAGTCCTAATAAGGTGTGTTTAGGGTGAATAAGGGTCTGTTGGGACCAATGAGTCCCAATAAGGTGTGTATGTAACCAATAAGTTGTGTTTAGGACCAATTATGGCCCAATAAGGTGTGTTTAGGGGAAATGAGGGTCAGTTGGTACCAATAAGTCCCAATAAGGTGTGCATGTATCCAATAAGTTGTGTTTAGGACTAATGATGGCCCAATAAGGTGTGTTTAGGCGAAATGAGGGTCAGTTGGGACCATTGAGTCCCAATAAGGTGTGTTTAGGGGAAATGAGGGTCAGTTGGGACCAATAAATCCCAATAAGCTGTGTATGAAACCAATATGTTATGTTTAGGACCAATGATGGCCCAATAAGGTGTGTTTAGGGGAAATGAGGGTCTGTTTGGACCAATGAGTCCCAATAAGGTGTGTATATAACCAATAAGTATGTTTAGGACTAATAATAGTCCAATAAGGTGTCTTTAGGGTAAATGAGGGTCAGTTGGGACCAATGAGTCCCAATATGGTGGGTATGTAACCAATAAAGTGTGTTTAGGACCAATGATTTCCCAATAATGTGTGTTTAGGGGAAATGAGGGTCAGTTGGGACCAATTAGTCCAAATAAGGTGTGTATGTAACCAATAAGTTGTGTTTAGGACCAATGATGGGCCAATAAGGTGAGTTTTACAGGAAATGAGGGTCAGTTGGGACTAATGAGTCCCAATAAGGTGTGTATATAAACAATAAGCATGTTTAGGACCAATGATAGCCCAATAAGGTGTGTTTAGGGGAAATGAGGGTCAGTTGGTACCAATGAGTCCCAATAAGATGTGTATGTAACCAATAAAGTGTGTTTAGGACCAATGATAGCCCAATAATGTGTGTTTAGGGTAAATGAGGGTCAGTTGGGACCAATGAGTCCCAATAAGTTGTGTTTAAGGCCAATGATGGCCCAATAAGGTGTGTTTAGGGGCAATGAGGGTCAGTTGGGATAATTGAGTCCCAATAAGGTGTGTATGTCACCTGTAAATTGTGTTTAGGACCAATGATCGCCCAATAAGGTGTGTTTAGGGGAAATGAGGGTCAGTTGGGACCAATGAGTGCCAATAAGACTTGAATATAACCAATAAGCATGTTTAGGACCAATGATGGCCCAATAACGCGTGTTTATAAAAAATGAGCGTCAGTTGGGACCAATGAGTCCCAATAAGGTGTTGATGTAACCAATAATGTGTTTAGGACCAATGATGGCCCAATAAGGTGTGTTTTGGGGAAATTAGGGTCAGTTCGGACCAATGAGTCTCAATAAGTTGTGTTTAAGACCATTGATGGCCCAATAAGGTGTGTTTAGGGGAAATGAAGGCCAGTTAGGTCCAATGAGTCCTAATAAGGTGTGTTTAGGGTGAATAAGGGTCTGTTGGGACCAATGAGTCCCAATAAGGTGTGTATGTAACCAATAAGTTGTGTTTAGGACCAATGATGGCCCAATAAGGTGTGTTTAGGGGAAATGAGGGTCAGTTGGTACCAATAAGTCCCAATAAGGTGTGCATGTATCCAATAAGTTGTGTTTAGGACTAATGATGGCCCAATAATGTGTGTTTAGGCGAAATGAGGGTCAGTTGGGACCATTGAGTCCCAATAAGGTGTGTTTAGGGGAAATGAGGGTCAGTTGGGACCAATAAATCCCAATAAGCTGTGTATGAAACCAATATGTTATGTTTAGGACCAATGATGGCCCAATAAGGTGTGTTTAGGGGAAATGAGGGTCTGTTTGGACCAATGAGTCCCAATAAGGTGTGTATATAACCAATAAGTATGTTTAGGACTAATAATAGTCCAATAAGGTGTCTTTAGGGTAAATGAGGGTCAGTTGGGACCAATGAGTCCCAATATGGTGTGTATGTAACCAATAAAGTGTGTTTAGGACCAATGATTTCCCAATAATGTGTGTTTAGGGGAAATGAGGGTCAGTTGGGACCAATTAGTCCAAATAAGGTGTGTATGTAACCAATAAGTTGTGTTTAGGACCAATGATGGGCCAATAAGGTGAGTTTTACAGGAAATGAGGGTCAGTTGGGACTAATGAGTCCCAATAAGGTGTGTATATAACCAATAAGCATGTTTAGGACCAATGATAGCCCAATAAGGTGTGTTTAGGGGAAATGAGGGTCAGTTGGTACCAATGAGTCCCAATAAGATGTGTATGTAACCAATAAAGTGTGTTTAGGACCAATGATAGCCCAATAATGTGTGTTTAGGGTAAATGAGGGTCAGTTGGGACCAATGAGTCCCAATAAGTTGTGTTTAAGGCCAATGATGGCCCAATAAGGTGTGTTTAGGGGCAATGAGGGTCAGTTGGGATAATTGAGTCCCAATAAGGTGTGTATGTAACCTGTAAATTGTGTTTAGGACCAATGATCGCCCAATAAGGTGTGTTTAGGGGAAATGATGGTCAGTTGGGACCAATGAGTCCCAATAAAGTGTGTCTGTAACCAATATCTTATGTTTAGGACCAATGATGGCCCAATAAGGTGTGTTTAGGGGCAATGAGGGTCAGTTAGGACTACTGAGTCCCAATAAGGTGTGTATGTAACCTGTAAATTGTGTTTAGGACAAATGATTGCCCTATAAGGTGTGTTTAGGGTCAACGAGGGTCAGTTGGGTGAATCCCAATAAGGTGTGTATGTAAACAATAAGTTGTGTTTAGGACCAATGAAGGCCCAATAAGGTGTGTTTAGCGGAAATGACGGTCGGTTGGGACCAATGAGTCCCAATAAGGTGTGTATGTAACCAATAAGTTTAGGACCAATGATGGCCCAATAAGGTGTGTTTAGGGGCAATGAAGGTCAGTTGGGACCAATGAGTCCAAATAAGGTGTGTATGTAACCAATAAGTTGTGTTTAGGACCAATGATAGGCCAATAAGGTGTGTTTAAGGGAAATGAGGGTCAGTTGGGACCAATGAGTCCCAATAAGGTGTGTATATAACCAATAAGCATGTTTAGGACCAATGATAGCCCAATAAGGTGTGTTTAGGGGAAATGAGGGTCAGTTGGGACCAATGAGTCCCAATAAGACTTGTATATAACCAATAAGCATGTTTAGGACCAATGATGGCCCAATAACGCGTGTTTATCGGAAATGAGGGTCTGTTGGGACCAATGAGTCCCAATAAGTTGTTGATGTAACCAATAATATGTTTAGGACAAATGATGGCCCAATAAGGTGTGTTTTGAGGAAATGAATGTCAGTTCAGACCAATGAGTCTCAATAAGTTGTGTTTAAGACCATTGATGGCCCAATAAGGTGTGTTTAGGGGCAATGAAGGCCAGTTAGGTCCAATGAGTCCTAATAAGGTGTGTTTAGGGTGAATAAGGGTCAGTTGGGACCAATGAGTCCCAATAAGGTGTGTATGTAACTAATAAGTTGTGTTTAGGACCAATGATGGGCCATTAAGGTGAGTTTTATGGGAAATGAGGGTCAGTTGGGACCAATGAGTCCCAATAAGGTGTGTATATAACCAATAAGCATGTTTAGGACCAATGATAGCCCAATAAGGTGTGCTTAGGGGAAATGAGCGTCAGTTGGTACCAATGCGTCCAAATAAGGTGTGTATGTAACCAATAAATTGTGTTTAGGACCAATGATAGCCCAATAATGTGTGTTTAGGGTAAATGAGGGTCAGTTGGGACCAATGAGTCCCAATAAGTTGTGTTTAAGACCAATGATGGCCCAATAAGGTGTGTTTGGGGGCAATGAGGGTCAGTTGGGACAATTGAGTCCCAATAAGGTGTGTTTAGGGGAAATGATGGTCAGTTGGGACCAATGAGTCCTAATAAAGTGTGTATGTAACCAATATGTTATGTTTAAGACCAGTGATGGCCCAATAAGGTGTGTTTAGGGTAAATGAGGGTCAGTTGGGACCAATGAGTCCCAATAAGTTGTGTTTAAGGCCAATGATGGCCCAATAAGGTGTGTTTATGGGCAATGAGGGTCAGTTGGGATAATTGAGTCCCAATAAGGTGTGTATGTAACCTGTAAATTGTGTTTAGGACCAATGATCGCCCAATAAGGTGTGTTTAGGGGAAATGAGGGTCAGTTGGGACCAATGAGTGCCAATAAGACTTGAATATAACCAATAAGCATGTTTAGGACCAATGATGGCCCAATAACGCGTGTTTATCAAAAATGAGGGTCAGTTGGGACCAATGAGTCCCAATAAGGTGTTGATGTAACCAATAATGTGTTTAGGACCAATGATGGCCCAATAAGGTGTGTTTTGGGGAAATTAGGGTCAGTTCGGACCAATGAGTCTCAATAAGTTGTGTTTAAGACCATTGATGGCCCAATAAAGTGTGTTTAGGGGAAATGAAGGCCAGTTAGGTCCAATGAGTCCTAATAAGGTGTGTTTAGGGTGAATAAGGGTCTGTTGGGACCAATGAGTCCCAATAAGGTGTGTATGTAACCAATAAGTTGTGTTTAGGACCAATGATGGCCCAATAAGGTGTGTTTAGGGGAAATGAGGGTCAGTTGGTACCAATAAGTCCCAATAAGGTGTGCATGTATCCAATAAGTTGTGTTTAGGACTAATGATGGCCCAATAAGGTGTGTTTAGGCGAAATGAGGGTCAGTTGGGACCATTGAGTCCCAATAAGGTGTGTTTAGGGGAAATGAGGGTCAGTTGGGACCAATAAATCCCAATAAGCTGTGTATGAAACCAATATGTTATGTTTAGGACCAATGATGGCCCAATAAGGTGTGTTTAGGGGAAATGAGGGTCTGTTTGGACCAATGAGTCCCAATAAGGTGTGTATATAACCAATAAGTATGTTTAGGACTAATAATAGTCCAATAAGGTGTCTTTAGGGTAAATGAGGGTCAGTTGGGACCAATTAGTCCCAATATGGTGTGTATGTAACCAATAAAGTGTGTTTAGGACCAATGATTTCCCAATAATGTGTGTTTAGGGGAAATGAGGGTCAGTTGGGACCAATTAGTCCAAATAAGGTGTGTATGTAACCAATAAGTTGTGTTTAGGACCAATGATGGGCCAATAAGGTGAGTTTTACAGGAAATGAGGGTCAGTTGGGACTAATGAGTCCCAATAAGGTATGTATATAACCAATAAGCATGTTTAGGACCAATGATAGCCTAATAAGGTGTGTTTAGGGGAAATGAGGGTCAGTTGGTACCAATGAGTCCCAATAAGATGTGTATGTAACCAATAAAGTGTGTTTAGGACCAATGATAGCCCAATAATGTGTGTTTAGGGTAAATGAGGGTCAGTTGGGACCAATGAGTCCCAATAAGTTGTGTTTAAGGCCAATGATGGCCCAATAAGGTGTGTTTAGGGGCAATGAGGGTCAGTTGGGATAATTGAGTCCCAATAAGGTGTGTATGTAACCTGTAAATTGTGTTTAGGATCAATGATCGCCCAATAAGGTGTGTTTAGGGGAAATGATGGTCAGTTGGGACCAATGAGTCCCAATAAAGTGTGTATGTAACCAATATCTTATGTTTAGGACCAATGATGGCCCAATAAGGTGTGTTTAGGGGCAATGAGGGTCAGTTAGGACTACTGAGTCCCAATAAGGTGTGTATGTAACCTGTAAATTGTGTTTAGGACAAATGATTGCCCTATAAGGTGTGTTTAGGGTCAACGAGGGTCAGTTGGGTGAGTCCCAATAAGGTGTGTATGTAAACAATAAGTTGTGTTTAGGACCAATGAAGGCCCAATAAGGTGTGTTTAGCGGAAATGACGGTCGGTTGGGACCAATGAGTCCCAATAAGGTGTGTATGTAACCAATAAGTTTAGGACCAATGATGGCCCAATAAGGTGTGTTTAGGGGCAATGAAGGTCAGTTGGGACCAATGAGTCCAAATAAGGTGTGTATGTAACCAATAAGTTGTGTTTAGGACCAATGATAGGCCAATAAGGTGTGTTTAAGGGAAATGAGGGTCAGTTGGGACCAATGAGTCCCAATAAGGTGTGTATATAACCAATAAGCATGTTTAGGACCAATGATAGCCCAATAAGGTGTGTTTAGGGGAAATGAGGGTCAGTTGGGACCAATGAGTCCCAATAAGACTTGTATATAACCAATAAGCATGTTTAGGACCAATGATGGCCCAATAACGCGTGTTTATCGGAAATGAGGGTCTGTTGGGACCAATGAGTCCCAATAAGTTGTTGATGTAACCAATAATGTGTTTAGGACAAATGATGGCCCAATAAGGTGTGTTTTGAGGAAATGAATGTCAGTTCAGACCAATGAGTCTCAATAAGTTGTGTTTAAGACCATTGATGGCCCAATAAGGTGTGTTTAGGGGCAATGAAGGCCAGTTAGGTCCAATGAGTCCTAATAAGGTGTGTTTAGGGTGAATAAGGGTCAGTTGGGACCAATGAGTCCCAATAAGGTGTGTATGTAACTAATAAGTTGTGTTTAGGACCAATGATGGGCCATTAAGGTGAGTTTTATGGGAAATGAGGGTCAGTTGGGACCAATGAGTCCCAATAAGGTGTGTATATAACCAATAAGCATGTTTAGGACCAATGATAGCCCAATAAGGTGTGCTTAGGGGAAATGAGCGTCAGTTGGTACCAATGCGTCCAAATAAGGTGTGTATGTAACCAATAAATTGTGTTTAGGACCAATGATAGCCCAATAATGTGTGTTTAGGGTAAATGAGGGTCAGTTGGGACCAATGAGTCCCAATAAGTTGTGTTTAAGACCAATGATGGCCCAATAAGGTGTGTTTGGGGGCAATGAGGGTCAGTTGGGACAATTGAGTCCCAATAAGGTGTGTTTAGGGGAAATGATGGTCAGTTGGGACCAATGAGTCCTAATAAAGTGTGTATGTAACCAATATGTTATGTTTAAGACCAGTGATGGCCCAATAAGGTGTGTTTAGGGTAAATGAGGGTCAGTTGGGACCAATGAGTCCCAATAAGTTGTGTTTAAGGCCAATGATGGCCCAATAAGGTGTGTTTAGGGGCAATGAGGGTCAGTTGGGATAATTGAGTCCCAATAAGGTGTGTATGTAACCTGTAAATTGTGTTTAGGACCAATGATCGCCCAATAAGGTGTGTTTAGGGGAAATGAGGGTCAGTTGGGACCAATGAGTGCCAATAAGACTTGAATATAACCAATAAGCATGTTTAGGACCAATGATGGCCCAATAACGCGTGTTTATCAAAAATGAGGGTCAGTTGGGACCAATGAGTCCCAATAAGGTGTTGATGTAACCAATAATGTGTTTAGGACCAATGATGGCCCAATAAGGTGTGTTTTGGGGAAATTAGGGTCAGTTCGGACCAATGAGTCTCAATAAGTTGTGTTTAAGACCATTGATGGCCCAATAAGGTGTGTTTAGGGGAAATGAAGGCCAGTTAGGTCCAATGAGTCCTAATAAGGTGTGTTTAGGGTGATAAGGGTCTGTTGGGACCAATGAGTCCCAATAAGGTGTGTATGTAACCAATAAGTTGTGTTTAGGACCAATGATGGCCCAATAAGGTGTGTTTAGGGGAAATGAGGGTCAGTTGGTACCAATAAGTCCCAATAAGGTGTGAATGTATCCAATAAGTTGTGTTTAGGACTAATGATGGCCTAATAAGGTGTGTTTAGGCGAAATGAGGGTCAGTTGGGACCATTGAGTCCCAATAAGGTGTGTTTAGGGGAAATGAGGGTCAGTTGGGACCAATAAATCCCAATAAGCTGTGTATGAAACCAATATGTTATGTTTAGGACCAATGATGGCCTAATAAGCTGTGTTTAGGGGAAATGAGGGTCTGTTTGGACCAATGAGTCCCAATAAGGTGTGTATATAACCAATAAGTATGTTTAGGACTAATAATAGTCCAATAAGGTGTCTTTAGGGTAAATGAGGGTCAGTTGGGACCAATGAGTCCCAATATGGTGTGTATGTAACCAATAAAGTGTGTTTAGGACCAATGATTTCCCAATAATGTGTGTTTAGGGGAAATGAGGGTCAGTTGGGACCAATTAGTCCAAATAAGGTGTGTATGTAACCAATAAGTTGTGTTTAGGACCAATGATGGGCCAATAAGGTGAGTTTTACAGGAAATGAGGGTCAGTTGGGACTAATGAGTCCCACTAAGGTGTGTATATAACCAATAAGCATGTTTAGGACCAATGATAGCCCAATAAGGTGTGTTTAGGGGAAATGAGGGTCAGTTGGTACCAATGAGTCCCAATAAGATGTGTATGTAACCAATAAAGTGTGTTTAGGACCAATGATAGC
>JBCNJP010000052.1:28626-45593 GCA_039602395.1 Deinandra increscens subsp. villosa | reverse complement strand
GTGTGGCAAGAAAAGCCATGAGGCAGCAATACGTATGAGTCCAAGAAAAATTAAACAAAAAAATAACTATATTGCTGTTCAAGAAAGATAATAAAAAAAAAACACACATAAATATGGAGTACAACTAAGTTAACTAGTTAGAAATGTGTGAATAATTGATCAATGGTATGTTAGAAGTTATTGATTTGCGCTCTTACATAAGTTGAAAACTTAGAAAAGTTTTAAATGCTGCCTAATTAAATATCTTACTTCTAGAAAGATAATCAATGCTCACTCATTTAACATTGAAAGTATAGGAAAGTATAGGGACAGAGCTTTCTGAGATAAAGACGTGCATGAGACTCATGTTGCATCTATTATAGTTGGTAACCAAGTGGGAGACACATATTATTATGGTATAGGACATGGAATTGCTAGAGGAGGGGTTCCCTCTGCAAGACTTGCTATTTATACAGTATATGATCCGGAATGTGCCAAACTCTAGTGGTAACTATAAACTAATAACTATTTATCTATTCTGAACACATACTGTATAAATATCAAGTCTTGCAGAGGGAACCCCTCCTCTAGCAATTCCATGTCCTATACCATAATAATTTGTGTCTCTCACTTGGTTTCCGACTATATTAGATGCAACATGAGTCCCATGCTCGTCTTTATCTCTAGCAGAAAGCCCCGTCTCCATACTTGTCAATGTTAAATGAGCGAGCATCGATTATCTTTACAATTAAGATATGTTAGGCAACATTTGAGACTTTTTCAAGTTTCCAACTTATGTAAGAGCGCAAATCATCAACTTTTAACATGCCATTAATTAACAATGCACACATTGTTAACTACTTAACTTAGTTGTATTGTACTCCATTTTTATGTCCTTTTATTTTTATCTTCTTTCTTGAAACATTTAAACTCACTTAAATAAAAACTGATCGAACTTACCTATTACATACAAAATCCTTACCGCCATAACATCCTCCTTTCCATTTTGTGGGAACAGGACCAACACCTTAATTGTAAATGCTCTCTGACTCCGGCCATATCCTGCCATCAATGAACATAGGGATTTTCAAGGCCAAGATACAAAGATTTGAATGACTAGATATGACAAATACTCAATGGACGACTATAATTGTATCGTCTTGCAACACAATGAAGACCATGACGACTTGAGTAACCAAATACATGACATTAGTGACTTTGTTATTTATTGTCACTGGTTATTAGTTTGCCCTTGGTAGGTTATGTTAGTATAAATAGAGGAATCTCCTATCTAGACAGGTATGAGTGTTGAGAGAGTTAGTCATGTTTTTGAAGTTGTGAGGGCTAATGAAAACACTTATTCATGAGGCCCTAGTATGAGTGGGATATGTATATTGTAATCATTTGGTTCATATTATACATCAAATCCACTTGTTCATCACATATTGTTTTACTAGCTTTGCTCATCATCATGGCATCTAACACGCTATCATGTTCTAGTGTTTATTTGATCTACAAAAGCGAGTGCACAAAGTCTCGATCCTCTTCCGCACCGCATCCAAGGTTTGAAGAAAGTTTTAATTCCATTTTGCACCATTTAGCAGCTTGCTAAAAGTACAGGGGGTTGGTTGTAATTTTTCATTAAGTTTGTTTAAATGTTCGTTAATAGGTTGTTAAGAGTGGTTAGTCTAATAGGTTATAAGAGCTTCTTTATTTTATTGTATTGTATTCATTCGTTCATCAATAAGAGAGATTCTCAACTTTCAGTTCAGTTTTACACAAACGAGAGAGAGAGAGATTTTGAGAGATTAATTGATCTGTTTTGCTTTGATTTGGTATCAGAGCATTCAGGATTTGTCGATCCAAAGAACGATCGATTCATCGATCTCTCGACTATCAGAAAAGGGGATTTCTGATCCCCTTCGATTAAACCTTCAAGATATGTCGTCTTCTTGTCTCATCTCCTCGAAGATCTCCTCGCCGTACATCATCTCTAGAAATTCGATCTCAAATGTGGGATGCAACTGTATATCGACAACCAATCAGGGATTACACTACAATTCCATTGCAGTGTCCTCTTCTAAACCAAACGAATTATTCGATATGGGCGGTGATATTGCGAGCCGTCTTTAATGTCCATGGTCTCTGGGAAACAGTTAGCCCAACGAAAGGGGTTGTAATCGATGCTAAGAAGGATAGTGCAGCGATCGCTTACTTGTTTCAAAGTTTGCCGGAGGACTTGATTTTACAGGTGGCTGATCTTGATAGCTCAAAGAAAATTTGGATTGCCATCAAGACTCGCTTTTTTGGAGTAGAAAGAGTGAAGAAAGCAAGGCTTCAGACACTTAAGTCCGAATACAATGCCTTAAGAATGAAAGACAATGAAGGTGTTGATGATTTTGCTGGGAAGTTGTGTGCCATGGCTACAAAATTTTCCAACCTTGGATCACCCATTGAAGACTCAAATCTGGTAAGAAAACTTTTAGAAAGTGTAACAGATAAATATGTTCACATCGTGGCATCAATAGATCAGTTTATAGATTTGGATGATATGACTTTCCAAGAGATAGTGGGTAGATTGAAAGCATTCGAAGAGAGGGTATCTTCATAGGCTAAAGTCCAACCTGCAAAGGAAGAACAACTGCTCCTGTCTTATTCTGAGTGGCAAGCCAGGGCCAAGGAGTCCAGATCAAAGGGAAAGAAATGGGAGAAAAATGGAAAATGGTCCAAGAATGGGGCTGATGGATCAAAAGGCTCAGCCAAAGGGAAAGGAAATGGGTTTAAAACCCAAAATAAACCCAAGAAAGATAAATCTGCAATAAAATGCTTTATATGTGAAACTTTTGGACACTATGCAAGTGAGTGTCCTCAGAAGAAATGTAACACCCCAAAATCTAAAGGTAATAAATATATATGTTTTTATATATTTTTATGTGAAAATATGTGTCGTATATGTGTTTATGTGATTAACATGTTAAAATGTTAAGAAATGCGTATTTAAAGTTATAACAATAAACTATGCATAAGGTAAATCGGGTTAGATTATTTAAAAAAATAATAATATATGTTTATATGTTATATGAATGATTAGTCACCATGCTAGGTGTCAATTCTCATGATTAGTCACCATGCTAGGTGTCAATTCTCATGCTTAGTCACTAGGACACTTGTAAGAAGCATGTGAGACACTCTTGGCTATAAATAGACCATGGATCCATCCATTTTTCCTTGCTAATTCACCTAAAATCAACCTAAAACCTCTAAGAAACCTCAAGAACACCAAGAACACTCTAGCTTGCATTTTTGAAGATTCAAAGGGAGTTAGGAGCCCATCTTCTGGAATAGATCAAATTAAGGTATGTTTAACATAATCCTTCAATTAGTTGCATGATTCATAACACTTAGATATGCCTTTTAAGAATAATGCAAGATTAAGGTTCTTGAACATGTTTTGTTGAGATTGGGAGTTCTAGTGGGAATCATGGGTTGAAATTTGGTATGAAGCCTTAGAATAACATGTTTTAAGAAATCCTTAAGTTAATTTCATGTTTAAAGAAGGGTTGGTATGGTTTCACCATGTTGGTTTATCAAGAACAAGTAAACCAAAAACAAGAACATAAACATTGGTGTTTTGATCATAGTAATTCCGCCTCCTGGTCGTGATAACGCCTATACGGTCGGTCATGATCATCACCAAACTAAAACACAAATATGGGTGATATCTCATAGTAATCCCGCCTCCTGGTCGTGATAACGCCTATACGGTCGGTCATGAGAATCACTCATCAAGGGCATAAAGACTTGGGCAAGGGTAATAATATTCAACAAAAGAACATAATTATATATATGTACTAAGTATATATAAGTTAAAACATGGGTTTTGATAAAGTATTGAATGTACCGAGTTACTCGGATATCTAGAAGTTGGTGCGGACTGGAAGGGTGGCGCCTGTACACTGGGGTTTCTGGCATAGTGGCGTTGTCGCATAAATCCCAACTGGGACATGGCATACGCTTCACTGGGCGATCCCGAAGTGAGCGTTTACTTATAGGAATGCACCTCTTCATAAGTATCACTAAAAGAATACTTTTTCTCATAAGGGGCAAAACGGTTATTTAGACAAATGGATGTTAAACCAACAAGAGATTGGGTTTAGGATAATGGGGTTAGCCTTAATGACCGCTTGTAACCTCTAGGATGTCTTGCTAGGGACATCACGTTAAAGCAAGTTAGTTTCACGAAGGAATAAGGCAAGAAACTACTTCGCAACCTAAGGTGAGTTCTATGAGCCCTCTTTTAAATTGTTTAAATGCTTTAAACCATTTTGGGCTGATATACATAACGTTCTGTGAAAATACTTTCAATTGTTATAATTGCATGTTATATGTATTGATTGTATGGTGATGATTAGAGGAAAGATAGATTGCCATTTCGGTGTTTCTAGTAGAATAGATTAAGGTTGGTAATCGAGAAAAGATTGGTGAGTAAGGGGCTTCTGAAACAAGAAGTTAAATAGTGTTGTCCCAATGGTGTCAAAACCAAGCGGCGTCAAAGCCAGAAAGCGTCAAAGCTAAGCGGCGTCAAAGCCAGATAGCGTCAAAGCTATATAGTGTCAAAACTAAAGGGACCATTGCTACACGATGTGTTCGTAAAGCAAATAGAAACACTATTTCCCTAAGATAGCATTTAATATGAGACAAGGATGACAAAGCAACAGAAGGTTAGTCTATACACGAGGTTAGAATATGTGAATATATGTGCTATATGCTTTGTGTTTGATTGTCTAATTGCAGAAATGTGTTTGACAAACCTAAGTGCCTTCGAAAGGTAAAGTTTTCCCAAAACGTAGAACTCACCAGCGTAAGCTGACTTGTTAAGTTATGTATGTCAGATGAGGCTGGACCTTCGGATCGAAAAGGGAAGGCTGAGATGTGAGCAGGAACTAGGTGGCATATACTATCAAGACAATGTCAAGCTATCAAGAGAAGACATTTTTGAAAACTGGCGTGGAGATGTTTATTTCTCTTTTGTATTTGTCTCTCTTACTATGTAATACTTGGCATATGAATAAAAGTTTTTATTTCCGCTGCTTTAGTTATCTCTGTTGTACCTTGTGTTCATGAGTAAATCCGATGCGTGACCGCTCCTAGGGCCAAGTCTAGGAGTGGGCGTCATAAGAAAACTAAGGAGGAAGAGGCCAACTTGACTCATATCTCTGATGATGAGGAACCTACCCTATTGATGATCTCAAAGGAAGAAGACAGGAAGAATGAAGTGTTCTTGAGTTAGCTCAACGTTGACCCATCAAAGATGCAAACTGAAGAAGGAAAGGACTTGTGGTATCTTGATAATGGGGCTTCAACCCACATGACAAGTAAGTCCTCTTACTTTTCTTTTCTTGACAAAAGTATTACTGGAAATATAAATTTTGGGGATGGGTCATGTGTTTCCATTAAGGGTAGAGGTTCAATAGTTATAGGAAATGAGACTAAATTGCAGAAAGTTTTGACTAATGTGTATTATATACCACATTTAAGAAATAGCATAATTAGTCTTGGTCAAGCTACTGAAGTTGGCTGTGAAGTGATAATGAAAGGAGAGAATTTGTCGTTGTATGATAAGAATGGACCTGTTCTATTGAAAGTAAGAAGATCTGCTAACAGGTTATATAAGATAGCCCTTGATATAGGATCTACCACGGTGTTATTTGACTAGTAGTCAAAATGAGAATGTGGCTTTGGCATGGGAGGCTGGGTCACTTAAGTTTTCAAACTTTGGAACATATGACTAGAAAAGAAAGAGTCATAGGTGTGCCATTAATTGATAAGATAAGTGAAGCTTGTGATATCTGTTTAGCAGGTAAACAGACTAGGATTAGTTTCCCTAAGGAAGCCAAGTTATAGGTCTAAGGAACTGTTAGAAATAGTTTCAATGGACCTGTGTGGACCTATAAGTCCAGAGACAAATGTAAGAAATATGCATTTCATGCTATTGGTGGCTGATTATTCTAGACACATGTGGGTATACTTTTTACAAAAGAAAGATCAGGCTTTTGATACATTTAAGAGTTTTAGATATGCTGTAGAGAGACAGTTGGGAAAAAGGATTAAAACCTTGAGGTCTGATAGAGGAGGAGAGTTTACCTCTTTAGAATTCAATCAGTTTTGTGAACAAACTGGAATTGTTAGGTGGCTTACTGCACCCTACTCCCCTCAACAAAATGGCACTGTTGAAAGGAGAAACAGGACTATAATGAACATGACAAGATGTGTCATGAAGGCTATGAGTGTAGAGGATAGCTTATGGGCTGAAGGAGTTAGGCATTCAGTATATTTGCTGAATAGGCTTCCAACTAAGTCACTGGGTGATAGAACACCTTATGAGATGCTAAAGGGAAGAAAGCCAAATTTGGGACATGTTAGAGTTTTTGGGTGCATTGGGTATGTCAAGATTACTAAACCAGGTCAGACTAAGCTTGAGGACAGGAGCAAACCTATGATCTATCTAGGAGTTCAAGAGGGATCAAAGGCAAATAGGATGTTAGATTTTAATTCAAACAAAATTGTCATAAGTAGGGATGTGGTGTTTGATGAAACTAGAAAATGGGATTGGAAGGGTAAGGCTCCAATGAACACTAGTGTGACTGAAATAGGTGAAAGTAGTCAGACTTGGGATTATCTAGACCCAGAACCTAGGGATCAGGATCATACTCAACATAATCAGGATGATGATAGTGAGAGTGGTCATGAGGCTGATCATGAGAATTATGTAGACCCTCAACAGGATCAGGAACAGCGGGTACCACCTGCTAGTTAGGAGGACAGGAAGAATTAGAACTGTTCCTGGAAAATTGCAGGATTATGTCTTGGATAATAGATTGAGGCTTGGTCAACAAAGACAGGAGGAGTTAGAGAATGTTGAACTCATGTTAGTCCAGGAAGATGAGCCAATGTCATTCTTAGAAGCTAAAGGGAATAAACTTTGGAAAGATGCCATGGAGGAAGAATTGAGGGCTATTGAGAGGAACAACACCTGGAGGTTAGTTGATCCACCTAAGAATTGTAATCCTATAGGCCTCAAATGGCTATTTAAGATTAAAAAGGATGCTTTAGGACAGATTACCAAGTATAAGGCTAGATTGGTTGCCAAAGGTTATGTCCAGAAATTTGGAATTGACTATGAGGAGGTGTTTGCACCAGTAGCTAGGATTGATACTATCAGGATTGTGTTAGCCTATGCTGCTAGAAACAAGTGGAGGGTATTTCACTTAGATGTTAAGGCAGCCTTCCTTCATGGAGAGTTAAAAGAAACTGTTTTTGTTAAGCAACCTGAAGGGTATGAGATAAAAGGTTCTGAGTATAAGGTGTATAGGTTGGATAAGGCCCTGTATGGATTAAAACAGGCTCCTAGAGCCTGGTATTCCAAGTTAGACAAGGTGTTGAAAGAAATTGGGTTCAGTAGATGTCATTATGAACAGGCTGTTTACACAAGGGTAAAATGGGAAACACATTTAAGTGTATGTGTTTATGTGGATGATCTCTTAGTTACAGGTAGTAATGAAGAAGATGTGAAGAAATTTAAAGCTCAAATGAAGGATCAATTTGAGATGACTGATTTGGGTTTGCTGAACTACTACTTGGGACTAGAAGTGACACAGAATGCTGATGGGATTTATCTTAGACAAACTGGATATGCTAAGAAAATAGTAAAGTTAGCTGGGTTGGAGGATTGTAATCCTGCAAGTATTCCTATGGATCCTGGTCTTAGGCTTAGTAAGAAAGAGGGTGGAGAGGTTGTGGATCCTACAAGCTATACAAGGTTAATTGGGTCTTTGAGATACTTGACACAACCCAGGCCTGACATATGCTATGCAGTTGGTTATGTCAGTAGATATATGCAAGAACCAAGAGTAGCTCACTTGAATACAGTCAAGAACTTAATCAGGTATATAAAAGGAACAATGGATCATGGTCTGTTTTATGCTACAGGAATGAAAGGAGAACTCATTGGTTATAGTGATAGTGACCATAGCATGGATTCAGAAGATGGTAAAAGTACAAGTGGAAATATATTCTTTTACAATGATTCTGCAGTGTCCTAGTTCTCTCAAAAGCAGAAGATAGTGGCTTTGAGCAGTTGTGAAGCAGAATTTATTGCTGTTACACTTGCAGCCTGTCAAGCAATATGGATCACTGGTTTGTTAAGTGAAATTACTGGTAAAAATCAAGAAAAAGTTATGCTTTATGTTGATAATAGGTCTGCCATTGCCTTAATGAAGAACCCAGTATTCCATGGTAGATCCAAACATATAAATTTAAGATTCCACTTCATCAGGGAATGTGTGAAAAATGGACAAATTGTAGTTGAAATTGTAAAGGGCAATTTACAAACTGTAGATGTTCTGACTAAAGCTGTACCAAAGATTAGATTCAATCAATTAAGAGAGTTGATTGGTATGATTGAAGAAGTGAATCTGTTTTGATAGTGTTGGGAATTCATCACATTAGCAAAAATAAGTTCATGGAACCTCTATTGTGTGATGATGATGGGTTATTGATGGCGGGCTGCTCAAGGACAACCCAGACTCGGGCCCGGACCGGTTGTGGGATGCCTCCACCCAATTGGCCCATTAGGGTTATTTTTAATTATATTTTGTTTCTTGTTCAGCAAGTGTTTAGTTCCTATTTAAACTCTTGATTATTGTCTTTTGAACTTGGTTAAAGTTTTATAATAAATATTTACTTTGGAGGTTTATCCAAGTGTTTCTAGAGCCGGTATTTGGCTTCTAGGGTTTCTAGCACCGGGTTTTGGGGCTAGGTTTTCGCTCCTTGACATAGATCAAGGGTTTATCTATCCACCACGCTATCAAGTGGTAATCAGAGCCATGTCGGATCATCGTAGATTCGCCGCCGGAGGCAATGATGATTACTATCATGACCCGAGGGATGTAGAAGAAATCAAGAGTTTGCAACAAGTTCGTGAACTCGATTTGTCTACGTTTTATGAAGGCACACACAGGTACGATGAACACGGGGTGGTTCCTGACATGGAAGAGTGTTTGTTGATCCAACAACTTTTGGGTTGGATTACTCGTCCGTCGTTCGTTTCTCCGCCCCCACAATATGTTTCTGCGCCCAACGCTCCCGTCACATCAACCGCTCAAGTAGAAGAAAAGGTTGTTTCTCGAGACATGCTTCAAAATACATTTGTTAAAATTGAAGAAAACGCAGGTATTCAACATTTGGAAGTCATGCATCTGCTCGTTTTTTGCATACTATAAAAGATTTTTTTAAAGTTAATAGTGATGTGCAAAATAGTTGTGCAAGGGTAATTGTGTTGGGTGGATCCGAACTATTTTGCATAATCATATTGGAATTCTATTTTGGAAGAAAAGTAGCATTAATTTCAGTAAATATCGGCACAAGATATGGGTTTCCGTTCGAGAATTTTGGTTATCCCCAAAGCGTGAGATTAAGGTTGGAAAATTTGAAACTAAAGGAATTCATTATTTCGAAACAAAATTGGAGATCACGTGGCTCTCCTAATTATTTATTTCCAAATTGTGTAATTCGGGTGATATATTCCGTAAAAATTGGCGTGAGGCCCAAATGCCAATTGGGGGTTGCTCTATCTTAGTACGAGAATCTATTTATATATGGTAGTGATGCATTGGTTTGAAGTGGTGTCTACTGCAATATTAGCGTTGAGCTCTACGATATTCTCAAGACTCGAGAACGAGTCTTTTTTAAAGAGATGGAAAAGGAGATGGTAGGACTCGGTAACCCAATAGACCCGGGACCCGCCGGTCCGAAAGGTATGTGCTTAAAACCGTCTGAGACAACCCGTAACGTTCCGTTTGATCCCAGTGGTCCTGATCCAACAATGAAACTCGAGGACGAGTTTTTCGAAGAGAGGGAGAATGATGGCGGGCTGCTCAAGGACAACCCAGACTCGGGCCCGGACCGGTTGTGGGATGCCTCCACCCAATTGGCCCATTAGGGTAATTTTTAATTATATTTTGTTTCTTGTTCTGCAAGTGTTCTGTTCCTATTTAAACTCTTAGTTATTGTCTTTTGAACTTGGTTAAAGTTTTATAATAAATGTTTACTTTGGAGGTTTATCCAAGTGTTCTTCTAGAGCCGGTATTTGGCGTCTAGGGTTTCTAGCAACGGGTTTTGGAGCTAGGTTTTCATTCCTTGACATAGATCAAGTGGTATAAACGCTTATCACTGTTTGCCCAGTAAGTGGCCAGCATGTTTGATTTTTCAAAAAAAAAAAAAAAACTAGCTCTGACTCGGTAAGCCATGGGTGACGTCACCCTCTTAGCGAGTCAGCCATCACCCATTTTTTCAAACAACCCCTTAGTCATTATATAAAAAATTTGAGTAATTGAACTGTTTATCTGAATTCATAAGAGTTTAAGAGTTTATATAGTAATGACAATATGATTAATTTAGAACTACGCGTAAATTTTTTTATTAGGAAAATTAATATAGTGTATTACAAGTCAATTATCATATGACTATACAAGACTATCATGAGTTATAAAATGGTTCTGATATCTTTATAGGAATATTTATTTATTATTTTAGTACTACTTTAACTATGAATTTATGTCTAGCTTATATTTAGATAAGGTTATCAATAAATTGCAAGTATATGTGTATTAAAATATGTTAAAAATTATGAATTGCAAGTATATGGGTTTTTAATCAAAAATTTGTTACATCCCTAATTAGTGTCAATGTCGAACTACTCATTTTATAGACGTTTTGTCCTCTTAGTTAGAGGTTGTGGGTTCACACCTAGACAATTGTGTGTATTTGAGGTAAATATAATTTTCCATTGAAAAGACTAAAACTAATTTTTATTTTATTTTAAACATTTTCTGTCAAAACGTAATTTCTACTTTTTCTGTTTTTATGTTCAATTTTTTTTAAGTAAGTCTTAAAAATAGTCAAACCTATTTTTTTTTATTTTAATAACTTCAGTACACATGATCTATTTAATATTTTGGTTATTAGTTAAATTAAATTTAGTATCAAATAGATTCTTGATGGGCCTTATTGTTAAACGAGGTGGTCTTGGTTTTTGAAAAATAAAGGAAATTGATGTTGTTTAAAATTGATTTTACTAAAGCCTATGATTCGTTGTGTTGGGATTACTTGTTTGATTTATTCACTACATGGGGACATCCTCGTAAACAAATTCAAAAAGTGATTGTCAAATTTGGAAATGTAAGTTATTTTCTGTGGGAGGTCGATTCATGTTAATCTCTTATGTTTTGGGGTCGTTGGGGTCTTATTGGTTTTCTCTGTTCCGGGTTCCAGTGAAAGTAAAAAATTGCTTAGAGGCCTTACGTTCTAAGTTTTTTTAGGGTGGTGACGAATTCTCGCGTAAAACGTCTTGGGTTAATTGGAAACTTGCCTTCTCTGATAAATATTCCAGATTTTTGAAAAATAAAGACACGATATGGGCTAAAGCGGTTAAACACATTCACGATGAGGATATGGTTCTAGGGGCTGCAAATGGGGGGTATTTGGCATGGTATTTGTAAGGCTGTTGTCGAGATCCATGTTAAAGAAATCATCCCCATTCATTCGATCCGGGAAAAAGATGGTAGTGGATCCTCTACGTACTTCTGGGAGGATACTTGGGTGGGAGGTATCCCCTTTTCTATTCGGTCTAATAGACTTTTTGGTTTGGAGGTGGATCAAAAATACATTGTTAGGGCTTGTCTTGGTTCGATTGGATTAGTGTGCGCCGTGTTATTAGAGGGGGGGGGGGGGGGATCGTGAGGAGGAGGAATTTCGTGATTCAAAGGTCCTTATTGTGAATTTTGATCTTATGAGTACTGATGACATATTGGGATTGGTCGTTAGATGGGGAGCTCGAATTCAAGGTAAAGAGTGTAAGAAAACTTATTGACCATAACACTTTACTTTTTCTTGATCATGCAACAAGATTGAACAAATTTGTCCTGAAAAAGGTAAATATTTTGGATTGGAAAATTCTTATGGATAAAATTCCTACTCGGTTAAATTTGAGTAGAAGGGGGTTTGATATTTCTCATATTCTATGCCCGATTTGCCAATTGCATATTGAATCAACCGCCTATATATTTGCCTTGTGTAAAGTTGTGCAGAAGACTTATGGCTTCATTGCTCAATGGCTACAGGTTGGGTGTATAGCGCCTTTGTCTCCGAAGAACTTGCTTGCTCTGTTAGATGCTTCAAGTCTCAATAAGGAGAATACGATCTTAATTGAGGTGGTTTGTTTTACGACTTGGTGGGTTATTTGGAGGTTTAGAAACGACTTCATTTTTAGCCCTTCGCATGTTAGGAACGACAATTTGTTTGCTAATATTGTCTTATTTTCTTAAATCTGATTTTCCAATAGGAATAGGAAATTTAGATTATCATGGACCGAGTGGCTTACTGATCGGTGCATTTTATATATACTTTATTGCCTATTATTTATCTATTTAGTGCACCGATATTATTACAATATTGTACTACATTTCTTTGTTTTTGTGGTTTTGTAGACTATGAGAAAAGCGGGCTAAGCGGTGCAATTAACCTAAACTTGAGACTGACGAGTGAAGCTTTACAATGAGAATGACTGTTATATATTATCTATAACCAAAAAATGAGGCTAATACAACACTTTTATTGATAAAAATGTTGCATTATCTGAAGTTGCATTAGATCTAATGCAACCTTTTTGTTACATAATGCAACCTTTTATACCTAATGCAACCTTTTTAGGATGCAACTCTTTGGGAAAAAAGTTGCATTAGGTAATAAAAAGGTTGCATTAGGTCTAATGCAACCTTTTTGTCAATAAAGTGTTACATTAGGCTCATTTTTTGGTAGTAGTTATTAACTTTTAATTAAAAGTTGATAACTAATAATATCAAATGTCAAAAATTTGCAAGACTTGTAAAGAAAAGAAATAAAGTTGGTTTAGATTTTGAAGTCTACGAGACTTCTATTTGCAGCAACAATTACTTAAGCTTAATTTGCATTTCATAGGCTCGAGAAAATAAAATAAAAAGAAAGGAACGAGGGCTAGGTTACGGTGGGGCAGAAACGATGGAAGAAAAACAAACAGAAGCTCCCCGGTGCTAGACGGACCTATCTATTTTAAAGTAGAAAGGTAAGGAAGAACTCTATCTTTGGTAGGGGCTTCGACACCGATCAGGGATCAAGGACCAGATAAGGATAGTCCGTATCAACAACTAGGTATCCCTGTATGCATACTTCCTATTTGTACATGTTACTAAACGCTCTTCCAATATCACTAAACCCTCTTCCAATATCACAGAGTGGATACATGGACAGTCCATACTAGCAAGTAGGCATGTTGTATGCATATTACCTATTGTACATGTCACTGAACCCTCTTCCACATCTATCTAAAACCCTTCAGGTCTCAACATTTATAGATACTATCCGCAGTCGAAATACACATAATTCAATTACTAAACAAGCATATCACATTTTATAAAATACTTCCCACAATGGAAAAACTCACAGCCAATCCTATAAATAATTTCACAGAGTAAACACAGATAATATAATAATTTGCCTGGTGTGAGAAAACTCACAAAACACTTAACTTATATAGTAATCTTGGTTTATAAATTATTTACTCAATGAGGAGAAACATATAATTAAGCACTCTTTACAACTGCATCAAAATAATGTAGCTTGATTGAGGTTTGAACCTGTGAATGTCAAACTGGCCAACATACACCAAGAGTTTTTTTTTTTAATTCTAAAGTTATAACTCTTGGATTTCGATTCTTATGAAACATAGACGACTTAAACAAAGAATACACAATTTGAAATTCCTATCGTAAAAAGCAACCGGTTACTTTCTTAACTACATCGAAGATTAGGCGTAAACAAATTCCAGTAGTCCAATCAAAACCAACAGGTATGAAATACACAAAAACACAGCAACATGACAGATTAATAAACTAAAAATCTCCGGAAAAAAATATTTCAAATCTTTATCCAATAAGGATTAAAATTTGGAACAGGGGGCGCAAAGGAAAAAAATATTTCAAATCTTCAATCAAGCAACATGAATCAAAGAAAGTCTTAAAATTTGGAACAGGGTGCGCAAAGATGAGGTGTCATGCCGTATTGATGAACTTACTTTGTCTTGTAATCTCTTTGATGAAAAGGCAGAATGCCTTCTGTTAAATGATGGGGACCTCTCTACATGGGCTGATCATAAAAAGGAGCTGAGGCAGTTATGTGATGATTTGAATCTTGATCTTAAACAGAAATCGAGATGCAGGTGGGCTCTGGACGGTGACGAAAACACCTCTTTTTCATGGAATTGTCAACCAGCGACTTAGTTTGGGTCGTATTAATGGCTTCAACGTTAATGGGACATGGGTTTCGGATCCTAATGAGATGAAGAAGAGGCTTGGAAGTTCTTCAGGAATAAATATGTGGAAAATCTTCCTATACGGCCTAAATTCTGTTGTGATGGGTTGAAGCAACTTAGCGAGGATGATGGTCTTTTGCTCACCGAGCCTTTTTCCAGGACTGAAATTAAAGAGGCGGTTTGGATGTGCGATAACGATAAAGCTCCTGGGCCGGATGGGTTCAACTTTGCTTTTATCAAAAAGTTTTGGGCTCTTTTTGAGGATGATTTCTTTGCTATTCTTTGCCGCTTCTATTCGGATGGTGTCATGGGGCGGGGGTGTGGTTCCTCTTTTATTCATTTGATCCCCAAAATTGATGATCCCCTTTCCTTTAATGATTATCGGCCTATTAGTCTCATTGGTTGCATCCAAAAGGTGGTTTCAAAAGTTTTGGCTAACCGTCTCAAGCTCGTCCTCAACAAACTTATTTCCGAAACTCAAATGGGTTTCATGGCTAATAGAAACATCATTGAGGGCCCTCTTATTATCAACGAATTAGCCTCTTGGGCTAAAAGGCATCATTTTCCCTTAATGATCTTTAAAATAGATTTTGAGAAGGCGTTTGATTCCCTTAGTTGGTCATTTCTTGATGATGTCTTGGGGCAAATGAATTTTCCTTCTCGATGGTGAACTTGGATTATGGGGTGTCTTAAGGCCTCTAGGGCTTCGGTCCTTGTTAACGGGGTCCCGACGCTTGAATTTCAATGTTTTAGGGGGGTTCGGCAAGGGGACCCGCTCTCGCCCTTCTTATTTATTATTGCTATGGAAGCTTTTCACCACCTCTTTCTCAAGGCTAATGACGTTGGCATTTTTCACGGGCTTAAAATCCCAGGCTCAGATGAGGTTTTATCTCATCTACTTTATGCCGACGATGCCATTGTAGTGGGCGATTGGTCCAACCAAAACATCACCAACCTTCTCCGACTTCTTCACGGCTTCTTTCTAGCTTCCGGTCTTAAAGTCAACCTTAAGAAGTGTGGTATCTATGGTGTCAATGTGTCATTGGAGGTGGTCAAAGATCTTGCTGATCGTTGTGGGTGTGATGGTAACGAGCTTCCTTTTAAGTATCTTGGCCTCTTGGTGGGCGAAAATATGAATAGAGTTAACGCGTGGAAACCAGTGATTGATATTTTTCAAGCTAAGCTCTCTCGTTGGAAGGCTAAACACCTCTCCATGGGGGGTAGACTTGTCCTCTTGAGATCTGTTCTTGATAGTCTCCCCCTCTATTTTTGCTCGCTCTATGTGGCTCCAAAAAAGGTCCTACAAAAGCTTGAAAGTATTCGCTTCAACTTTCTTTGGGGGGGGGGGGTGGAGAAAGTGGAAACGGAAGGGATCGGAAAATTCATTGGATTAGTAAGGAAAAAATTTGTAAATCAAAAGAAGATGGCGGCCTTGATCTTGATTCGTTTGAAAATATCAATAGAGCTTTCCTATCTAAGTGGTTTTGGAGATTCATGGTGGAACCGGAGAGACTTTGGCGCAAGGTGATTTTCGGTATTCACGGTGGCTCTTATAGACAACAGTGGATCCCTTGTAACAATGCTATCGCTGGAGTTTGGAAAAACATTGTCAAGATTGAAGGTTTGATGAATAAAATTAATGTCAAACTCAAGGATTTGATGATTTTCTCGAACCAGAAGTGGTGCTGGACTGGAGATCCCACGGGTGTTTTTTCCATTAAGTCCATGAGGCTTATCCTCTCCAAATCGAGTGGGCCTGCGGAGCCCAGCCTCATGCTTTGGCCCAAACTAATTCCGATGAAGGTAAACATTCTTTTCTGGCGTGCGCTTGCGGGCAGACTTCCAACGTTAGATAATCTGTTGCGTCGTAACATCCCTGTCCGATCTTCTGCTTGCCCGCTATGTTTTGAGGCCGACGAGTCTGCCGATCACATCTTTACGGGTTGTAGGATCGCCATGGAGCTTTGGTCTAAAATATCATCTTGGTGCAATCTCCATCGGTTTTTTTGTTTTTCTTTGAAGGACCTTGCTAGAATTGGGTCAAACATAAAGGACGGGGCTGGAAATGCTATGGTTGTTCAAGCCATTATTCATTCGGCGTGCTGGAGTATTTGGAGGGCTAGAAACGACATGGTCTTCAAGAAGAAGAAGCTCTCGGTCCAAAGCCTCTTTCTTGATATCAAGACCACTACATGTACATTCCTTTGGGTTTCTAATAGGATTAAGAACCGTTCTATTAGTTGGAGTGATTGGAGTAATTTTAACTTCCATATGTAATGCCGTTGTTGTTGTTTTGCCGCTCCTAGTGCCTTGCTAGGTGTCGGGTGTTTTTAATGAAATCGCCGTTCAAAAAAAAAAAGATTAACAATATTGGAAACTGTGATAGCATGCCTACCATAGCATTAGATGCAACAAACAGGTTTATAAGATTAACAACAAATCGTATAAAAACTGACTAAAAACTGAAGTCTTTTAAATGCAACTGATATAAAGTATTAAAAAGACAAAAACATTTTTAAATATTAAAAACAATACACAGTAAAAAAAGGGTGATTTCACTGAATCACCAACTGACTTTAAGGAA
>JBCNJP010000052.1:12884-28126 GCA_039602395.1 Deinandra increscens subsp. villosa | reverse complement strand
TTGGTCAGGACCAATTTCACATCGAGAATCTCGATCTTGAGCAAGAACGAAGATTAGTTGAAGGAGACAAGATGAAGAGAATCAAAGATAATAAATGACAAGAAATAATAAATCAAATGATTCATTGATTATTGCTGAATGATTACAACGAACCGAAAGATTACAAACTCGTCATAGGAAATCCATGGTCACATTGGGTTGAGCTCAAACCCAATGTGTGACTCTCTCTCTAGAAATGATAGGTCACATCACTCATTATTCATCTATTATTCATCATCTTTCTAATGGAGCACACTCACCCTACATATAGAGAGCCCATGTGCTCACTAGCCCACTAACTAGTAAAACACAAATAAAATGAGCTTATTACAAATAAACAACTAAAATAAATTATTAATTAAATCAAAGTTGATTTAATTAATATGAAGCTTGACTCGCTCGAACCGATCTTCTGTTGACTTTTAAGTTGACCGTTGACTCGAACAGTTGACTTTTCCAGAAAACGTCTTCGGTCCAAACTTGCAAGCCTCGAGCATCACAACCCGCGTCTCTGAATCAAATCACAATGGATTCTTCAACCGAATTATTCGAGAATAGATTTGATGGCGTTAGTCACACTTATTAAAAGTTCCAACAATTCCCCCTTGACTGACGCTTTCAAATCTGTCATACTGGTGAAGAACCGCTCTGTCGTGCATCTTCAAAGAATAACTGATAAACCTGGAATCTATCTGTTGTAAAGATTCCCTCTTTGATTAAGCTTCTTCTGTTCTTGTTGCTCCAGTTGAGATCCAAGTGCTGCAGTTCACTCGGTTCACACGGTCGGGTACAATACTAAGAATGCTGAACATTGGAGTCAAAACCACAACAAACCGATTCAGATAAACCAATCAATCACTGAAAATGCTCCAACTTCAGATAATCGACCCGATAATCCAAATCCATGAAAGTTCCCCCTTTTCTCTAGATCCCTCTGAAAACATCCGATGCGGAAGCGGAAAATCAGATGCAGAGAGTGGAACCGTTCCGCTCAGTTCCGAAGAGAAAACGGTACAAAAATCCTGAAATCGGACAATCTTGCGAAAAACCGGAAGCCGGGTGCTAACAGTTGTGAATGATCCATAAATACTGAACTTGTTCCACGTGACTGGGTTGGATGCGAAAATAATGTCAAATCGGTGAAAAACTGAGATCCCGAGCGTAAACGAGAAATTTATTCATAACCGGAGTCTTCATAATTTTGGCGAAGAAAATCGAGCTCGGAAAAATATTCCGTGAAGAATTCTGAGTCAAACGGTGCAATTTGGAATGAAACTGAGAAGACCGTAAATTTTATTCAAGTAACGGGCCTTCCGTTAGAGATTTAACGGACATATTCCAATATTTAACTGAGATTCCAGTTAATTCGGTTAGATAACATCAGCGCTGCATCAGCTAAACAACTTGTAGTGAGACATAACGAAACAGTCACAAACTTAACCGAGAAGCGAAACCAGTCCGTCAGTGGTCGTTAGCTAACGTGGTCTTGACGTTAATAAAAACTAGAACCGAAAGAAAAATCCGGAATAAATCCAAGACCAATAAAAAAAAATTTCTGCAACTCCGTTGAAGGGTTTTCTCCGTTAGTCTCGTAAAAGACAAAAAAAATACCCTGCATTTACGAAAATGCTGAAAAATTCAATTAGTATTAATTAACTCTCAAAGAAATCCCATGATCCTTGTCAAATTCCCTCAACCAATCAGATTATAGCCATGAAAAACCATAATCCGCGTCATAATTATTCAGCCAATCAGAATGAGCTTTAAAACTCATCTAACGGTTGGATTTGAGGTGATCCAAGGGTTGAAGATAAGGATCCATGTGATAGAGCATTAGACCAATCACAAAGAAGCACGAAATTGATCTAATGGTTGCAACAAATTAGATCTAGCGGCTGGAATGCTTGATCCGTATAAAATTCTAAGGCCCAATGGCAGCGTAACAGCGTATAGACTCTCAAGGGATCTCTTTTGAGACAGCCCTGGTCCCACCCGCATAATCCAACCAATAATCGACAGCCACATTCTCTTCAACGGATACATTATTTGACCAGGGCCCACGCGAACTTATTTCTCCACACAACAATAAGAAAAACGACAAGAAATTTAAGCTGTGGTTTAATATGACCCTCAAACAAAAATGATGCTGAATCTGGTTCAGGTGAATCAGATTTTGAATGATTTGGTGAGAGGTCATCTTGAGTCGGCCTTGACTTTATTTTCTTTAGCTTCTTTTGACTTGAAGCTTCAGGTTGTTCACTAACTTTAGCTTTTTCTCTTGTTTTCAATTTCTTCTTTTTGGGACCCCTAGCATCAGAACTGGTGGAGTCGGAACCAGATTCTGATCCAGGTTGGAATCTTGACCCAGATTCAGGTTTGGATACAGAGTTATTAGATTTATTTTCACCATCATTTCCAGACTTATCTGCTTCACTATCAGACCCTTCCTCTTCATCTTCTGAATTATCTGAACCAGTTGAATCTCTGGATGATGCCCTGTTTTCTGGTTCTGAGTGCACGGGATCATCATGAATTGGAGAGTTGATTGGATGATCATCTTGTAGATTTGCTTCATTATTCTCAGGTTCAGCAGCATTGACATCTGCCATATCAGCATCAGCATTATTATTTTCTTGATCTTCATCCATGTCTTCATCGACATCAATTCCCTCAATCATGTTTGGGAAAAATGGTATCTCGGGTCCATTGTAATGACCTATCTGGTAGCGGGTGTAAGAACCGGACATCATTCTCCTAGGAACCAAGTATGGTTCTGTCTTTTGCAAGTTCGGGTAGAAGCGATCAAGGATGGCTTGAATGAATCTCGGGTACATCAAGAACTTCTCTGATTTCCTTGTTGGATGCAAATTGTAATTCATCCAGCTAATTATTTGCCTTGAGAGGTTGAAACCCGCACCGGATGCTAAACCATGTAGTGCCCAGGCAGTCTCTTCCACAAAGTCATCAGTTCCAGACTTTCTTTGAGCGAAAGCAGAAATGAAGAAAGTGATGATGCACCTCCAGTTTTCTGGGAACAATGTCTTCTTTATCTTATGATTTGTAGCCATGGAGAGATTTCCTTGATACCCCATCATAAGGATTGTGTCTTGCCATTCGTTCTTTGGAAAAGAATCAGGGCAGAGTGCATCATTTAGCTGCAGCACTTCTCGGACTCTTTCTTCATTTATTTCAACATACACATTTTGAATTCTTGATCTAATGGATTTGGAACCATTATCAGCAACGAATGTGCTTGCATTGTTCCAAAAAGCATTTATTATACCCGAGCTGATGACAGGCTCAATTTGAATGCCAGTGATCCAATTTGAGTTCTCTAGGATTCTGAAGGCCTGTTCATAACGACCAGCATCTGTCCAGTTTCTGTTAATTTCACAGAATTGATTGTGTGACTTTGAGAAGTCCAGAGGGGCATTGGCTGCTCTTTCCGGTCTGGGAGGCATCTGCACATAAGAAATAACATGATCACATCAAATTTGACAAGTCAAGTGAATGTCGTGTCACACTAAATTCGTGATAGTGACAGAGCTTTTCAATTTACTTACAAAGATATAAAGGAAATTTACTTAAGGCATAGGCTCAAATTTCTTCAAAATTAATCAATTTGGCGTAACAGAAGATATCAGTAGAATTTACCCAAATTCCAGTAATTTCCCTTGAAATTTTAAATTTTTATTGTAAGAGATGACTTTGGTGAAGGATTTTGACCCAAAAATTCCGGTTGATGTTTATTTGATAAAAACACAAGTAGTGGCAAATTATGATAGAATTTTGAGAACTTTGTGTAAAAGTTTACTCAAATGAGTGGACTCTTGTTAAATGGTCACAATTTGACTCAAAAGACTCAACAAGCTTAAGAAGAAATCAAGAAGTGATTCCCCCTAAACTTGTGCTTTTCACAATTTGAAATTATTGATTTTGGGATCAAACAGAATTCTTGTATCATATTTCCTTATTTCAGTATGATTTGAGCAGTTTGAGACACTTACAAACACATATATTCTATTTAACTACTTATGCATTTATAAGAAGTCAAATGATGAAACAGAATACATGTATGAAGTTCTTACATGCTTAACTCACATTAACCAAAGTCAATTAAAGTCAAGTAAAGAACAAGAAGCATTCAATATCAGACATGAGCATCAACTTCAAGGTCAGAAACAAATAGGATCAATCAGCCCTAAATTCTAACCTTGTTAGCATTTATTTCCTTATAAGTGTGATATGAGCTTCAATAGTTCCTAACCTAACGATTTATTCAGAATAACAGATAAAGAATCATAAAACAATGACTAATATGCATGTCATTTCGTTAAATCAAGCATGTTTGTGAACCACACACAATTTCAGAAATCTAACATGCAAAGTCATATTTTATGAGATTTATTGAGTTTATTGCATAAGCGGTAAGAAGAACAAACCACTTGAATAGACAGGAATCAAATATCCAATTATTTATTTTGAGATCAGAAGACATACCTCAATGAAGATCTAGAGTTTACTAAGATCTAATTGAGAAATATCAAGAAATCAACAGGTTCAAAGCTTGATCCTGTTTGTGATCAATCATACACAGATTAGGAATTTGACTAATGTTATTCAAGTAAATTTGAAGAGTTTAATGAATTTGCCCCTGTGTAGCTTAATAATTGTGTATCAAACATTGCCAAAGTTCATGAAACATACCTCTTTGATGATCTAAAACTGAGCTAAGATCAAAGAAAGATGATAAGATCTTGGAATGTTTCAGGCAGAATCTGTTATTAAATCAGGCAAAATTCGTTAAACAATTGATTGATAGCCACACACAGCCAAAATAGGGTCAGAATCATTAAACAGGAGTGAAATACACCAGATTTGACTTAAAAAGTCAACTATGCAAGCATTCATCAAAAACTAAATCAAGACAAGTTAAACATTGCAGATTTGTCCTAAATTAAGTTCAAACCTATGTTGGACAATTTGAAGTCCTCAACTCTGACTTATTTTAACAAGTTAGGTTGCATATCCAGTGAATTTCAATTGAGAATGAGAAACCCAATAAAATGGTCATAAGTAGCCTTTGTGTTGCATTATTTGGTCAATTTTATTTAAAGCAACCATGAAAGCGACCAATGTTACCATTTCTCATCAAAGGTTTCATTCCTCAGGTTATTTGAGTCAAGAGACTCTTATTGGAATGAGTTTAAACCATTTAAAGTCCAATTTTGGTCATACGGATAAATTTGAGAAAAGTTTTGCCATGTGAACCAATATGATGAGATTTGCATTCAAGTTTATCTTATTTAGGACTTAAACTCATTTATTAAAGCTCATTAATTTTGTTTCTTTTCAAAAATTTGAAATTTTGACCATGGATGGTTCTAAAAGTCCAATTTATTTCCTTATTGGGTCAAACCAAAATAGAGTTTGGTTTAGCTTCAAATTTGAGGCTTTTGAAACCCATAATGCATTTTAGGAGACAACCTACATAGTACATTCAAAATAGAGCATTAAGAGAATTGTTCAAATATGAGATTTGCATTCAAGTCCATCTCATTCACGGTTCAGAATCTTAACACATTTGAGATGTTAACAGAGAATTATTCAAAACAGAGCATCAAGATCAAAAACAACCTACATAGTATAAAACATGCAATTTGTTTCAATCAATCTATGAGTTTGAATCACAGTTAACATTCTCAAATAGTACCGATTCCAAACAGACACACATTTGAAGAATAACTCTCTCAAATTTATTAAAGAACTTCGGCCCTGTTCATGACAGAAGACACAAAGTGAGGCTCAAAAACTTGTGAATGAATTCAGATAGCTTAGACTGGATTCAATCACAATGAGTTATTTGAAACTTACAATTTTCTTTAGATAAATGTAAAGAACCCATAAACAGTCCCCGTAACCAACCCCTGTTCATGGTTCACAAACGAGAGATGATGATGAGTTCATTTACCTTAAAGAAGCTTATTGTTGAAGTTTAGTCACAAGATGAGGAGAATGAATCTGTGTAAACAACAAATTTCGAAAAATAAGAACCCTCAACAGGTTTATTCGAGCCGTCGGCCTCAAAATTTCACCCGAACCAAAGAAATTTCCAAAATCAACCTAGAAAACTAACCTGAGAGTGCACCGAGAGTGTGTATATCAACCCTAAATGCACCAAAAATCAGAATTCGTCTATCAAATCGAGAAGGAATCGGAGGTCGGAGATGAGGGCTTTGGTCCGTCGGAGTTCGCCGAGAGAGAGAGATGGGAGAGAGCGGGTTTGTATTTCGTTTGAATGAGAATGGAAAAACTTGACCTCCTCTGTTATTTATGAAAGGCGAGGTCGTAAAAGAACTTAGGGTTTTTCGAGACATAAACGAGATCGCCAACAGATAGAGTAAGCGAAGTCGCCAAGGGAAAAACAAACCGGTGAAGCGAGATCGCCAAAAAGGTAAGCAATAACGAGATCGCCAAGCCTTTAGGCGAAGTCGCCAAGACTAACCTTGGACTATATGAAATCGCTAAGTAGGATCCGAGATCGCCAAGCCTTTAGGCGAAGTCGCCAAGGCTTAATCTTGTGTTTTTTTTATGAAAAACACCCAAGTGTACTTTGAGATCGCCAAACAGAAGTTTGGTTAATGCCAAATCGCCAAGAAGAAAGTTCGTTTATGCGAGATCGCCAAGGGCAGAGTCTCGGTGAACCAAATCTTTTAGGCGAGATTGCCAACAGCAAAAAGAAAAAAGAAAAAAAAATGTAACGTTTTAACAGCAAGTTAATTTTATGAAAACTTTCTGGTTTAAGATCACTAATTGACCAAAAAGAGAACACCTGACATACAATCACTAAAATATTCAATTTTGAGCTCAGTGATTTTGCGAAAACTTCAATGAACTCATTAAGGGCAATTTGGGAATTTTTGAAATTTCCAAGCTCATAATATGTTAAAGAACATTGATTTGACTCAGGAAATTTTAAAATTAACATACTTGACCATAAACCTTATTAAACGATTAACTTGAGTCAGACCAGCCCAAACTTACCAAAACGGTTGATTTTGACTTAGAATGCAAATGGACCTCAAATTTGACAAATTTCTCCCAAACTTGATGTTTTTAAGCACAAAGCACCCAAATTCACATTTTTATAACAAATTTGGTTATATCAAAGCATAGTGCTTTCATTTGCACCGTTAAATCCTTATTTTCTGGTAATTTCCAGTAATTTGCTTAATTTTGCACATTTTTGCTCGGTAATGGTTGGACTATGTTAGGAATCAAACCGGTCAATTACGTGATCACTGACACTTACAAGTCAAATTCCCTCTCAGATTCAGTAACCTAAGTCAGATTGTCGGTATTGTTATCCACTTAAGCTCAAGCAAGGCAATTTTCAGCAAAATCACTGTGATGTCATTTATCATGTTTTAGTTTGATTTAATGACAATTGTGTTGACTTCTTATTCCACAAAGTCAAACAGTTATCCTAGCTTTGTCTATTTAGCACTTCAGTCATGCACAACACACATATGGAATTTCTTCCCCCTATTTCTTTAGAGGTAAGTACTGATTTCAAGATGGGTGAGTATTTTTGGTTCGCGTGAACACAAGGTCAGAGTTCCCTCAGCAGATGTGTCACGGAATGTTTTCAATGATAATGACAGTACGCGTGAACACAAGGTCAGAGTTTCCTCAGCAGATGTGTCACGGTATGTTTTCAATGATAATGATGGGACGCGTGAACACAAGGTCAGAGTTTCCTCAGCAGATGTGTCACGGTCAATGGATGGATGTGAGATATTTCTCACTTATTGATTATGTGTGATGATTCACACTTTTGATGAATGTGCGATATTTCACACTTATTGTATGGTTTGAAATCAGCACTTTCCGCAAAAGAAATACTCGAGTGTGTTGGTTAACTTACTTAGCACAGACTTGAGCAAGTTTAAAGGATTTTGCTAACTGTTTTGACTTAAAGTCCACAATTTCATGGTTTTAAGTGTTTAATCACAGGATTTGCCTAATTCTTATTTTGCTGAGCCTACCGACACATCGAATGATAGAATTACTGATCGATTGGATCATATCCTATGGTCAGATCACAAGACCAGAATTATATCATGTTCCTCATAGTTTGCCCAACCAAAACCAAAATTTTCTGGTTTTCTTTCTCATAGATTATTTTAGGCATTGCAGAATTGCAAAAATCTTGTGCTTAGACTCAAGTACCCATCAAGTGCCTTTACAAAAGTTGTTGGGAACCACTCGATTCTAATTTACATGATTTTTATTTATTTTTTCAAATTTTTGGAATTTTCTTCAATTTTTTCAGTATTTATTGAAGCATCACTAAAAATTCAAGATTTTGACTTTTTCATCAGGTAGTCAACAACTGTCTTCACAGAAGTTGCTTGAAATGACCCGATTCTATTTTTAGTGATTTTTATTTATTTTTTCAAATTTTTGAGATTTTCTCCAAATTTTCAACCGTAAGTCGGTTTAGGCCAGAACGACTGACACAAAAACATAAAAATAAAATAAAATAAAATAAGATAAAATATTTTTGGTATTTTCTGAAGATTTGATTAACACTTAGTGCTTTATTTGATGGTCAAGAAAAATGACCAAAAACTTAAGAAAATTCAAAGAACTAAAGGTAAAATCTTTTTGTGTTTTCTTCCAAAATTTTAAAGACAAAATCTTTTTGGCTTTTCAACTTGGTGTCAGAAAGATTGAAACAAAAATAAAATCTTTTTGGATTTTCAAGATCAGATTATTGTGGGTTCATAAAGCAAGCAAAGACAATACCTCTAAAACGACACAACCTAAGATTAAGGCACTTATTCTAACGGAACCTTAAGAAGAGCCTACTCAAAGTTAATCATTCCTATTGATTGTACTAGGAAGTTAAACCTAGAAACATCAAATCCCTTGGTGAAGAGATCTGCAAGTTGATTTTCAGAGGAAACATGAACTAAGGTAATCAGCTTTTTCTCATGACAGTCCCTAATAAAGTGATGCCTAATCTCTATGTGTTTGGTTTTAGAGTGCTGAACGGGATTCTTAACAATGAACATGGCAGCAGTATTATCAATGTTAATAGGGGTGGACATAAAATTCAAACCGTAGTCCAGAAGCTGATTCTGGATCCAGAGAACTTGAGAACAGCAGGAAGCTGCAGCAATGTATTCCGCTTCGGCTGGCGAGGTAGACACCGTTGATTGTTTCTTGCATTGCCATGAAACCAATCTATTCCCAAGATTGAGCTCCTCCGGTGGTTGACTTCCGATCCATGTTGCAACCCCCGTAGTTGTATTGGAGGCATGTTATTCGCTTGGAACATTTGATTTCCAGAGTTAAAGTCAGACATGGTGAAACAAGTTGTGTTTCTTCACAAAAGAGCTTAATGGGTCAAACGGGTCGAGATCTCAGAAATTGCTTCAACGGATGCTAAGATTGAGGTTAATTGCTCAGAAACCTACAAAACAAACATCTTGAAGCTTATTTAGTTTGAATCAATCAAGCAATAAAGTCAAATTTGAAATTTTCAAATTTTCAAGACTTAGAAAATTTTCCAGCCATGTTCTTGAGCATAATCACTAGGTCAAAATCAAATTTCATAAAATCAAGTTTTTATTGCACCAATAGTTTAGGAATTTGCTTAGGAACAGATTTGTTAACTACAACAAGCTCCAAAAACCACTTAATCTATGTGAAATCGGATCAAACAGTGATTCTTATGAAAAACTTCCAAGAACACAATTTTTGCTCTAAAATCTTCAATACTTGATGTTTTTGAGTGATTCAAGTTGCTATCATCCCTAAATCATGAGTCTAACATGTATGCATGTTCAATTTTGACTCAAAATCAGTGGAAGATAGACTTTATTTTTCAAAAGAAACGCACAGCACGTATGCTCTGTGTTCGCATAAATCTGGAAATCTCAAAAATTGACCCATTTATTGTGATTATTGATGAAATCTAAGCATTCCAACAGATTCCTTATGAAATTTCGTTCAAAATGGTTCAAGGAATCATACAAACAACTAGATTTGATGACTTGAATGAGTGATTCTTCAAGTTTTTGAGAAAACTCAAGAACATGAAGAACAATGGCTCTGATACCATTTGTCAGGACCAAATTTGAGCCTTTACTCATCCAATACACAGATTCAAGTGCGGAAATCATGAATCCATGATCAAATCATAGTGTTTGCTTGTTGAAATCCTTAGATTTCGCCTCTGAAACTCAAGAACTTGAGGGTTTTCACACACAAGTGCTCTCTATCTTCAAAACAGCCGTCCAAGAGTTTATCTAGGGTTATTCTAGAGTGGCTATTTATACTAGAGAGAGCACAGGTCGTGATTGTGCTGAAATCAAGAGAATGTTATTGAAGTTAGTGCATTTTATGACATCAGACAGCCGAGATCGCCAAGAATGATCCTGAAGTCGCCAGGAACAAACATGAAGTCGCCAAGGCCTGCTGGTGAGGTCGCCAGCTTGGCGAGGTCGCCAAGATCGGCGAGGTCGCCAAGACCAAGTCGCCAGGCACCTGAAATCGCCAACCTTTTTGGTGAGGTCGCCAAGAAGGTTGGTGAGGTCGCCAAGAAAGATGGTGAGGTCGCCAAGAAAGTCTAGAAATCACTAAGTACGCTCCGGAAACGTCAAATATCATTATTGAATCATCAAGGGTTGTTATTACAAAGACACAATCAATTATTAACATTTACCAAGTAATTTATCATGAAATGACCCAGAACTTGGATACAGACAATCACACTGCAATTGAAACGTACAAAGGCAATTACTCCAATATCCATAATCAACACAAGTTAAGACATTTAGACATGACATACAAAACATCAAACACTTGAATGATTAATATAAACATCAGGATAATTGTCCAAGTACAAGATACAAGCAAAGTGAAAGATATACACATGAGCACAAAAGCAAAGGATGCTATGTTTGAGTTGCCACCAACCCTATAAAGTTCTTACATATGTGCATAAGCTCAATGAAAAGCGTCTGAGCTTTGAAGTCCAAGATGGCCACTGATGCTGAAATTGGCTAACTTTCGGCTGCCCGGAGCGTCCTGGAGTGCAAGATTCGAATGGCGGGTGAGGCTGAAGCGGCTGGTTTCAAGGTGCCTGGCTGGGATGTTGCGGGCTGGAAGCTGGTTCTGGAGTCGTTGGGAGGAGGCAACGGTGACGTGGCTGGAACAGGGAAGGATGGGAATGAAGGTGGCTCCTCGAAGACGGTTCCGGATTCTCCGGCGGCAATGACCAGGGCTTACGTGTTGGAGCTGGGAGAGGGCAAGAAGCTTGAGGAGGTGGAGAAGCTGGTGGAAGAAGGGAAAGCAATGGGCGATGAAGATAATGCAACGGTCTGAGTCCATTTTTTTTTATGTTTGGTGGTTTTTTGTTAAACAATATCTTTATGGTTCCTGTAAGAAACAAGCAACAAACAACAAACAATGGTAGGCGATCCTGGTGGAGGGATCTTGTATTTTACAAGACGAAACCAGGATTTCTAAGAACTTTTGACCTCTGAGCTTCCCAAGCGGAGGGATCCTGAGGTTTTCAGGACGAACCTTGGGGAGCTCAAAACCCGTTTGCATATGTTAATAATATGATTATCTTTTGGCTTCTCATGTTATGTTTTGTGTTGAAATTTTGTATATAAGATTAGTTATAAAATTTATCAAGAATCTTGAAAAGAACTTGTACATTAGGAAATAATTTGAGATTTTTTAATCAAATAGGTCAAAATCCAAAATCGAGTAATAAAAACTTAAGTCACCTGACCTTCAAGTTTTACCTTAGTCGATTTCTCAATCCAAGCTGCCGTTTCTCTTTTTATCTCATTCACGATCCTTACAGGAATCCTGAAAGACAACCTTGCCAGTTTATCCTGACATCCTTCCTTGGGATTCTGAAAAGAGTTTAATAGGATTCCTGGCCAGGGGCCAAAGGAAGTTCTTCTGAAAATAAGATAGCAAATTTAGAAATAAGCTGGGGATAAACCCAGGATTCTTGGGACTAAGCCAAATCTGGGGACAAGCCCGTTTTTACTTGGAACTAAGCCAAAACTCGGGCCGAGCCCTTAAATACTTGGGACTAAGCCAAAACTGGGGTCAAGCCCTTACGTAAGTGACATGGAAATGTCAAAACCTTAGATAACACGTCAGTGTTATAAACCTTGAGAATCCGCCCAACAGCCTACGATGACAAGATTGTCAGCCACCCATGGGATGGACTGGTCCGGCCATCTTGAGCATACTGGTGGACAACGTGCGCTCCTGGCGAGGGTCGTACGCTACCGGCGATTACCCAAACTTAGGAGAGGAATCAGCCTCTCAAACCTTAGAAGGTACGCAGGATACCTTAAACGTAGGAGAGGTGGCCAACCTCTAACTAGGGATATACCCAAAATACTTAGGATTCTCAAAATCTGCAAAACACTCAACACTTGGTGAGGAGTGGGTGTTAGATTAGCTAACACCACTCTGATGCTTAAGTCAGTATCATGTGATGAAAATAATAAGAATAATATTGAAATTGGATTGGAATATGTACCTTGTAGTATTTGGTAGTGAGGATCCTTGGGATTTCAATAGGATTCCAACGGGATTCTTACATAAAATAAGCTTTGAGGTGTATGGCATTCCAGGCTCTTGGTAGGGGTTCTCCTTCCATGTTTACCAAGCGATATGCCCCTTTTCCTTCTTCAGAATCTATCAAATATGGACCTTCCCACTTGGGTGCCAATTTTCCATCGGCTGGATTGGTAGTATTTTGAAATGCCTTTCTCAGCACTAAGTCCCCTACTTGAAATCTTCTTAACCTGGTATTCCTGTTATAAAACTTTGCCACCCTTTGTTGATAGGATGCCATCCGGATTCTGGCCATATCTCTGAGCTCATCAACTGTTTCAAGCTCCTAAAGCAAGGTATGGCTGTTGGTTTCAGGATCCTGGCAATTAATCCTGGCTGTAGGTAGCACCATTTCTGTGGGGATCACAGCCTCAGCTCCAAATACTAATGAGAATGGAGTTTGGCCGGTTGCATTCTTGGGTGTCGTCCTATCTGCCCAAAGAACAAATGGTAGCTCCTCAGCCCATTTGCCTTTCTTGGAGCCCAACTTCTTCTTAAGGTTGTTGATGATGATCTTGTTGCTGGATTTCACCTGCCCATTAGCTTGAGGGTGAACAGGTGTTGAAGTAATCATGTTTATGGCCCAGCTTGCACAAAAATTTGTTGTTCTTCTGCCGATGAACTTGGAGCCGTTGTCACATATGATCTCTGCCGGAATCCCAAATCTGGTAATGATGTTTCTCTTGATGAAGGATATCACCTCTTTCTCTCTCACTTGTACATAGGCTTCTGCTTCAATCCACTTGGAGAAATAGTCTACCATTGCAAGCATAAATACTTTCCCTCAAGGAGCCTTGGGCAGCTTACCCACAATATCCATGCCCCACTTCATGAACGGCCATGGGGATACTATAGGGTGCAGATGCTCGGTTGGTTGGTGCAGAATATTTCCATGCCTTTGGCAGGCATCGCACTTTTGTGAGAAGCTCATGGAATCCTTCTTCATTGTAGGCCAATAGTAACCAAATCTGAGAATCTTGGAGAATACTGCTCTACCCCAGTGTGATTTCCATAATCTCCACTATGGATGTCTTCAAGCACTTCAAGAGCTTCTGCTTTCTCTAAGCACCTCAAGTAGACACCTGCAAGAGATTTTCTATATAGTATGTTATCTAAGAGAAAATAAGGTATTACCTTGGCACGAAAAGCCCTGGGATTTTCACCCTTAGAAATTTCTCCATCTTTAAGATATTTAATAATTGGATAAGTCCAGGATTCTTGGATATCCTTGGGATTCCCAACATTTGCTTCTTCATTGTCATCGATCGCGTGAGCTTCCTGTTGAGCTATTGTTGGTGTCAGGATATGCGTTATAGGAATCCCGATATCCTCAGGGATCCTGAGCGATGAAGCCAAGTTTTCCAAAGCATCGACCTCTGAATTGTCTTCTCTTGGAACCTGTGAAATGTTAAAAATTTCGAAAAACAAAGATAATTTTTTAACAATATCAAGATATTTGATTAGATTCTCCCCTCTCACTGCATAAGAGCCATTAAATTGGTTATTTAATAGAAGGGAATCAACAAATACTTGAATACACTGGATGCCCATATCTCTAGCCAATTGCAACCCAACAATCAAAGCTTCATATTCAGCTTCGTTGTTGGTAGCCTGAAATTCACAAGATATGGATAATGGTATTATGTCCCCCTGTGGCGATTTTAGCAAGATGCCCAGCCCTGTTCCTCTAACATTTGAGGATCCATCAGTATAAAGGATCCAGTCTTCTTCGAGCTTCTCAAGCTACTGGACTTCCTTCTCAACTTCTGGTTCTATGTTACTGCTGAAATCAACCACAAAGTCAGCCAAGGCTTGGGATTTGATTGCTGTCCTTGGCTCATATTTGATGTTATAGGCACTTAGCTTGACTGCCCACTTAGCCATCCTACCTGACATTTCTGGCTTCCTGAGAACTGCCTTAATAGGATAGTTAGATTTTAGAATTATAACATGAGTTTCACAATAATGTCTAAGTTTAGTGGAAGCCATTATAAGAGCTAGAATTAATTTTTCAATGTGAGAATACCTGGATTCTACGTCTAGCAGAGTTTTACTTACGTAATATACCGGATGTTGCTGACCTTGGTGGTCTTTTACTAAGACTGCACTGACTGAGCTTCCGAAAACAGCAAGATAAAAATATAGCGGCTCCCCATCCTCTGGTTTCATTAGCAACGGGGCAGTTGATAGGTAGTCTTTTAAGCATATCAAGGCTTCTTCATGCTTCTCAGTCCATTCAAACCTCTTGTTTTTCCTCAGGATATCGTAGAAATCCTTACTTTTTTCTGAGGATCTTGAGATGAATCTGTTGAGTGCTGCAATTCTTCATGTCAACCTTTGTACCTCTTTTACATTTGACGGTGACTTCAAATATAAGATTTCCTTGATCTGCTCGGGGCATCCTTTGATTCCTTTTTCAGTAAACATGTAGCCTAAAAATTTTCCAGATCGCACCCCAAAGTGGCACTTGGAGGGATTGAGCTTCATGTTATATTGGTCAAGGATGTCAAAGGTAGTTTGGAGATCCTTAACGTGATCTTGTT
>JBCNJP010000052.1:0-12384 GCA_039602395.1 Deinandra increscens subsp. villosa | reverse complement strand
ATTGACGTTGCACGACTCCATAATAACCTGAGTTCTTTTGTTGTACACCCGATATGCCGCAGAGGTCATCGAGTATCCAACAAAATAGCCTTCATCTGCCCGAGGGGCAAATTTAGCTAACTGCTCAGACTGAATTAATACAGTACAAGGACATCCAAAGGGCTTTAAGCGCTTTAACACTGGTTTTTGTTTTGAGAACAGCTCAAAGGATGTCTTGTTGGCATGTTTGACCAAAAGAGTTCGGTTCAGGACATAGCAAGCAGTATTGACTGCTTCTGCCCAAAAAGACAGTTTAAGATTGGAATCAGCGAGCATCGTCCGGGCACACTCGATTATTGTTCGATTCTTTCTTTCAGCAATCCCATTCTGTTGTGGAGTATAGGGAGAGCTAAATTGGCGAGAGATGCCCTTCTCGTTGCAAAACGAGTCGAAGACGTGATTCCTAAACTCCGTCCCGTTGTCAGATCTGATTATTCGAACTTTTTCTCTGCTTGCATTCTCGATGCGTGTTACAAAGTCCTTCAGTATCCCTGGAGTCTCAGACTTCTCCCTTAAGAAAAATACCCAGGAATATCTCGAGTAATCATCAGTGATGACAAGGCAGAAAGATTTTCCCCCTAAACTCTTGATATTCACTGGTCCAAAGAGATCCAGATGCAACTGTTGTAGGATTATTGTAGTTCTTCCAGGCGGCTTCGGTTTATGAGACGTTTTGTGTTGTTTTCCCTTCGAGCATGCAACGCAGTTATCGACTTGTACGAATTCTTTGTCAGGCAGCCCAAAAACATGTTTCCCCCTAACCAGGCGATTCATGTTACGGAAATTAACATGTCCCATTCGTCGATGCCACAAGGTTGAGTCTTCCTCTGAAGCTTTAGCCAAAAAGCATGCAACTGAACTAGTAGGCTTTGCAGCATTCATGTCCAGTGCATATATGTTCCCCCTACGATTTGCCCGGAATAAGATCTGATCTTCAGGCACTTTAAAACCAGGCTTGAGAATGAAGCATTCCCTATCGTCGAAGAACATTGGCATTTTATTGTCGCATATCTGCGAGACGCTCAGCAGATTAAATTGCAGATTTGACACGAGGTTGACTTTTTCAAAAGAGACTTCACCATTAGTTAGGTGACCAGTTCCAATTATTTGACCACCTTTCTTATTTCCTCCAAAAGCAACAGAACCTCCTCCAGATATCAGTTTGACATCATGCAAGAGATCCTTGTCACCTGTCATGTGCCGGGAACAGCCACTATCCATGTACCACAGATTTATTGACTTCTTTCGCTGTTCCTGCACAAACAAAGAAAAGATTAGTTCACAGATGAACCCTGGTCTTTAGGACCACGGGTTTTCTTGGCATTCTGTTTCTTAGGTGGGCGAGTAGCAGGAGCGGTGGCTTGAACAAAAGGCCTCTGAGGATCAGCCAAAGGAGACCATGGTGCTCTTGGTCTCGTGGTGATTGGAGGTGGGCTGTTCGTTGTTCCAGAAACAATCGGTTGAAAGTAGCCGGTACTTGCCCCCAATCCTCGTGTAGAGTGAGGTGTTGCTCCACTGAAAAACTGTTGGTTCTGAAAATTTGGCATGAACATTTGCTGATTATTCATGTACTCATAGTCTTCACTGTAATTACCATAAAACCTAGGCCATGGCTGAGCGAAGGGCGGTCTCATCATTCTTGGTCCATAGGGTGCAACCATTGGTGGATTGTACCCCATGTGTGCTTTTGTTGAGTTGAAAGGACAACCCCTAGCAGCATGACTTGGGTCTCCGCAGACAAAACACCCAATAGTGTTAGCAGACCCACTTGGATTACCGGTCACAGTTGGAACCACCTTTTGAGCAGGTGTGACCTTTATTTCAGCAACAGGTTCTCCTTCTCCTTGAGCAACAGTTTTCTTATTCCGTCTTTTGTTGTTGTTTTTCTTCTTTGAAGATGATTCAGCGCCTTTATTTTCTTCCAAATTCTTGGGCATTGCAACCACAGGTTCAGCAACTTGAGGTTTAAACACCCCCGTCTTCTCAGTGTAAGCAGCATCTTTAGTTGCAATATTCTTCATCTTATTCTTTGCGGGTTGCTTAACTGAGGTAGACGAACTTGCACCAGCTTGACTAGCCGATGGAGTAGAGTTGCATGATTGAAACAGCTTGATGGAAGACATCGGTGTAACTTGAGATGGGATCATTTCAGGTGCAGGAGCCGAAGAGATCACCTTACCATTGGTGATTGTGACAAAATGTTGTGTGTCACCCAAGGGTTTACCATCACCCAGACTTAGCTTATTTTGTGCATCAACAGTCAGCTCATTGACAAGATCAGTTTGGCTAGAACCTGAGTTAGCATTTTTAGCTTTGGACCTTTGCCTTTTGGGAACTTTAGGTTTCATTGAAACAAATTTTCCTTTAAGCATTGTTTGAGTTTCGCTAAAATTTGAAGTTTGAGAGATTGTCTCATTATCGGTTATTATTTTAAAAAACTCAGATTCTGCCTTCTGCCTAACCATATCTTCAGATATGCCAGTATCAAATGACTGTAATGAGCTAGACTCAAAATCATTCAAGTTTAGTGCACTTTCAACAGATGGAAGGCTTGAGCCACTTTCGTAGCCAGACAGTTTTTCTTCCATTTGCTGAATTTCAGACTTGCTTGGAACAGACTCATTATTCAAAAACCTGATGTGGCTTCGGGAATTTATTTTAGTAAGTTCAGGTATTTGAAAATAGTTATGATTGAGTGGATGCTCAACCGCAGCATCATCAATTTCGCGGGTTAAACCCAAACCATTTTGTACTCGTTTAAAAATATCCTTAGCCACATCACCTGCCAGGTTTGAAGGATTAAGTCTCATCAAATCAATTATTTCCCGAGCTTGAACATAGTTCTTGCTTAGGGTTGAAAAGCGAGTCACTAAATCCTCCAACTGAGTTCGAAGAGATATTTCAGTATGTTTCATAACCTCAATATCATCCTGCAAGGACTTTATTTTGGCCAGAAAATCCTGTTCCTTAGCTTGCATTGATTTTACCAGACATTCACTCGCTATTGCCTTTTCAACTAACTCTTCGTTATACAGGCGATACCGAGCGACTTCCTTTACACAGGACTCAGAGCATAAGAGAGATTTTACCGTATCAGGTATGAGATCCTTTTGTCGGTTTATTGATTTTTGCTCAGCATCAGACTCAACTTTGGAGGAGCCTTCAACAGTGCTGGTCACAAAAGCAGCATCTTCAGAAATTTCATCCACATCAGCCATGAGTGCAAAATCAGTCGGATAAAGCGGGTCAAAGAAGGAATCTTCCTCAATCTTGGGCTCATCAGATGAATTCACCATTAATGCATAATCCACACTTGCTGATGTTTGAGTCTGATTGGACCATGTGTAGTTAGGATCACTCAGAGACACGAGTGCTTTCTCTGGGTTGTCAGCACGCTTAGCAGAGTTGGAACTGGAACCCTGGTGAGTAGTACCAGCAGGTTGTGACTTCTGATATGAATAGTTGCCCTGATTTTGACTCGAATTATTGTTCCCACCAGATGTCACGGGAATCTGCCTCAGCTTTGGCTTCTTACACTCACGTGCAAAATGTCCCAGACCTTGACAGTTGTAACACTGGGCTTTCGATTTGTCAAAACCAATAGTGGCACCAGGTTGTGACTGGAAAACTTTCCTCCCAGTTTTCTTGAAGAACTTTCTAGTGCGGGCAGCGATCATACCAAGTTGCCACTTGATATCCATTTCTTCGAGATCATCAGCAGGAATTTGATCCAGGTCTTCTTGGCACAAAGACATGCCCTCAATACATCCTGACATTTGGGAAGCCAGGCATGCAACAAGAGCATTGCACATCTCCTGATCTTTGTCAGTCAGGCCAACAGATGAGGTTCCAGATGGGTAGGCAGCAGATGACTGAATCACAGGTGTGACTGGCTGTTGAGCAACGAAGGCAGTCTGACAAACAGGTTGTTGAGGAGAAACTTGAGCAGCAGTTTGAACAGAAGAGCAAGACCCACCAGCAAAGTAAGGAAATTCGACGTCAGCCTCATTAGGAGCAATAAAGGCAGCATTTGGAACAACCTCAGTGGCCCTTTTATTGGTAACTTTCCCCATTAGTGAATTTCCATCTCTTTCAATGGCAGCAATTTCATAGCCTCTTACTTTGTCAATAAGATCCATGTAGTCCACAGTGGCTAAGTCACTGCTTTCAAGTAAGTAGATGACATATGGAGCAAAGTCTCGAGGAAGTGACTTCAGAATTTTCTTAGATATGACTGGCATCTCAGGTCGAATTTGGTTATTTTGCATTTCACATATGAGTCTGCAGAACTTTGTCACATGAGTCTCAAAGGAGTCTCCAGCAGTGTGAGCAAAAGTGTTGAAACGCAACTTGAGAGAATCCAGTCTTCTCTCTTTACTCTCAAGGTTTCCCTCATACTTTTTCTCAAGTGCAACCCAGATTTCATGAGCAGAGGTTGCTTCAGTGAAATGAAAAGCAATGTCATCAGACAGCGCCATTTTGATGCACCCGAGAGCACGTTTGTCAACCTTCATCTGGTTATGTTCAGCAACAGAGTAGTCCTCAGGTTTCTTTGGAATACGCCTTTGGGCAGGTGGAGGATCAGCTCCAGCAACAGTGGGCACTGGTTCCACATAAAACACCTTAGGACCACATTTCACTGAGGTCAACAAGTCATAATCCACATACTCAAGGTGACACTGAAACTTTTTCTTCCAATCATCATAATTTGCAGCCCCAAGCAATTTAGGAGGCCGGTTATTCCCTTGGAACATTTGATTTGCAGAGGTAAACTCAGACATGGTGAAACAAGTGGTGTTTCTTCACAAAAGAGCTTAATGGGTCAAACGGGTCGAGAATTCAGAAATTTCTTCAACGGATGCAAGATTGAGGTTAATTGCTCAAAAACCTACAAAACAAACATCAAGAAGTTTATTTAGTTTGAATCAATCAAGTAATTAAGTCAAATTTGAAATTTTCAAATTTTCAAGACTTAGAAAATTTTCCAGCCATGTTCTTGAGCATAATCACCAGGTCAAAATCAAATTTCACGAAATCAAGTTTTTAATGCACCAATAGCTTAGGAATTTGCTTAGGAACAGATTTGTTAACTACAACAAACTCCAAAAACCACTTAATCTATGTGAAATCGGATCAAACAGTGATTCTTATGAAAAATATCCAAGAACACAATTTTTGCTCTAAAATCTTCAATACTTGATGTTTTTGAGTGATTCAAGTTGCTATCATCCCTAAATCATGAGTCTAACATGTATGCATGTTCAATTTTGACTCAAAATCAGAGGAAGATGGACTTTTATTTTCAAAAGAAACGCACAGCACGTATGCTCTGTGTTCGCATAAATCTGGAAATCTCAAAAATTGACCCATTTATTGTGATTATTGATGAAATCTAAGCATTTCAACAGATTCCTTATGAAATTTCGTTCAAAATGGTTCAAGGAATCACACAAACACCTAGATTTGATGACTTGAATGAGTGATTCTTCAAGTTTTTGAGAAAACTCAAGAACATGAAGAACAATGGCTCTGATACCATTTGTCAGGACCAAATTTGAGCCTTTACTCATCCAATACACAGATTCAAGTGCGGAAATCATGAATCCATGATCAAATCATAGTGTTTGCTTGTTGAAATCCTTAGATTTCGCCTCTGAAACTCAAGAACTTGAGGGTTTTCACACACAAGTGCTCTCTATCTTCAAAACAGCCGTCCAAGAGTGTATCTAGGGTTATTCTAGAGTGGCTATTTATACTAGAGAGAGCACAGGTCGTGATTGTGCTAAAATCAAGAGAATGTTATTGAAGTTAGTGCATTTTATGACATCAGACAGCCGAGATCGCCAAGAATGATCCTGAAGTCGCCAGGAACAAACATGAAGTCGCCAAGGCCTGCTGGTGAGGTCGCCAGCTTTGGCGAGGTCGCCAAGATCAGGCGAGGTCGCCAAGACCAAGTCGCCAGGCACCTGAAATCGCCAACCTTTTTGGTGAGGTCGCCAAGAAGGTTGGTGAGGTCGCCAAGAAAGTTGGTGAGGTCGCCAAGAAAGTCTAGAAATCACTAAGTACGCTCCGGAAACGTCAAATATCATTATTGAATCATCAAGGGTTGTTATTACAAAGACACAATCAATTATTAACATTTACCAAGTAATTTATCATGAAATGACCCAGAACTTGGATACAGACAATCACACTGCAATTGAAACGTACAAAGGCAATTACTCCAATATCCATAATCAACACAAGTTAAGACATTTAGACATGACATACAAAACATCAAACACTTGAATGATTAATATAAACATCAGGATAATTGTCCAAGTACAAGATACAAGCAAAGTGAAAGATATACACATGAGCACAAAAGCAAAGGATGCTATGTTTGAGTTGCCACCAACCCTATAAAGTTCTTACAAATTTTGGTCAGGACCAATTTCACATCGAGAATCTCGATCTTGAGCAAGAACGAAGATTAGTTGAAGGAGACAAGATGAAGAGAATCAAAGATAATAAATGACAAGAAATAATAAATCAAATGATTCATTGATTATTGCTGAATGATTACAACGAACCGAAAGATTACAAACTCGTCATAGGAAATCCATGGTCACATTGGGTTGAGCTCAAACCCAATGTGTGACTCTCTCTCTAGAAATGATAGGTCACATCACTCATTATTCATTTTATTCATCATCTTTCTAATGGAGCACACTCACCCTACATATAGAGAGCCCATGTGCTCACTAGCCCACTAACTAGTAAAACACAAATAAAATGAGCTTATTACAAATAAACAACTAAAATAAATTATTAATTAAATCAAAGTTGATTTAATTAATATGAAGCTTGACTCGCTCGAACCGATCTTCTGTTGACTTTTAAGTTGACCGTTGACTCGAACAGTTAACTTTTCCAGAAAACGTCTTCGGTCCAAACTTGCAAGCCTCGAGCATCACAACCCGCGTCTCTGAATCAAATCACAATGGATTCTTCAACCGAATTATTCGAGAATAGATTTGATGGCGTTAGTCACACTTATTAAAAGTTCCAACAATTCCCCCTTGACTGACGCTTTCAAATCTGTCATACTGGTGAAGAACCGCTCTGTCGTGCATCTTCAAAGAATAACTGATAAACCTGGAATCTATCTGTTGTAAAGATTCCCTCTTTGATTAAGCTTCTTCTGTTCTTGTTGCTCCAGTTGAGATCCAAGTGCTGCAGTTCACTCGGTTCACACGGTCGGGTACAATACTAAGAATGCTGAACATTGGAGTCAAAACCACAACAAACCGATTCAGATAAACCAATCAATCACTGAAAATGCTCCAACTTCAGATAATCGACCCGATAATCCAAATCCATGAAAGTTCCCCCTTTTCTCTAGATCCCTCTGAAAACATCCGATGCGGAAGCGGAAAATCAGATGCAGAGAATGGAACCGTTCCGCTCAGTTCCGAAGAGAAAACGGTACAAAAATCCTGAAATCGGACAATCTTGCGAAAAACCAGAAGCCAGGTGCTAACAGTTGTGAATGATCCATAAATACTGAACTTGTTCCACGTGACTGGGTTGGATGCGAAAATAATGTCAAATCGGTGAAAAACTGAGATCCCGAGCGTAAACGAGAAATTTATTCATAACCGGAGTCTTCATAATTTTGGCGAAGAAAATCGAGCTCGGAAAAATATTCCGTGAAGAATTCTGAGTCAAACGGTGCAATTTGGAATGAAACTGAGAAGACCGTAAATTTTATTCAAGTAACGGGCCTTCCGTTAGAGATTTAACGGACAATTCCAATATTTAACTGAGATTCCAGTTAATTCGGTTAGATAACATCAGCGCTGCATCAGCTAAACAACTTGTAGTGAGACATAACGAAACAGTCACAAACTTAACCGAGAAGCGAAACCAGTCCGTCAGTGGTCGTTAGCTAACGTGGTCTTGACGTTAATAAAAACTAGAACCGAAAGAAAAATCCGGAATAAATCCAAGACCAATAAAAAAAAATTTCTGCAACTCCGTTGAAGGGTTTTCTCCGTTAGTCTCGTAAAAGACAAAAAAAATACCCTGCATTTACGAAAATGCTGAAAAATTCAATTAGTATTAATTAACTCTCAAAGAAATCCCATGATCCTTGTCAAATTCCCTCAACCAATCAGATTATAGCCATGAAAAACCATAATCCGCGTCATAATTATTCAGCCAATCAGAATGAGCTTTAAAACTCATCTAACGGTTGGATTTGAGGTGATCCAAGGGTTGAAGATAAGGATCCATGTGATAGAGCATTAGACCAATCACAAAGAAGCACGAAATTGATCTAATGGTTGCAACAAATTAGATCTAGCGGCTGGAATGCTTGATCCGTATAAAATTCTAAGGCCCAATGGCAGCGTAACAGCGTATAGACTCTCAAGGGATCTCTTTTGAGACAGCCCTGGTCCCACCCGCATAATCCAACCAATAATCGACAGCCACATTCTCTTCAACGGATACATTATTTGACCAGGGCCCACGCGAACTTATTTCTCCACACAACAATAAGAAAAACGACAAGAAATTTAAGCTGTGGTTTAATATGACCCTCAAACAAAAATGATGCTGAATCTGGTTCAGGTGAATCAGATTTTGAATGATTTGGTGAGAGGTCATCTTGAGTCGGCCTTGACTTTATTTTCTTTAGCTTCTTTTGACTTGAAGCTTCAGGTTGCTCACTAACTTTAGCTTTTTCTCTTGTTTTCAATTTCTTCTTTTTGGGACCCCTAGCATCAGAACTGGTGGAGTCGGAACCAGATTCTGATCCAGGTTGGAATCTTGACCCATATTCAGGTTTGGATACAGAGTTATTAGATTTATTTTCATCATCATTTCTAGACTTATCTGCTTCACTATCAGACCCTTCCTCTCCATCTTCTGAATTATCTGAACCAGTTGAATCTCTGGATGATGCCATGTTTTCTGGTTCTGAGTGCACGGGATCATCATGAATTGGAGAGTTGATTGGATGATCATCTTGTAGATTTGCTTCATTATTCTCAGGTTCAGCAGCATTGACATCTCCCATATCAGCATCAGCATTATTATTTTCTTGATCTTCATCCATGTCTTCATCGACATCAATTCCCTCAATCATGTTTGGGAAAAATGGTATCTCGGGTCCATTGTAATGACCTATCTGGTAGCGGGTGTAAGAACCGGACATCATTCTCCTAGGAACCAAGTATGGTTCTGTCTTTTGCAAGTTCGGGTAGAAGCGATCAAGGATGGCTTGAATGAATCTCGGGTACATCAAGAACTTCTCTGATTTCCTTGTTGGATGCAAATTATAATTCATCCAGCTAATTATTTGCCTTGAGAGGTTGAAACCCGCACCGGATGCTAAACCATGTAGTGCCCAGGCAGTCTCTTCCACAAAGTCATCAGTTCCAGACTTTCTTTGAGCGAAAGCAGAAATGAAGAAAGTGATGATGCACCTCCAGTTTTCTGGGAACAATGTCTTCTTTATCTTATGATTTGTAGCCATGGAGAGATTTCCTTGATACCCCATCATAAGGATTGTGTCGTGCCATTCGTTCTTTGGAAAAGAATCAGGGCAGAGTGCATCATTTAGCTGCAGCACTTCTCGGACTCTTTCTTCATTTATTTCAACATACACATTTTGAATTCTTGATCTAATGGATTTGGAACCATTATCAGCAACGAATGTGCTTGCATTGTTCCAAAAAGCATTTATTATACCCGAGCTGATGACAGGCTCAATTTGAATGCCAGTGATCCAATTTGAGTTATCTAGGATTCTGAAGGCCTGTTCATAACGACCAGCATCTGTCCAGTTTCTGTTAATTTCACATAATTGATTTTGTGACTTTGAAAAGTCCAGAGGGGCATTGGCTGCTCTTTCCGGTCTGGGAGGCATCTGCACATAAGAAATAACATGATCACATCAGAATTTGACAAGTCAAGTGAATGTCGTGTCACACTAAATTCGTGATAGTGACAGAGCTTTTCAATTTACTTACAAAGATATAAAGGAAATTTACTTAAGGCATAGGCTCAAATTTCTTCAAAATTAATCAATTTAGCGTAACAGAAGATATCAGTAGAGTTTACCCAAATTCCAGTAATTTCCCTTGAAATTTTAAATTTTATTGTAAGAGATGACTTTGGTGAAGGATTTTGACTCAAAAATTCCGCTTGGCTTAAGAAGAAATCAAGAAGTGATTCCCCCTAAACTTGTGCTTTTCACAATTTGAAATTATTGATTTTGGGATCAAACAGAATTCTTGTATCATATTTCCTTATTTCAGTATGATTTGAGCAGTTTGAGACACTTACAAACACATATATTCTATTTAACTACTTATGCATTTATAAGAAGTCAAATGATGAAACAGAATACATGTATGAAGTTCTTACATGCTTAACTCACATTAACCAAAGTCAATTAAAGTCAAGTAAAGAACAAGAAGCATTCAATATCAGACATGAGCATCAACTTCAAGGTCAGAAACAAATAGGATCAATCAGCCCTAAATTCTAACCTTGTTAGCATTTATTTCCTTATAAGTGTGATATGAGCTTCAATAGTTCCTAACCTAACGATTTATTCAGAATAACAGATAAAGAATCATAAAACAATGACTAATATGCATGTCATTTCGTTAAATTAGGCATGTTTGTGAACCACACACAATTTCAGAAATCTAACATGCAAAGTCATATTTTATGAGATTTATTGAGTTTATTGCATAAGCGGTAAGAAGAACAAACCACTTGAATAGACAGGAATCAAATATCCAATTGTTTATTTTGAGATCAGAAGACATACCTCAATGAAGATCTAGAGTTTACTAAGATCTAATTGAGAAATATCAAGAAATCAACAGGTTCAAAGCTTGATCCTGTTTGTGATCAATCATACACAGATTAGGAATTTGACTAATGTTATTCAAGTAAATTTGAAGAGTTTAATGAATTTGCCCATATGTAGCTTAATAATTGTGTATCAAACATTGCCAAAGTTCATGAAACATACCTCTTTGATGATCTAAAACTGAGCTAAGATCAAAGAAAGATGATAAGATCTTGGAATGTTTCAGGCAGAATCTGTTATTAAATCAGGCAAAATTCGTTAAACAATTGATTGATAGCCACACACAGCCACAATAGGGTCAGAATCATCAAACAGGAGTGAAAAACACCAGATTTGACTTAAAAAAGTCAACTATGCAAGCATTCATCAAAAATCAAATCAAGACAAGTTAAACATTACAGATTTGTCCTAAATTAAGTTCAAACCTATGTTGGACAATATGAAGTCCTCAACTTGACTTATTTTAAAAAGTTAGGTTGCATATCCAGTGAATTTCAATTGAGAATGAGAAATCCAATAAAATGGTCATAAGAAACCTTTGTGTTGCATTATTTGGTCAATTTTATTTAAAGCAACATGAAAGCGACCAATGTCATCATTTCTCTTCAAAGGTTTCATTCCTCAGGTTATTTGAGTCAAGAGACTCTTATTGGAATGAGTTTAAACCATTTAAAGTCCAATTTTGGTCATACGGATAAATTTGAGAAAAACTTTGCCATGTGAACCAATATGATGAGATTTGCATACAAGTTTATCTTATTTAGGACTTAAACCATTTATTAAAGCTCATTAATTTTGTTTCTTTTCAAAAATTTGAAATTTTGACATGGATGGTTCTAAAAGTCAATTTATTTCCTTATTGGGTCAAACCAAAATAGAGTTTAGTTTAGCTTCAAATTTGAGGCTTTTGAAACCCATAATGTATTTTGGAGACAACCTAATGCATCATATTGATGTTTTGGAACATCCATCTCATTCACGGTTCAGAATCTTAACACATTTGAGATGTTAACAGAGAATTATTCAAAACAGAGCATCAAGATCAAAAACAACCTACATAGTGTAAAACATGCAATTTGTTTCAATCAATCTATGAGTTTGAATCACAGTTAACATTCTCAAATAGTACCAATTCCAAACAGACACACATTTGAAGAATAACTCTCTCAAATTTATTAAAGAACTTCGGCCCTGTCCATGACAGAAGACACAAAGTGAGTCTCAAAAACTTGTGAATGAATTCAGACAGCTTAGACTGGATTCAATCACAATGAGTTATTTGAAACTTACAATTTTCTTTAGATAAATGTAAAGAACCCATAAACAGTCCCCGTAACCAACCCCTGTTCATGGTTCACAAACAAGAGATGATGATGAGTTCATTTACCTTAAAGAAGCTTATTGTTGAAGTTTAGTCACAAGATGAGGAGAATGAATCTGTGTAAACAACAAATTTCGAAAAATAAGAACCC
>JBCNJP010000051.1:375104-398488 GCA_039602395.1 Deinandra increscens subsp. villosa | reverse complement strand
GCCCAAACTTACCAAAACGGTTGATTTTGACTTAGAATGCAAATGGACCTCAAATTTGACAAATTTCTTCCAAACTTGATGTTTTTAAGCACAAAGCACCCAAATTCACATTTTTATAACAAATTTGGTTATATCAAAGCATAGTGCTTTCATTTGCACCGTTAAATCCTTATTTTCTGGTAATTTCCAGTAATTTGCTTAATTTTGCATATTTTTGCTCGGTAATGGTTGGACTATGTTAGGAATCAAACCGGTCAATTACGTGATCACTGACACTTACAAGTCAAATTCCCTCTCAGATTCAGTAACCTAAGTCAGATTGTCGGTATTGTTATCCACTTAAGCTCAAGCAAGGCAATTTTCAGCAAAATCACTGTGATGTCATTTATCATGTTTTAGTTTGATTTAATGACAATTGTGTTGACTTCTTATTCCACAAAGTCAAACAGTTATCCTAGCTTTGTCTATTTAGCACTTCAGTCATGCACAACACACATATGGAATTTCTTCCCCCTATTTCTTTAGAGGTAAGTACTGATTTCAAGATGGGTGAGTATTTTTGGTTCGCGTGAACACAAGGTCAGAGTTCCCTCAGCAGATGTGTCACGGAATGTTTTCAATGATAATGACAGTACGCGTGAACACAAGGTCAGAGTTTCCTCAGCAGATGTGTCACGGTATGTTTTCAATGATAATGATGGGACGCGTGAACACAAGGTCAGAGTTTCCTCAGCAGATGTGTCACGGTCAATGGATGGATGTGAGATATTTCTCACTTATTGATTATTGTGTGATGATTCACACTAATTTGATGAATGTGTGATATTTCACACTTATTGTATGGTTTGAAATCAGCACTTTCCGCAAAAGAAATACTCGAGTGTGTTGGTTAACTTACTTAGCACAGACTTAGAGCAAGTTTAAAGGATTTTGCTAACTGTTTTGACTTAAAGTCCACAATTTCATGGTTTTAAGTGTTTAATCACAGGATTTGCCTAATTCTTATTTTGCTGAGCCTACCGACACATCGAATGATAGAATTACTGATCGATTGGATCATATCCTATGGTCAGATCACAAGACCAGAATTATATCATGTTCCTCATAGTTTGCCCAACCAAAACCAAAATTTTCTGGTTTTCTTTCTCATAGTTTATTTTAGGCATTGCAGAATTGCAAAAATCTTGTGCTTAGACTCAAGTACCCATCAAGTGCCTTTACAAAAGTTGTTGGGAACCACTCGATTCTAATTTACATGATTTTTTATTTATTTTTTCAAATTTTTGGAATTTTCTTCAATTTTTTCAGTATTTATTGAAGCATCACTAAAAAATTCAAGATTTTGACTTTTTCATCAGGTAGTCAACAACTGTCTTCACAGAAGTTGCTTGAAATGACCCGATTCTATTTTTAGTGATTTTTATTTATTTTTTCAAATTTTTGAGATTTTCTCCAAATTTTCAACCGTAAGTCGGTTTAGGCCAGAACGACTGACACAAAAACATAAAAATAAAATAAAATAAAATAAAATAAAATAAAATATTTTTGGTATTTTCTGAAGATTTGATTAACACTTAGTGCTTTATTTGATGGTCAAGAAAAATGACCAAAAACTTAAGAAAATTCAAAGAACTAAAGGTAAAATCTTTTTGTGTTTTCTTCCAAAATTTTAAAGACAAAATCTTTTTGGCTTTTCAACTTGGTGTCAGAAAGATTGAAACAAAAATAAAATCTTTTTGGATTTTCAAGATCAGATTATTGTGGGTTCATAAAGCAAGCAAAGACAATACCTCTAAAACGACACAACCTAAGATTAAGGCACTTATTCTAACGGAACCTTAAGAAGAGCCTACTCAAAGTTAATCATTCCTATTGATTGTACTAGGAAGTTAAACCTAGAAACATCAAATCCCTTGGTGAAGAGATTCTGCAAGTTGATTTTCAGAGGAAACATGAACTAAGGTAATCAGCTTTTTCTCATGACAGTCCCTAATAAAGTGATGCCTAATCTCTATGTGTTTGGTTTTAGAGTGCTGAACGGGATTCTTAACAATGAACATGGCAGCAGTATTATCAATGTTAATAGGGGTGGACATAAAATTCAAACCGTAGTCCAGAAGCTGATTCTGGATCCAGAGAACTTGAGAACAGCAGGAAGCTGCAGCAATGTATTCCGCTTCGGCTGGCGAGGTAGACACCGTTGATTGTTTCTTGCATTGCCATGAAACCAATCTGTTCCCCAAAAATTGAGCTCCGCCGGTGGTTGACTTCCGGTCCATGTTGCAACCCCCGTAATCACTATCAGAGAAACCTCTAAGATCAAAAAGCTCATCCTTGGGATACCACAGTCCTCTCTTCGGATTGGACTTCAGGTATCTGAAAATTCGTTTCACAGCCGTCAAGTGTGACTGTTTCGGTTTGGATTGAAATCTTGAGCAGAGACACACGGCAAACATTATGTCGGGGCGGCTGGCCGTCAGGTACATAAGTGACCCGATCATAGATCTGTACAAGTGTTCGTCGACACATTCACCTTCAAGATCGGAATGAAGCTTGACACGAGTCTCGACAGGAGTGGAAAAGCCTTTAGAGTCGTGGTATCTAAATTTTTTCAGCATTTCCTTCACGTACTTTCCTTGACTTATTAGGATTCCTTCATTATTCTGTTTAACTTCAATACCAAGGAAAAACATGAGTTCCCCCATTGAACTCATTTCAAAGCGTTTTTCCATGAGACACTTGAACTCTTGACAAAGGGCTTTATTTGTTGATCCGAAGATGATATCGTCCACATACACTTGAGCCAGCAGCATATCATCACCCACGTGCCGTATGAATAACGTCTGATCAATCACCCCTCTCTTGTAGCCATTTTCCAACAGATAGGTAGACAAGGTTTCATACCACTTCCTTGGTGCCTGATGGAGTCCATAGAGAGCCCTTTTCAACTTGTACACCTTATTCGGGAAGGAAGGATTGACAAAACCTGGAGGATGATCAACGTAAACCTCTTCATCTAGTTCACCATACAGGAAGGCAGTCTTCACGTCAAGCTGATAAACCGTTATGTTCTTTGACGCTGCATAGGCCAAGAAAATCCTGATGGCTTCAAGACGAGCTACTGGGGCATAGACTTCATCATAGTCAAGCTCATCTATCTGCATATAACCCTTGACCACAAGTCTAGCTTTATTTCTTATAATTATTCCTCTGTCATCCTTTTTATTCTTAAAGATCCACTTGACAGGAATGGGTTCTAAAGTTTGAACTGAAGAAGCTCAACTCCCATGGCGTCCCGACCTCTACTGACAACAGATGCAGATGGGGAGCCAGTGAGTGAATTCATGTATCGTTCGATGATTGGATCACTTATGTACTTGACAGCAAGTAGGCCCGTTATTATGCATGCAGTGTGTCTGTGTGCCCGCTATCAGGCTAATCCTAAACTTTCACATTTAATTGCTGTTAAACGTATCTTTAGGTATCTGAAGGGCAGGCCTAGGCTTGGACTTTGGTACCCAAAGAACACTGATTTCCAATTGTTTTCATTTACTGACAGTGATTATGGAGGTAGTGATCTTGACAGGAAATCAACAACTGGTGGATGTCAGTATCTGGGAGACAGACTCATCTCTTGGCAGAGCAAAAAGCAGCATACCGTCTCAAAGTCAACTGCAGAAGCTGTGTAAGGGTATAATTTGTGGCTTGTGTATTAAAGCACATATTGGCGAATTATTTTGAAGGCCTATGTGTTAGAATAGGTGAAAATTAGCTGGGTTATTGTTATATTGGGTCATTGGGCCAGTTTAGATGTGTTTGGGCTCAATTAGAAAGAGTTTAGATAGAGTTTAATGGCCCATTAAAGTCAAATACGGGAATTTTAGGTTATTTAGGGTTTTGAGATGGCTTGTTTACCAAGCTTGCCTCCCCTATATAAGGAATATGTTACAACTAGATTAGGGTTGCTGATTTTGGGGTGTTCTTGGTGTTTTCAAAGAAGTGTAATCGAAATTCTCCCATAGAGAATTTTGAACCTTTCAAGTGTGTTGCAATCAAGTTTCGATCTAGCATTCTCAATCGGTTTGTGTGTTTTATTATTTTCCTAATCGTTTGTTCTTGTTTATTTCGTTTATACTTGAATCACTCTAGTGTTTGGATTCCGCACACTCACTAGAAATCGTGATATCGTGTTTGGGTTCATCTCGATCCTTACAATTGGTATCAGAGCCAAGAAACGGTTGTTTCGTGGCTCGCACGATATCGATTCAAGAACGTCTAACGGTTTTCTTGAAGTTTTTGTGAGTTTCAGGTAATTTTCGACGCTAAGCTTGAGGTTCTCAATCAAAATTCCTGGTGGTTTCGTCTTTGAATTAGTGATTTCGTCTTTGTGGACGTGTTCGGCTTGTTTTCGTCCAAGAAGCAATTTTGAGAAACCGGATCTCGTTTCAATCAATCTCGGAATTTGCGGTTGATTGATTTGTTTGAGTAATTTTTGTCCAAGTCAAGTCTGTTCCCGATCGAGATCCATATTATGGAAAGCGGATTTCGAAAAATCATTCCAAAAATAACATATTGAAAAACTTTCTCTACACGTTTTTTTATTCGGCCTTCTGATTTTCTATATTTAGAAATCATTTTCAATCAGGTTCACATCTCTGAAGAAGTTTTCGATCGGTAATACGGGTTCTCGATCAAGGTTTGGGGTTTACGATAGTCAGAGGTTTACTATCATCTGAGGTTCTCGAACAAGTTTACGAACAGCTTTTCGATTGTGTTAAGGGTTTACGACTGCATTTCACTCGTTTACGATCAAAGGAGGTTCAAATCTGTGAAGAGGTTTTCGCTTGTATCTCGGGTTTTCGTTGGTTCTTATTCGAGTTCAGGCTTTCAATTGTGATTCTCGATTGCATTGATGGTATTCGATCGTGTTGCGGTTTTCCATCGTGTTGAGGTTTTTGAATGAGGTTTTCAATCGCGTTGTTGTGTTCGATCGAGCTTCTGTTTTCGACTGCATACCTGATTTTCGTTCAAGTTTGGGTTGCGATCTAGGTGATTTTCGTTTTGTGGTCTTCGGTTGACGATTGTTTCAAGTTAATTTTCGGCTTGCCGTGGTTTGAATTTTCGATCGGTATTCTAGAAGCGTGTTGCAGGCTCTCTGAAATCTTAATTCACATAGGTAGAAGATAACCAAAATTACGATTATGCCATCCTGGTTTAATTCACGTAAAACATTGAATTTGATTTTAAGTTGCTATATTTATGGTATTGACATCGGTATTTAATTAGATTGTGTGGTCCTGTTTCATCCGGTTTTTGAAGCTGTAAACGGCCACTCAATTTAAGTGGGTGTAAATTTATTTTGACGGGATTTTGATCGTTGAATTTTTCTGCACCTTGTGGAGTAATTCGTTTTGTTTAATTTTTATATTTTTGCTCCAAGTGTTTCAAGGTGTTACTAATGATTTTTGTGAGTTCCGTGTGAGATTTTGTGCAGGTTACAAGTGTTGGAGAAGCAAGAAGCCAGTTGCTAGTGCCTTATAAGCCTCTCGATCGGAATCTGTGGCTTTGACCCTTATTTCGATCGAAATTTCGGCTTTTTCGACCCTTTTGGATACTTTTCGATCGACTGCTCGATCGAAGAGTACTTCCCGGTTCCGCTCTTTTCGATCGGAAAGTCCCTTCGTGACTTTTCGATCAGGTCCGTTTCGATCGGAAAGTCCCTTCGTGACTTTTCGATCAGCTCCGTTTCGATCGGAAAGTCCCTTCGTGACTTTCGATCAGTTTCGCCTTTCGATCGGAAAGTCCCTTCGTGACTTTTCGATCAGCTTAGACTTTTCGGTCGAGCCGAAACTCTGCCCAATCGAAAAGTTCTCTTTCCGATCCTGTTGAGACTTTTCGATCCATCCCGTTTCAATCCGTTCAAGTCTTTCAGTTCGTTTTTTATTCATAAGTTCATCCAAGGAAGAAAATGACAAGTTCTCAAGTTGCTTCTCCTCTTGTGAGTGATCAAACTCAGATATGTTCGAACTCGGCATGCTCTGAATCAATCGAACAATATAAGCAACTGTTTCGAACTGAAGAAAGAGACCGTCTCAATGCAGAGTATCTTTTCCGGACATTCCGTGAAAAAGAGGAGGAAAAGCGGAAGATCAATCGTGCTGATGGAACTTGGATCTGTAACTGCGAGGAATGCTCAAACCCCACGTGCTGTGCTTTGATTAAAAAATGGTAGAGCAAGTTTACAAATGAATGTCAAAATCATGCAATCACTGCTAGAGACCTTAGGGAGTCCAAAGGTAAGACCAAAATATTTAGAGAGAAACTTGAAGCCATTCAGGTAGATGTTAAGAAGCTTCAATCTCAGGTGAGTGATAAAAGCACATATCTTAGGCTTGCTAACGCTAAGGTAGAAGAGCTAACCAAGGAGGTTGAGGAACTAAGAACCAAATTTGACTCTTCCCAATCTGCCCTTGAGAAACATCAAGTTATACAAAAGAAAATGATGGACTCTCATCATGTGTTGTTCAAATCTGAAGAGCGACTCAAGCATGTAAAAGAAACATCTGGCCTCGGGGATGGAAATTTTCCTCCCCCATTACAACATGAATACATCAAAGTGCCCCAAACTGCAGATGAATTGTTGAAAGAGTCCCAGAATGAAGCAACCATGGTATATGGGCCTCAACCTGTGAATAAAGATGATAAGACAGCCACTGAAGCAACTCAGTCAAACAACACCACTGAGTGTGCAGGTTCAAGCTTTAGTGAAGTGAAGAGAGCTGATGAAGAAAAGTTGGTTCCTTATCCAAAGATCGAGACTCTTTATTCCAAAGTTGTGGATGAGGTAAAGCGGGAACGAGTGGTGATGACTACAAGGCCCAATGGTAAGATCTTCATGACAACAGGGTCCATGTTCATTCCGATTGAAGGAGAAGAGCGACCCTCATTCAGCACTAAGTTCAAAGGCTTGGGTCATGATGGTGGTTTATCTTCTTACATTAAGAGTATAAAGCCCAAGATCACCATTAAGCCTCCAACTTCTGTTCCGATCAAGATCGAAAGGCCAAAGATCACCATTCAGTCTCCAAATGTGAAACCAACAGCTACAGTGAAGAATGAAAAGCAAGAGAGTGGTTGTGTCTCCCTTTTCTTCAGTAAGCTCATGCAGTTGCAGTTGTAGAAATGATGCCTCAACATCAAAGAATACATGGAGCACAAGATCAGAAAAGATAGATTCAACTCAAGCTTCGAGGAACCAGCCCACAGTTATCCCTAGATCTGCTGAAGGTTAAAGATGCAGACACAAGCAAATGGTGCTCCACCTCATGAACTAAAGAGAAACAGTTACACGTCTGACTTCTATCTAAAGAAACAGACTTGTTTTAATTGCGGCAATCCTGGTCACATTGCCCGAAATTGTCTCTATCGCCCCTATGAGCCATATTATCCGCAAAGTCAAAGTGTTCCATCTCAGGAATCAGTTAAGTCTAAGCCAATGAATGTGCAACCACCTAAGGCAATGAAGACTATTTCTCCTAAGATAAAACCCTCTGATGAACATTGGGGCGCTGCCAAAGAGCAAAGAAAATTTTCAAATCAAAAATATGTTTTTCCAAATTATGAAAATTTCCATAAAAAGGTGAAGAAACCGATTTCAAAACAACACAATGTTAAAAAACCTAAAGTTGCCCCTCCAAAGGTAACTAAAACTGTTTTGAGAAAGAAACCTGAAATGAAAAAGGTTGAAAAACCTAAAGTCACTACTCCAAACGTGACTAAAACAACTCATAAATCACCTCAAATTTGGAAACTTAAATCTATGGCACCCACAACTCCAATTCCTGATTTTACAAAGGGCATGTGTTTAAAAGAAGTAACTTTCTTTGATTCATCAGGTCTACCCAGAACCACTATGGCCTGGGTTCCATTGGCTAACTGATCTCTCACCTTGTGCAGGAATAGTCAAGGAGGACTTTCATTAACCTTGTTTGCTTGTTTGTGATAGTGATTGTTCCAGGCACACGAAAGGAGGCATCTCTTCACTTCATGACATGCAGATCTTTATGGGGGGTATGTTTCCTTGTGAGAGGTAAATCTAAAAGAAAATCAGCAAGGTACTGTCTAAATTGGTTCTTTCTTGGCTAAATTGATGTGAAGTATGGTTGTGCATGAAACAAAACCCATTTCTGAAAAATTTTCAAAAGATAAACTTTGAAGGTTAGCTTGGCCAGTTTTAGTAGATATTTAGTGATGTGTCTGTGTGTGCATAAAAAAAATAAAAAAAAATAAAAAAAAATTAAAAAAAAAATAAAAAAAATAAAAAAAAAATGTGTGTTGATTTTAAAAATCAAAAAGCAAGGGGAAGAATAGAAATGATGAAATCGTTGACCCCTCAAAAATTGTGCTTTTTAATTTTTAATTTTTTGTTTGTGTTTGAGAAGGCAAGGAAGTGAAATATTTCCGTTCTCAGAATGACTGACATGCATTAGGCAAAAGTGAAAGACATGATCCAGGGTGATGTGCTCGGTAGGCTCAGTTCCAAAAACAAAGGTATGGGTCACAACACTTAAAGATAAAGTATGTCATTTGACGGGAAACACACACTTAGGTTAAGTGCTTGTTCTACTTGACTGCGAAATTGTTCCCGATACACACGCCGGACTCCAAAGTGTTGAATCGAAAATCTCAAAAAGTCGGCGTCCCCTCTGTTTTGTGTGAGCAAAGATCTGGGGATGTTAAACCCGTCAGTCAAGTCTTGCCTTTGCTTTGCGTGAGCAATGACCTGGTGTAGAATGGTTGACGTGTTAATCAGATTTTCTTCTGTTTTGCGTGAGCAAAGACCTGGTTAGTCTGGATTAACGTGCTTGCAGATCACTGTATATAATTTACACCCCAAAAGATGCCAATGTGCACAACAAAAGAGACCCTCTAGCGTCCAAAACCCTTTAGCCCTGACTTTGTGACTAGGCTTATGTGTTTGATGAAAGGTTACCACCTGACTGATAAATGCCTCTGAGTTGAAATCATACAAGTCTTTGTATATTATTCCTATCTCTTTTATGATCTGTTCTTTCTCTTCTCAACCAAGTCTCGAGAAAAGATTCAAAACTCTGGATATGGGAATGTGAAAATATGTGGTAGGGAATGATCAAGCTTGATTGACTGCACGTATTAATTACCTAGGATTTGTGTGTGACTGTCGGATGTTCATAATTAATGCACCTAAAAGATAAATAAGTGACAAACAACCGGGAAAATGAGGAACATGGGTTTACGAAGGACCAATATACTGGCAATCGCCTGGACGTGTTCGAGTAACAGATGCTGAAAAGGGTTCCTCAGTTCAGACAAAGACGGCTTGATCCCAAAATAAAACCTTCTCGTTTAGAAATTTGGTATGTTTGTTTTTAATTTTATTTTTCTTTTGAGTTATCTTAAGTTTTTATTATTTATTTTCAATCATGGCCAGGTTGATTTGAGAAGTTTAAATAAGTTTTATGGGTTTTATGCGAGAATGTTTCACTCCTCCAAAATCTCAAGGGGAGATAATGCGAAGAGTCCTTGGGTTCAGGGGAAGTGTTTTTGGTTAAATAATGCTAACCCGATAACCAGTCATCGTCTGGTTAGTGTCTGTTTCATGTTGTGGTTGACAGGTTAAGTGAGAAAGACAACTCATGGAGAAAAAAGTCAACGACTCAGTTGATGAAAGCAAGAACTCTGCTGCTGCTCAAGTTGAAACACCAGCCGGAAAAGGACTTACCCTATGCTTAGGGTAAGTTTGCTGGTTGTTCAAGAAAAGCTTCCAAATATTTGAGAAGATACCGTTCATGAGTTGAGGGGAAGCTAAATGCAGATAGTTCAAGAATTACAATCAAGTGTGACAAGATAGAGGTTTTCAAAATTTATCCTCTGAAGTTCAAAGTTAAGTGAAGACAGTTACCATTCATTCAGCAAGGATTCAACAGTTTTCAAGAAGGAGCAAGTATTTGAGAATCCTCCTCTCATTACTTGGTCATCATGTGTAGTTCAAGCTGATGCTGATTGAGAAAGCTACTCCCAACAATTACTCGTTACTGCCCAATGAAGATTGTTAAAGAAAGGAATCTTCACCAACCCATGCTCAAGCCAAGGAGAAGACTGCAAGTTCTCAAGATTGAAAGTAGAAGACATTTAATATCACAAGCCAAGGAGAAGATTGTAAGGGTATAATTTGTGGCTTGTGTATTAAATCACATATTGGCGGATTATTTTGAAGGCCTATGTGTTAGAATAGGTGAAAATTAGCTGGGTTATTGTTATATTGGGTCATTGGGCCAGTTTAGATGTGTTTGGGCTCAATCAGAAAGAGTTTAGATAGAGTTTAATGGCCCATTAAAGTCAAATACGGGGATTTTAGGTTATTTAGGGTTTTGAGATGGCTTGTTTACCAAGCTTGCCTCCCCTATATAAGGAATATGTTACAACTAGATTAGGGTTGCTGATTTTGGGGTGTTCTTGGTGTTTTCAAAGAAGTGTAATCGAAATTCTCCCATAGAAATTTCGAACCTTTCAAGTGTGTTGCAATCAAGTTTCGATCTAGCATTCTCAATCAGTTTGTGTGTTTTATTATTTTCCTAATCGTTTGTTCTTGTTTATTTCGTTTATACTTGAATCACTCTAGTGTTTGGATTCCGCACACTCACTAGAGATCGTGATATCGTGTTTGGGTTCATCTCGATCCTTACAAGCTGAATATGTGGCAGCATCCGCTGGATGCTCACAGGTAGTATGGATACAAAATCAGCTCACTGATTACGGTATGGAATTTGTTAACACTCCTATCTTTTGTGATAACGCTGCTGCTCTAGAAATTGTGAAATACCCCGTTCATCATTCAAAAACAAAGCACATAGACATCAAGGTACATTTTATTCATGATTATAATGATCGGGAGTTAATTCAGCTCCAAAAGGTGAGCACAGACCAGAATGTGTCTGATATTTTCACAAAACCCTTACCTCGTCCCAATTTTGAAATGTGTGTCGAAGGCCTAAGGATTATTGACTTCGAGGAATGATCTGATCAAAATTTCTTGTAAATATCTTTTAAGAAAATTAAAAAAAAATATGTGTTTATCTTTCAAAAAGCCTCATAAAAACAGGGGAAGAAATATCGTTGTTTCAGAAAATCTAAAAAATATCTGTTTGAGATTTTTATGATGTCTTTTGTTTGCCTTGAGTTGGTAGGAAGTGATATAAATTTCCAAGACAATCGGAGACTGACACGTGTAAGGCAGAAGTGAAAGACGACTCAAAGATGATGTTTGGTAAGCTAAATCAAAAACTATGATCATCCATGTAAGTGCAGTAAACTTAACTTATATATATGTTTAGTTTTCCATCCTGGTTTACATAATTTAAAAGACTGAGTCCCAGCAAAAACGAGTTGAGAGTGGTATTCACCTAGTATTCACTCTCTCACATGCCATGTTTCTGCTGTTATGACAGCACCACACAAAAAAAAAAGGAAAAGAATAAGAAAAAGGAAAATAAAAAATGATGATAAAAATAAACAAATTATTTTGTTTGGTCTTCTCTGCTTGCTTATGTGGCCGACCTGATCACCAACTGATAATTAAGAAAATAAGTGTTGTCATGACGGTGTTACATGGTTCCTCAAGTTGGAGGTTTGTGAACCCTCAATAAACTCTGAGGTTGGGTAGGTTTTGCTATGAACGATTGGGTGTGGGGACTGTTAAACATGACGGTAATTATGTACCACAATTAAGCACTTAAAATTTTTAATTGGATGTGAGTTTATATGGTTTCAAAAATTTTGGGCAATCGTCTAGAGCGTCGAGTAACGGAAGCTGAAAAGGGTTCCTTAGTTAAAGATTTGTCTGGTTTGATCCATGAATTTACATCAGCTTCGAGGCAAGTAAGTTTTTAATTTCTGTAATTAGGTTTTAATTGTTTTATGGTTTATTTTATTTTTTCAAGTCTTTAAATGTTTAAAATTGTTTATGTTTATTTTATGATCAAGATCAGATACTCGGGGTTTGAGTATGAGGTGGAAGCTTCGTAAATTCTCAAATTTTCTCAAAGTTAACAATTTTTAAGAGAATTAACATTTTTTAGAGGTTTGGGCGGTTTTTAAAATGTTTTTGAAACTTGAGGGGGCAAAAATGAAATTTTTTCAAAAAGGGTATAAATACCCTTCACCATTTACGATCCAGTCACTTCTCTCTCTACTGTGTTTACGATCCGCCCTCAAAAAAACCCTAGCCACCGCCACTCGCCGGAAAACTGATCTAACCCACCTTCGGCCATCCTGTGAGTAAATCGAGCACGTCACTACCTCCGCAATCATTTTCCGACCACAAACCCCCTTTCAATCGACCATTTTCCATTTTTATGTCGGTTTAATCCCGATTCTTCGAGCTTTTTCATCAGTCGGTCCTTCCTGCAAAGTTCTCATCAGATAAACGAGTTTTGGTGTCGATTTTGTGTTTGCGATACTTAAAAGGTAGTGATAGATGTTTATGTTGCATAAATGATAAGTTTTGATGAGATGACCGTTCGTGATTACGATCAGTGTTTACGATCGGCGATTATCGCGTTGTTTACGATTATCACATTGAAGAAGATGATCGTTCGTGATTACGATCGGTGTTTACGATCGGCGATTACGATCGTCGATTACGATCGACGTTTACGATCCTCATTTCCGATTGATGTTTACGATGACGTTTACGATCGGGCCTAAGTGTTTACGATTGGACTTGTTGTTTCTGACTGACCCGATCGTGAACCCGTGTTTCTGATCATAATCTCAAATAGTGAATCGTAAACTCGCCTAAACTTGAATGAAAATCATAAACACCTAATATTTTTGGAATCTTATTAAACTTAATCGTTTTAAGATAAAATTGAATGTGTTGATTTTAAAGAATGTGTTTGTCAATTTGTGCTTCAAAATCAAATTTTTTTCTTGAACTTTCAAATTGAGATTTTCAGAAATTATCAAGTTAATTATGTTAATCAATTGAACTTCAAGATACTGTTGGCAAACAGAATTTCTTTTTGATGAATTTAAGCCTGATGCATTTGTTCTCGTTTTTTCAGATGACAGACGAAATGCTTGATGAAGAGATCCACTTTGAGAGAGACCACTGCATCCCGGCATATCTTGATGACCCACCAGAGAGGCACATGCAGCTATTTTACTCTTTGGTGGCGGGGCTGAACATATGCAAGATAAACCATCCTCTAAGAACAAGTGTGCTGATCGATGAGCAGCTTGTAAGAGAATTCTGGGGAACAGCGAGAGCAAATGCTGACAAGACGAGTATCTCCGAAACAATTCAGAATCGTCAAATTGTGATACTCGAAGAAGACATCCGCCAAGGATTGAACATCAATGACAAAGCTGAAGATCCAATAGAGTACTCAAAGACTCTTGTATTAGAAGGTGCTCAGATGTTGGGATATGAAGGAAAGTTCCCTCCCATCTTCAAGAAGTTACTGCCGCACTACTGGAGGTGCTTGGCTCATTACCTGCAGAAGTCCTTCTTGGGGAAGAGGACAAGCTTTGATCAGCTGAACAAGCTACATGGGACTGCGTTTGTAGCACTTTCCTTAGACTGGGATTTTAATTCTCAAAAATGATGCTGTTGGATTGGGTTGGGAATGCAGATTTGAGTGCAAGAGAACAGTTCCTCATGACTCCAAGATTTGTACAGATGGTAGTTATGAAGAAGTATCCGATGATCGAGGAGAGGATAGATAAGTTAGACATCAATTTCATGGATAATGGAATGTTCGGGTTGCAAACCCAAGACAGAAAATGTAAGAGCAGCTTTCAGGGAAGGATTGAATGGACCAAAAGAGGTGCCTTTCCTGAAGTTGCAAGAGAACAAGTTGAAGAAGAATCTGATGATGAACCAGAGGTGCACCCAGTCAATGCATCTCTGGCAGAAGATCATGATGTGGCTGCCAATGTTCAAAGGGATCCTGAAAATGTGCCGTCTGATGAAGACAACGTATTGAATGATATCTTCCCTGAGAACGAAACATTTGAAGATGACATCTATCGAGATTTGGGGCCCATCAATCTCAAGAGAGGAAGGGATGACCTGATCACATCTTCAGGCAGTGATGAAACTCCTCCAGAGCTGACTCTGAACGAAGAGGATGTGACTGAAGAACCCATCCCAATTCGTGAACCTTCTCCAAGGAAAAAGGCTGACCCAGGAACCTTGAGGTTCAAATTCTTGAAGACCAGATCGAGCCTAATGGTGTTCGATCGTACAGAGGGAAATGAACAGACTGATAACACAAATGAATCAGCAATCGGTCAAAGCTTATCTCAAGCCGATGTTCAAACTACTGTTGAAGAACCAGCTCCTATGCAGACTGAGAGTCCTATCCTCCATGTACATAGCCCAGTGCATGAGGAAAGGCAATTTCTGGAGGTTGATAACACCGTTGTAATACCCAGCCCTGTTAAAGTGAGTGTCTCTACTGGGACAAGTCTGCCGCCAACAGTTATCCCAAGTTTCTGCCCATTTCAAGCTGCTGAGCTCCCTATTAAGATGAGGATAAGTGCAGACCCACACATTAACTTTTTGATGTCTCAGAACAGAATTAGAGAGACTGAGATAAAAGCACTCTAGGCTGAGAACATAAAATTAAAAGACAAGGAAGTGGCTGACAAGAATAGGTTTAAGTACTTGTATGAGGCCTTGATGGATTTGAAAAAGAAGTATAATGAGTTGGAAGGTGCTGTGGTGTCAAGTGCTTCAGGTGACCCTGGCCAAAGCTCATCTCAAGGAGTTCAGGGTACAAGTGCTACTCAAGAAGATGAAGGAGATGACACCATTGAAATGTCTGAATATGTACGTGGTGGAAGATATATTTCTATGGCTCCCGAAGGACAGGTGAATTGGTTCAAGGAGTTTTTCAGAGGACCTACTCCTGTGAAATATAGCATAGATGTGGGTGAGAGTGAGCTAGACAAGAAAGGAAGCCGACAACCAATTCTGTGTTGGCATTATGTTGCTGAAAAGGAGTTATTTGTTGTAGTAAGAGATGGATATAGTCCAGTCGAATACTACAGATCAAGGGGTCAATTCCACTCCTGGACCGAGACAGAATTGAGAAATTTTCTTAGGGCACCGTTCATTAACAGGTGGAACGCTAATCATGGAAATCTGGTTCGCAACAACTTGGTAGCACAGATGGAGCAAAACTTTGAAAACTTTGATCTGAAGGCTGCAAGGTGGGTCGAAACCGGAACTGATCCTGTCACCAATGAACCAATCGGTGAAATGAGGTGCCCTCCCACCAAACGAACCCGAGTCATCAACATGCTCGATGAAATTGAAGACCATACGCTTGTCAAGAATTTTGACAGCTGGTTCTTTGATCCGACAACGTATGAAGTGGTGGTTGTTTGCAAGAGAATGAGAGAGTTCCGAATGTATGATCTCGTAGATTTGCTGAGGTTCGGAGAGAATGACATCAAGCTCCTGGCATCCCGTCCAATTCTTGGTGACGAGCATGACATGCAGAATGCTATACGGGTGGGATTGTTTCATGGCACAACAGGTCTAATCGTGGAGAAAGAATGGTGGTCAAGGAAAGAGGCACATACATTCAGATTTGATTTACAACTTCCTTAAACTTTCTAATGGTTCATGCCTAGGGGAAGATTATTGGGCTATACATTAGAGGTATGAACATTAGATGTGGGCTTGATTAGTATTGGGCGTAGAATAGTTTACGATTTGGGCCATGTTAGCCAGTTATGTGTTTATGATTAGATTAGGGTTTGTAAGTGAGTAGTATATAAGCTCACTAGTTTATGATTGACTCTAGCTTTTGGATTACGATTTCTGTCACCTCACTTGTTTACGATCAGTGTTCATTATCTCAAGAAAGTCGTGTTTTACATTCAAGATTTGATCTTCTTTGGTTTATCAAGTCTCTTTCATCTACTTTCTTCTCGAATCAATCACTAACGAGGATTCAGCACTCGTTTGTGATAGCAATATCGTGATTTGGTTGTTTTTCTGGACCTACACTTGTTGTACATATAACACCCAATCGTCAGGAATGGAGTACCTGTTGAAGCATGAACCTTGTGTGGCCGTTACTGTTCGAATTGTCAAACAGACTGATTTTTCAGAAACATGAACTGGGGTCTGAAACCCAGCCGAACTCCAGGTTCGGAGTTATCTGAACCTTGGACGAACTCCAAGTTCGGAGCGAGTTCGTACAGAGTTTGGAGCTTCCCAATTCAAACAGAATTAAGAAGTATAAATAGTTTCATCTTTGTATTTCTTTGTAAGTTTTTGTCCAGTGTCTATGTAGTTGAGAGGGGAGGTTCTATACAACCTCCCCCGGAGCTTAATCGTTGTATACTCCTTCGGTTTATGTAATCATTCAACACGATATATGACAAAACTTCCATCTCGATATTATCTACCATAGAATCGATCCGTATATGCTTTTTCAAGACTTGAAAAGGCATATACGGATCGATTCTATGGTAGATAATATCGAGACGGAAGTTTTGTCATATATCTTGTTGAATGATTACATAAACTGAAGGAGTATACAACGATTACGCTCCGGGGGAGGTTGGACAGAACCTCCCCTCTCAACTACATAGACACTGGACAAAAACTTACAAAGAAATACAAAGATGAACTATTTATACTTCTTAATTTTGTCCGAACTGGGAAGCTCCGAACTCTGTCCGAACTCCCTCCGAACTCCCTCCGAACTTGGAGTTCGTCAAAGGTTCGAACAACTTCGAACCTAAAGTTCGGCTGGGTTTCGGACCCCAGTTCATGTTTCCGACAAATCAGTATGTTTGACAATCCGAACAGTAACGGCCAAACAAGGTTCATGCATCAACAAATTCCCCCTTGGACGTTACTATCGAATCCAGACATTGATCTTCTAGCAATCATCATCAGTCAGTCTGCTACATCTTAAATCTTGATTTTAAGCAAACTCCCCTTGGACTGAACTTCAGGCATGCAGGAAACAGTTCGCATCTTGTATAATCTCCATAACCAATAAAATTTCCCCTAGCTTCAAGCACAACCATCAAACTGGAACCGGCATATATGATAATGGTTCACTTCATCAGTCGTATCCAGAATTTATAAAGACACCCGAACATCAGTGCATATTCACAACAATCTTTAAGCTTCACCAAACAGTAATACATTCTGATCTTTATGAAAACAGACACGATCAGCATCTTCAATCATGGAAATTCCCCCTTAGCATGAAATCCACCCCAATATATTACTCCGGTAAACGTATATCTTGTTGCAGACTGGAATCTGACCAAGTCTTCACAACTCAAGAAATATCTCATTGCAAACTGGAATCTGACCAAGTCTTCACAACTCAAGAAAGTATCGGGCAAATGAAAAAGAGTTCCAAACCATAACCAAAAACTTTGACATATCGGTTTGCACGAACATCAGAATACACTACCTTTCCACGAAGATGAAAAATCACCATCAACCCTGAATTAATTGCTTTTGAATATTCACTTTTTCAATTAATAAACTTTAAAAGTTCCCTGGTTTAAGAATCAGACATTCCTTGTTATTGAAAAGCACCGGGTACTCCCTGTCACAGATTTGGGAAACACTTAACAAGCTGTGTTTCAACTGCTCTACATAGTTGACGTCATGGAAGCTGAGACATCTGTTTCTAACTGTTCCTTTCTGACTGATATAACCACCAACTCCTCCTGCGAACGATACATTTCCTCCGTTAAATTGCTCCAAGTCTTGTAGAAGAGATATGTCGCCCGTCATATGCCAGGAACAACCACTGTCAACATACCAAAGGTTGTTAACAGTCCTCCTTGGCTGTCCCTGCACTCAAAGGAGATTAGTTAGTTTTAGGTACCTAGGCCTTAATGGGTCTGAATGAAAGTTGGTCAGTTTTCGCTGGAATTAAACTGTCCTTTGTGTTGTTCCTGTTTGGGAAGGTGATTTTCTTTCTCAAGCTCCTGAGGCCCTTTTGGTGGATTTTTATTTTTGTTTTGTTTATGAAAATTCACCTCTTGGAAATAAGTGGAGTGTTTTTTGTACAGCCCAGTAAGCTTAAAGGACAGATTTACCAGTTTTGGAATGTTCCACCTGTTATCCTTCCTCCAACCATTTGATTTAGACAAACCAACTGGGTTCAGATGGATGGGTAATTTAGAAACAGAATTTAAAACAGATTTTGAAACTGGTTTTGTGGATTCAACAGATTTTGGTCTTTAGACTGCTTTGACCGATTTCTGAGGCACTTTGTTTTCTTTAAAAATAGTCTTTGGCTGTTGCTTAGGAGCCTTGGATTTTTGATGACCTCTGTGACTCTGAGGTGCCGGTTTCTGCACCTTGGTTTTGAAGGACCGGGCCTTGGAGTCGAGTCACTTTGTTTGTGGTCCTTTGGAATGGGCCTCTGATGAACCCTTTTGGGATAGAAGGGTTTATATGGCCGGTGTAAACAGTTTCTGCCACATGTCCTGGTCTACCACAGACATGGCAAGATTGTTTCTTTGGGTATGCAGGAGCCTGTTGTTGGTTTCGCCCAGTGGATATCTAAGTTGGTTTTGAACAATTTTTGTGGATCCAATGGGTTTTACCATGTGGCTTTGTGGTTAAAATGTACTCCCGCTGAACCGACATAAACTGGTCATATGCAGAATTTATTTCTGGGTACGGGACAAAATCATAAGGTCTAATGTCCCGCATTTTCTGCAGATTTTGGTCATGATTCACATCAGACAAGCCATCAGTTGTGGGGTTGGGACCAGCAACCTGTGGTCCCTTACCCCTTCTTAAAATCTTAACAGATCTTAAGGATTTCAGAGGTTTAGCAACACATTTACCAAAAGTAAACACACCACAATCAGAAGTTTTATCACACAAGACAAACTCAGGAGTTTTTGACTCAAACTTAACAGAAGATTCAAGTTTCTCAAAATCAAAGTTTTTATAAAAATCATCATAATTAGACTTCATGGGACTCTTAGGGGCTCCTTGCAATTCACTACCCCTGCTTCTTTATTACCTTTATCTGCACAACATGTAGAATTGTTAGTAATGTTAGAAACAGGAGCAGAAATCTTAACAGGACATGCAACAAGTTTATTGTCAATTTCTGCCTTAACTTCTATAGTGGTCTTAGAAATTTCAGGATCAGGAATCATTTCATGCATTAAAGGCATTGGGACAGGGTGCATGGATTTTTCATTGTTATCATTGTAGAGGCTAGATTATGAGGCTTGTAATATTAAATTAGTTGAGATGGGCTTAGAGGGTTTAATTAGATTAGTAGTCTAGTTTGCTTAGGTTTACTATTGGGCTTGGGGTTTACCATTGGGTTTACCATTAGGGTTTAAGGTCCATTAGGGATCCTATATAAACCCATGTGTTTACCATTGTAAAGGTCGCTAATTACGATTTTAGGAGCAGCCACAAGGTGTTTACGATCGCAAACCCAAGAGAAGTTAGATTACGATTTGTACCCGACAAGTTCATCTTGTGTGCAAGATCAGGTTTTTAACGTTTTAATCATTGTATTCTTCGATTTCTTCTCTTTCTTGAATCACTAATCTAACCGGATTCCGCACGTTTAGATTAGTTAGATATGAAAGTGCGTGAGCGTACGAATCTTCTACTTAGTCGTAATGAAATCAATGAAATACGAGATGAAACACAGAGAGTAAATACAAATGAGCTTTGTATTAACCACAGAGATCACAGAGTACACACAGAATATATGACGCGGAAGCTTAGACTGTTATCACTGCAATACAAGACGACCTATTTATAAGGCAGAAAACCCGACTGGCCGAACCTCAGGTTCGGCCACAAGCTCGGAGTTGTCCGAACTCCAGGTTCGCTGGGAGTTCGGACCTCAGCAATCTTGTGTGATCCGACTTGCATTCGATACTTCACATGACGATCAAGGACCATGTATCAACAAACTCCCCCTCGGCATGTGCAGTATCATCTTCTCTATTCAAACTTGTATCTTGTATCTTCAATCAAACTCTTCCTCGATCTTGACGATGAGTTCAATCTTGAATACTTGATATTGCATCGTGTGTAATCTCTTTATCAACAAACTTCAGAAGACTTGAAGTTGAGATGTTCTCTTCCCAATTAGAAACCTGCCAACATAAATAATCTTGGTGCAAAATGTCTCTTCGAGACTCCAAGATATTTTGATTTTGAAAATGATTTCGTATTTCGTGTTGATCAATCGAAAACAAATCAGAAACAAAATCTTTTTGGCTTTTAGAAACTTTATATCAAAACACACCTAAAATCTTTTTAGTATTTTTCTGATAGAAATATAAAACAATACCAAATTAGACACTATTTTTGTCTTTTGTGAGAAAGATCACAACTTGGGATCATATTGGTCATAACATGCTGCACTACATTTAAATTTCAATTATTAAAGCACATAAGCCATGCCGATTGCAGATATAGTTTATCCAACTTTAAACTCTGGCACAATCATACTCATAACATCTGGATATGTTAAGGTATTGATTAAATTTGCATTGACCAGTGTACCCCACACTATCAGACATACTCAGATATGTTTTCGCTCATCATATTTTTGTGATTTCATTTGTGATTTTAGTCACATAATGATTGTAACCATGATATAGTCAACTGTGTTCCATGCAAAAAGAAATAAGAACGTTAAATCGTCTACCTTAAGGTCGATCTTTCGATACGCAGATAAGGCCTCGGATTTAACAAAATAAGAAAATAAAACAAGTTGAAGTTGTATAACTCAACAACAATCAGGTCGGTACTCCCGTACACGCAGAGAAAGTCCGATGAGTTATACGAAACACCAAAGAAAATAAAGCAGAACGTCAAACGAACAACGATTAGGTCGGTCTTTCGACACGCAGAGAAAGTCCGATCATTTGACAAAATAAAGAAAATCAAACAAGTTTAAATCTTTGCAAAATGAACACATGTATACACAGTGACTTCTCATTTTATTTTACGCATATCTTTTTCTTGATATATCATGAAATATGCATCAAGATGTTATCCACTAGGTCAAGCATCAGATTTAGCCTATATCACATTTGTATACTCTCTGATTTGCCGAGCCTACCTTGCACATCGATCAAATGGTCTTATGGCTTTTTCATCTATTTTATCCATGAGCCAGACGATGTCCGCCAATGTACCATCATTTCCCAATCATGTGGGATACAATTTCTCATTTTTCAATGTTTTTGTCTTTTTGCATTTTTCAATCTTTTTGTCTTTTCCAAATTTCTCCCCTAAAAATGACAACTCTATTTATAGATTTTCATTTTTACGATTTGAAAAACAAAATACTATTTTTGTATTTTTGCAAAAACAAACTCCTCCTCAGAATGAGACGAAGTGAAAAACAAGAAAAATTGATCAACCAACACAAACACGAGCAGTTTAGCCTTTTGAAAAACAAAATTGATTTTGAAATCCAATTTAATTAAGACAGATATTTCACAATCAGTAATTTTCCAATCACCGAAAGGTCTTCCTGAAACACCTGCTGGACACCAAATAAAACATTAGTGGCATTGGGATCGACCCGAATCAGCAGCGTCGGGTCGCCCGGTGTCTTCCACAAAGTCCTTGTTGGCCTTGGAAACAACTTTTGGTTTCCAAATTTGTAAAAGTTTTAATTTTTGATCGGAACCTGAATCAGATTCAACCGACGAACTTGAGTTAGACCAAGACGATTTACTAGTTGACTTAATCGTTGGACACCATGGTTTATAAAAAATTTGACCTTTGTTATCCACACATTTGGCAGTTTTGTGGATATATGCAGTCGTCGGACAATCAGCAGCTAGATGTCCTGGTTGACGACATACATAACAAAGTCTTTCTCTAAAATTATTTGAAAATTGTTTTGATTTGTGAGAATCAGATGAATGTTCAGAATGAAAGTTATCAAAGAAACCATCAGAAGAATCATACCTAGGAGATGGACTCGTTCAAGATGAAGATCTTCCAGAATAATAAGAAAATTCCTTCTGAGATGGTGATTTCTTTGTAACTTTTGCTTTAGAAATCTTCTCAGCCTTCACTGATTCCTTTGCTTGAACCGGTTCTTCCAACACTTTGTAACCTAAACCTTTATGTTTAGATCCTTGAGTCTGTAGAAATGAGATACGATCTTACTACTGCATGCTTTGATCAAACGTAATGAACACGGATGTAAAATAAGAAAATTGTTATTAAATCACTTGAGATTACAATTAACTCTCTAGTTTCTCTCTCTAGAAACACACACGGAAAGTGTAAAATGACTCAGAGTATTCTCAACTAGTTACATGCACATTCTAACACAAAGCTATTTATAGTCGGTGACTAAACAAGCTGCGTACCAAATGGTACGCCCGTACCATTTGGTCCGGCGGACCATTTGGTACGGTACCAATGAACTAGTCACCAAAACTCAACCTAAGACACGCTCACATAGATACAATACACGAGACACGTCATAGCATAGGAATATGCTTCTACAAACACCCCCTTAACGTGTAGTTGTGAAACCACGAGACGATCTTACTACTGCATGATTCGGTAATTAGATAGCAACGAGAAGGTAAATAAAGCTTTGCGTTATTGATTTACAAAGAGTTACAATGTAGAGAGAGAAACACACTCAGTTTACACACAGTTAAGATGTTGCAAATGACAGAACTGGCTAACTCTCTCTACCACGAACTATTTATAGTCGCTTAGTCAACAGGCCAGTGGATCACCAGCGGACCATCTGGTACGCTGTACCAACTGCTCCGGCGGACCATGTGGTCCGGCCAGATGACTATCTGACTCACACGGACGCTCTAGATTAGATACAATACACGAGACACATGCTAGCATAGGAATATGCTTCTACAGACCCCTCCTTAACGTGTAGTGTATCTAGCTATCTAACTCTCTAACAAAACTTCAGTATTCAATCTTCAGCATTTCTGCATCTGATCTTCAACTTGAAATCTTGTTAGAATTAGAGCTTGCATGGCTGGATCAATCTTGAAAAATCTTTGAACTTCAAGATCCACTTGTGAAAGATATAATATACTCCCCGTTACACCATGCTTGAGTCTTGTCACACAGAAACCTGCAATTTCAGAAGACAGAAACGCGGTTTCCTTTTTCTTTTGAAAAATTAATTTAACCTTGGCGCAAAACTTCTCTTCGAGAATCCAAGATGTAAATTTGAATTTTTGATTTCGTATCTTGTATCGATCGGTCGAAAACAAATAAGAAATAAAATCTTTTTGACTTTTTGAAACTTTATATCAAAACACACCTAAAATCTTTTTGAATTTTTCAGATG
>JBCNJP010000051.1:358861-374604 GCA_039602395.1 Deinandra increscens subsp. villosa | reverse complement strand
TTTGAGTGACATCTTTTTGTTTTAAAACCTGTTGCTCAACCTTTGCTTTGTCATTAGGTTTATTAACTCTTTTGACTTTAGCCATTTGTTTCTCAACAAATTCTGGTTTTATCTTATCATTTCTTTTGTAAACTCCTTTAGATACATAAGTGGGTTTTGGAGTTTTTGCCACATTCCATTTTTCAACAACAGGCTTTGTCACTGGTGCCTTTGTGTTTGAAACCTTAGACTGTTGAGTCTTCATTGGTTCCAAACACCGCTTCCCCTGAGACAGAGCTTGTTGCTTTTGCTTTTGCTTTTCTCCTGTCATCATTTTCTCCAACATACTAGTCCGTGGGTTTTGCGGATAGTATGGTTGAAATGGTCTATTCACACAATTAGCAGCAAAGTGTCCTGGTTTTCCACATTGAAAACAGTTCATAAGCCTAGGCCCATTGACATGACTACATAGGTATGAACGTCTTGGGTAAGACGACTTCCACTCTGGCTTATCATCCCATTTGTGTATAACATGTTTTGTGGGTTTTTCTGGTTGTGTGATTAAACAAAATTGTTCTGATTTAGACTTGTTTGTTCTATTGAAAGTCGACACAACCTGGGGATAAGCAACAAAGTCTTTAGGCTTAGTCTCACGACCTACTTTAGTGTTAGGCACGCGAATTTTAAAACCATTAACTTTTTCATTGGAATCAGAAAGATGTTTTGACAATAAAGATACAACTAATTGTTTTGACTTGGACCTATTAAGTTCTGACACATGTGCCAGAACATCATCCTTAGGTAAATTAAGACTAGAGCTACTAGACACATGACTCTCTTCAACTCTCAGACATTCAGCATCCTCCCCAGACACATCTTCAATACCTACTTCATTTGCACATGAAACAAAGCCATCAGCAGGTTCAACACTATTGTTTAATGACTCCTGGGACGGACCCGATTTACTTGTGGATGCCATTATTTCGTTCCGATTACCCAATACATAGATCATGTGTTTCTCATTTTCAAATTTCTGATCAGTCATAGGTGTCACTCCTACTAGAACACTATCTAAGGGAGGTCCTGCTTCATGCATTTCAGATGCAGATCTATCTACCTGGTCCTCCTCTAAGATTATTCCTATTATATCTCTAGTTTTATCTTGAGGAACATTGTTCTTGTTTGAGAAGCTAATTCCTATTCCACCTTTGTCCTTACCCATTCTAACATCAGTTATGCATGTGTTCAAAGATTTACTAGCCTCTAACATTCTTTTGCTTCTCATATGATTCATATCAAGTTTTACTTGCAACTCATTGTTCTTATGCTTAAGTTCATCTATCTTCTTACTAAGCTCAGCTATTTCTAACTTAGCGTTGTCATACAGAAGAGCTTTCTCAGTTGCCAGTTTTTGATATTTCACTATGTCTAGTTTCTGAGCTTTTACCTTCTCTTCATTCTTTTGCCATCTACACTTGAATGAACTCCTTTCACATTTTATCTCAAACAGTTCTAGCTGATAATTTTTACAGATTTGTCTAAGTCCAGGAATTATACGAGCACAAGTGGGATCAGGACATACCTTGATGCTATCAACCTCAGCAGCAAAGGCTTCCTTGTCTTCCATCGGAATCTCTTCAGGTTTCTCATCAGTTACAACAAAAGCATGCTCTTCCTCATCATCCCTTTCCATAGCAGCAATCATTGCATGTGACAGGCTAAACTCTTTTAATTGAGGAGTCCAGTCATATCCACCTCCTTCCTGCATAACCAAAGCACTTGACTCTGCCTTTCCTTTGCTATCACCTGCTTTCCTTTCTTCTGTTCTTTCCCTCCTCGGCTTGGTGCACTCTCTTGCGAAATGCCCGTACTCGTCACAGTTGTAACACCTCAGCTTGCTCTTGTCGAACCCCATCCTGATCTTATCTTGGTCCTTCCATACATTTCTCCCAGTCTTTTCCATGAACTTCTTTGCTCTGAAAACAGCCATTGCCATCTGCCAAGAGACATCCAACATTTCTACATCTTCTGGATTTATCTGATTCAGCTCACCGGACAGCATCTCAGTAGGGACTAAAGTTCCGGCCATAAGAGCATGATAGCTGTTCATAAACCCCATTCCGAGTACAAAATTGGGATCATTTGTAGCATCAGGGTTGACACCTCCACTTGAACTTGCATGAGGTTGTGCCACAAAAGCAGTTGACTTTGTGACAGAGCTCGGTCCACTTCCAGCTGACTTTCCATCTTGTTTAGAATCCACTTATTCTGACAACAGGGCTTGGTTCAATTTTCCCGCCAAACTAAGGGAGCTTATATGGTTCAATTCTCTCTGCTTGTCATCAATAAGTTTTGACTTCTATTTGTTGATCATCTCATTAAGAGATAGCTCACTTAGCTTGTTGTTTTCCTTAATGATGGAGATGTTGGTATTCTAGGATTTCGGCAAGCTATTCAGCAGTTTCAGATTCTTATCTTCCAGATCTGGTTCAACACCATAGCTTGACATTTTGGCCATCAGAGACACGAACCTTTGCACCTGTGCTTCGAAGGATTCACCTTGAATGTGGTTGAACAGATTGAATTTCTGCTTCAGCATTTGCTTACGGCTTGCCTTTATGTCTGGATTTCCCTCATAAGCCACTATCAAAGCATTCCAGAGTTGCTTTGCAGTCTTGTAGTGCTTAAATCCTTGTGCAATATCTGGTGTAAGTGCCATAGTCATGATAGCAAATGCCCTCTCAGCTTTGTTGCATCTTTCCCAATCATCATCATCATATTCGTCTTCCGTTTTAGCTTTACCCGCATTGGTTCCTTCTGAATGTGTAGGCGTGTGTGGCCCATGAATTACCGCTCTCCATAGTCTTAAATCAACACTCTTCAAGTGATTTTCAAACCTATATTTCCACTCCAGAAAGTTATCCGCCGATGTTAGTCTTGGTGGACGAGTGATGGATCCAATCTCAAAATCCAACTTCTGATACATACTTGGTTCGAAATCCATAACGCAAGATTAGGAAAACTTAAATCTAAAGTCCAAATGTCCAAATAGTGAGATTACAATCGTAAATGCCTGATTACGATCGAGAACACTTGATTACGATAACAAATAACTCCGGATCGTAAACTCCAGTCGTAAACACTGATTACGATATGAGCAAATCGTAAACGCCGATTACGATGTATGTTTCCGGTAAGGTAAAATCGTAAACACGCGATTTCGATGAAGTACAGTCATAAACACCAAGTTTTGAGTCGTAAACTCGTAAAAATTGAAGCTTGAACTCGTAATCAAGTTTTCGATTAAAATCTTCAAGAATCAGCAGTCGTAAACACGTGAAATACCCAGAAAATAATCGTAAATTTACAAACGCAGCTGCAAACCAATCGTAAACCTGAGGAACACCTTCAAATCTTCAAAAACTCAAACCTTTTTCCAGAAATCCTCGAATCCAATACCGTGAGAGCCTCGAATCAGTGATTCTTGGCTCTGATACCAATTGTAGGTCCAGAAAAACAACCAAATCACGATATTGCTATCACAAACGAGTGCGGAATCCTCGTTAGTGATTGATTCGAGAAGAAAGTAGATGAAAGAGACTTGATAAACCAAAGAAGATCAAATCTTGAATGTAAAACACAACTTTCTTGAGCTAATGAACACTGATCGTAAACAAGTGAGGTGACAGAAATCGTAATCCAAAAGCTAGAGTCAATCATAAACTAGTGAGCTTATATACTACTCACTTACAAACCCTAATCCAATCATAAACACATAACTAGCCCACATGGCCCAAATCGTAAACTATTCTAAGCCCATAAGCCCAATACTAATCAAGCCCACATCTAATGTTCATGCCTCTAATGTATAGCCCAACACCAAGATATGGCAACTCCTATGTTCTCAACATGCAGAAACCCCCCACAACTGAGGTGGCATGTCTCCTCTCCGAAACAGCTGAGATCATGCTTAGTTATGGCATAGGCGGTTGGGGAACACGAATCTGAAGAATCTGAATCGAATCGCAAGAGGAGGGCTTGTTAAAGACCTTCCAATCAAAGATCTTGTGCTCAAGGAGAAATGTGGGGCATGTGCTAAGGGGAAGCAACACAAACGCCCACATAAGCCAAAGGTGTTCAATAGAATCTCATCAGTACTAGAGCTGCTTCACATGGACATTTTTGGTCCAGTCAGTATGTTAAGCCTTAACCGATGTGCATTTTGCTTAGTTATTACTGATGATTTTTCTCCTTTCACGTGGGTGTTCTTTTTGTCAAAGAAAAGTGATGTTGCAGGTATACCGAATGCATTCCTCAAGCTTATTGAAAACAAGTTAAATATGAAGGTGAAGTCCATCAGGAGTGATAACGGGACGGAATTCAAGAATCGCATCATTGATGAATTATGCGCTGAGAAAGGAATTGAACATCAGTATAGTGCCCCCTACACCCCTCAGCTAAATGGAGTAGCAGAGCGTCACAACCAAACTCTAATTGAAGCTGCTCATACCATGATATGTGATTCTAAGCTGCTGACGATGTTTTGGGCAGAGGCAGTTAACACTGCCTGCTATGTCCAAAACAGGGTTCTTATCAATAAGCGGCAGCAAAAGACCCCTTGTGAATTGATCTACCATGCCAATCCCACGATTGGGCACCTTCGGGCCTTTGGGTGTCTTTGCACTGGTTTAGTAAATACTGATTTACCAAAGTTTGCTGCTAAATATGATGAATGTTATTTTGTAGGTTACTCTGCTAGCTTAGCCTACAGGGTGTTCAACAAAACAACCGGGATTGTAATGGAGTCCACCAATGTGGATTGGCTTGAAGAAAATCCATCAGATGGTGGAGTGGGTCCCGCCTAAGCTTTTGACTACAATCAATTTTCTCTTCCGTTATGATTGGAACCAGTCATAGCTGAAGAACTTTTGATGACACAATCTCAGCACCGTCAATAACGCATTCCATTACAAAATCTCCGGCCACTGCCTCTGATGCAGATACTACACCAGTACAGGAAACTGATGATGCTGATGTTGATAATGAGGCAGACAACAACCCCGCCACAGATAGTGTTCAATCTCAGGTAGCTGATGCAGAAGGAGAAGCTGACACAAATGAAGAACCAGATCAAACCAACCTATCTCCGGAAATCCCTGTTCAAGCTGTTGCTGAAACAAGGATCCATAAATATCATCCCCTGGACAACATCATAGGTCCTTTAGCTTCAGGGGTGGTAACAAGAAGTCAATATGGGGATATTAATCATTGCATTTATTCTTTCTTTATCTTGCAAATTGAACCCCCAAATATCACAATGGCGTTTACTGATCCTAGTTGGGTCGAAGCCATGCATGAGGAGTTGAATCAATTCTCAAGGCTCCAAGTTTGGAGGTTAGTGGAAAGGCATGCTGACAAAAAGGTCATCACAACTCGATGGCTTTACAAGAATAAAAAGGATGACAATGGTATTATTGTCAGAAATAAGGCCAGGTTGGTGGTTCAAGGGCATAAGCAGATCCAAAGTGTTTGGGCTGATATTTCGGGATCCTTGGTGGAAGCTCAAGTGGTCCAGAATACTAAGACGGATTGAGAATCCTTACAGGCTCGGGAATCCTGAATTACAATTATCGACTAACCGCTATGTTGTTCCTCGTATTTATTTGCTTGCAGGTAAAGAAAACATGTAAAACAAGCCTAAAGACTCGGACGAATACTAAAGAACGTGGACTAAGTGGTCCACAACGTTCATATTGACTTAATGGGGAGAATCCCTAAAATATAGGACAGTTGGTTATTTTATTTCAGGATCCTTGCCAGAAGCTCAAGTGGTTCAGTATCCTGACAGGTTCGGTATCCTGAAATGCAGTTATCAACAAACTGTTTCAATTGTCCACGTGTCCTAATTAATTACAGGCTTAAAGGGACGTCTAAATGAAGGTTAAAGACTATGTCAAGCATTAAAGAGCGTGCCATAACTGACTCCTAACGTTCATAAAGACTTGGTGGAAGAATCCCTTATTTTTAGCACTTTCGGTTATTGACTTGTAACTATATATATCAGCCTTGTGATCGATGATAGGGACCAGATAACACACACACTCACCAAATACTCTCTGTAACACTTAGATTTCATCACAATAGCTTAGCATTTGTAATTCTTTGTTTCGTTATCAATAAAAGTGCTAGGCAGCAGGCTCTTTAGGCCGGCTCCCGAGGTTTTTTGCCAGGATTCCTAGAGGTAACTCGAATGATTCTGGATTTTCCCTCGTTACATTATTGTGTCAAGATTCATACTTCGTTATTTCATCATTTTGATAATCAAGCACACTACCTCACATTCTAAGTTTGGAATACGAAATTCCTTTGTGAATTTTTGACCAAAACAGTTTAGCGCCCATCGTGGGGGCAAGTGGTGCTTCATTCTAAGGAAATTCCATTTTTCATCCACTCTGTTTGATCTCCAATCCCAAAGATGTCAAACCAACAAAAATCTATTTCAGCCTCTGTATCATCCTCTATTCCTCCTCTTCCTTCCGCTCCAGGAAGCCAGAAGAAGACCAATGATCGCCAGAAGAAAGTGGATGAGTAGCCAAAGAGAATGGATTATCCCGTGTTCACGGGATCCTAGGTTCAATCTGTTGATCCTGTTATTATTAACAATTATCTATTTTCCTTTATTAAACAGGTGAAAAGTCAGATGGATCAGCAAGAAAAGACCAATTAAACGGTGATGAAGGAGATCGAAGAGCTTAAGAAGTCCAAGAAACATATGGAGGAACAAAGTCCTCTATTTCCCAGGAATCTCGACTTCAATACTTCGGGATCCTCAGATCCATCTCGCTACAATTACAAATCAGCGCCAGGCTTCAGTACAGCCCCTACAATGACTTCTCAGGCCGCTGGGTATGCGGGGAGTACTGCTGGATTCTCAGGAGCTGTCCCACCAGAATCCTCACAGTCGCGCTACAAGGATTTTTGGATTCCATTACCGTCGGGATCCTTAGCCACACCATCTCAAGGACATCCCTTTTCTGCTGGGAAACCAAGCCAGAATCCCCAAGGATATCAATACTCTAACCCTTCTGTTTCTGCAGGAATCTTCAAGACCAGCTCCTCAGATGTGCATGATGGTGACTTCGTCCCCATGCAAACAGCAGCCACCACGGAGCCGAGCATCCCGACCAGCTATGGATACACTCCCAGGATCTCAGTCCAGAATCCTGGGCCAGGTAATGTGTCAAATTCAATTCCTGTTGTTTCTAACCAGGGTGCTCCTTATGATGTAGGTATTCATCCAAGTATCGCTAGGGAGCTCCAGAAGTTGAAAGAAATGATATCAAGCGTTCTAGGGATAATTAAACCTATCCCTGAAGTTCCCCTTCAGAGCCACAGGATCTCGAGGTTCACTTGGCCAATCTCAGCGGTTGAGATTCCTAAGCGCTTCCAAACGCCTAGTATGAAACTCTATGATGGGACGACGGATCCTGAGGAGCATGTGGCACATTACAGGGAGGGTATGGAAATCAACCCTATCCACATGGATATCAAGGAAGCTTACCTATGCAAAGGCTTTGGTTCGACTCTTACAGGACCAGCCATGAAATGGCTGCTGAGCATCCCTCCTAACACTATTACTTCATTTTCTCACTTGGTTAACCTGTTTAATAATCAGTTCTCTTGCAGTAGGACCTTTGAGAAACTCACGGGTGATTTGTACAGGGTAGTTCAGAGGCCAGAAGAACCACTTTGAGACTATATTGCCAGATTCGGGCGAGAATCTCTCAAGATTCCCAACCTGGATATGGCAGCGGCAGTCGAAGCATTCAAGATGGGACTCCGTAAGGATTCCCGATTTTATAATGACCTTGTTATGACTCCTTGCAGGAACCTTGATGAAGTTCGAAGCGGAGCCTTGAGGTTTATCCGTTTGGAAGACGACAAGAAGATCCATCATAGACTGGACGTTCCTAAGTACGATTCTAACAATAAAAAGTCAGAATCTCCCGGGAAGCAATACAGATCCCGACCATATTTCAAATCAGAGAATCCGAAGATCAACGTTGTAGACTAAGATGACGACTATGAGGGGTATCCCAAGGTATCTGATAATTGTTTTTCGGTTGACATTGGTGGTTTGATGTGTGCTATGCAGGACCTAGGTGAAAAGGCAAGGTGGCCCAGGAAGGATACCAAGCAAGCATCCTGGAAGGACAAATCAAAGTGGTGTGCCTATCATGAAGATTTTGGCCATCTGACAGACGAATGCATTGCACTCAGGAAAGAAATCAGTTACCTGCTCAGTAAGGGGCACCTGAAGGAGCTGCTGGGCAAAAAGAAGAGCAAAACTCAAGAAGCTGACCAGCTTCCCAAGAGAGCAGCTTCACCACCACAGGATGCTCAAATCATCAACTTTATATAAGGAGGCTCAGACATCTGTGGCACTTCCTACTCCTCAGCCAAGAAGCATGCTAAGGAGTCTAAGTCTGAACAGGGATCCAGACCTGTCCGGACTTCCACCCTGACTCAGGAGAAGACGATATCCTTTGATGAGAGCGACCGCTCCCATGTTCAGGATCCCCACCATGATAGTCTGGTGGTTACTTTATATATTGCTAACCATTTTGTACGCAGGATCCTGATGGACAATGGAAGCTCTGTCAATATAATCCGCCTGGACGTGCAAAAAAAGATGGGTATCCCAGAATCTGAAATTGTAGCAAGATCCTCAGTCTTGGTTGGATTCAGTGGCGAAACCAAGAGCACCGTTGGAGACATTAGACTACCAGTATATATAGAGGGAGTAAATTGTATGCAAAAATTTTGTGTTATAGATTCTCTCTCTTGTTGCAATAATATTCTTGGCAGGCCATGGATTCACGAGATGAAGGCAGTCCCTTCAACTTATCCCCGGTGTATCAAGCTTCCTACACCCTGGGGAGTTGTCAGGATTGAAAGTGACCAACAGGAAGCCAAGAACTGCTACTCAACTTCTATGAAGAATACGACGAAATTGACAAAGGGATAGCAATTACAGAAAAGAGCACCCGAGGAACAGGAGGACAGGGAACTCGATGTTAAATAAGTCCAGTTGAAACCCGAGAATCCTGTAGTCAAGGTGCTCATCGGGACCAGCATCCCATGGGAAGTTGAAAAGAATCTAGTTGAGCTTCTCAATGCCAGAGCTTCAACTTTCGCATGGAAACATGAGGATATGACAGGTATCCCTAAACATGTTATTACTCATAAACTTGGTTTAGATCCTTCTTTCAGGCCAATACAACAAAAAAGGAGGAAGTTCGCTCTAGAAAAGAATGCAATCATCCAGGAGGAAGTTGACAAGCTTCTCAAGACAAAAATGATTAGGGAAGTCAAATATCCCAGGTGGCTAGCGAACGTAGTGGTGGTCCAGAAGAAGAACGGGAAGTGGAGAGTATGTGAAGACTACACGGACTTAAACAAGGCATGTCCTAAGGATCCTTTCCCACTTCCCCACATCGATGCAATGGTGGATGCCACAGTAGGTCATGAGATGCTCACTTTCATGGACGCTTCTTCAGGATTCCAACAAATCCAGATGGAACCCTGTGATCAGGAGCATACAGCCTTTATACCTCCAACATGTATATATTGCTATACTGCTATGCCTTTTGGTTTACGAAATGCAGGTGCCACATATCAGAGACTTGTTAACATGATGTCAAAGAGAAACTGGGGGACACAATGGAAGTCTACATTGATGATATGGTGGTGAAGTCCAAAAGAGTTCCAGACCATGTCAGGGATCTCCAAACTACCTTTGACATCCTTGACCATTACAACATGAAGCTCAACCCCTCAAAGTGCCACTTTGGGGTGCGAGCTGGGAAGTTCTTAGGTTACATGGTAACCGAGAGAGGGATCGAAGCAATCCCTGAGCAGATTAAAGCAATTCTCAACCTCAAGTCTCCTTCGAATATAAAGGAAGTTAAAAAACTGACAGGAAGGATTTCAGCACTCAACAGATTTATTTCAAGATCCTCAGAGAAGAGAAAGGATTTCTATGAGATTCTGAGGAAGAACAAGAATTTTGAATGGGCTGAAAGACATGAAGAAGCCCCGAAGAGCTTGAAAGAGTACCTGTCAGAAGCTCCACTTCTGATGAAACCTGATGATGGGGAGCCACTATATCTATATCTTGCTGTATCCGGAAGCTCAGTAAGTGCTATCTTAGTCAAAGATCACCAAGGACAGCAGCATCCGGTCTATTATGTAAGTAAAACTCTGCTAGACGCAGAATCCAGATACTCTTATCTCGAGAAATTAATTTTATCTCTTATAATGGCTTCCACTAAACTCAGACACTCTTTTGAAACACATACTATAATTGTGATGTCTAACTATCGTATCAGGGCAGTTCTCGGGAAGCCGGAAATGTCAGGAAGGATGGCTAAGTGGGCAGTCAAGCTGAGTGCCTATGACATCAAATATGAACCAAGAACAGCGATTAAGTCCCAAGCATGGCTGACTTTGTGGCGGATTTCAGCAGTGACATTGAACCAGAAGTTGAGAAGGAGGTCCAGCAGCTTGAGAAGCTCAAGGAAGACTGGATCCTCTATACTGACGGATCCTCAAATGTCATAGGAACAGGGCTGGGAATCCTGCTGAAATCGCCACAGGGGGACATAATACCTCTATCCATATCCTGTGAATTCCAGGCTACCAACAATGAAGCTGAGTATGAAGCTTTAATTGCTGGATTACAGCTGGCCAGTGATATGGGAATCCTGTCTATTCAAGTATTTGTTAATTCTCTTCTATTGACTAACCAATTTAATGGCTCTTATGCAGTGAGACGGGAGAATCTGATCAAATGTCTTGAAATTGTTAAAAAATTGTCTCTATTTTTCGAAAATTTTAACATTTCGCAGGTACCGAGAGAAGATAATGCAGAAGCCGATGTCTTGGCAAACTTGGCTTCATCGCTCAGTATCCCTGAGGATGTCAAGATTCCAATAACTCACATCCTGACGCCAGCGATAGCTCTACAGGAAGCTCATGCTATTGACAACAATGTAGGTGCAGATGTTGAGAACCCTGAAGATGCTCGGGAATCCTGGACTTACCCGATCAGGAAGTATCTCCAAGATGGGGAGATTTCCAAGGGTGAAAATCCCAGAGCTTTTCGCACAAAGGTAGTACCACTATACTATTATTAATAATATCCTATATAGAAGATTTCTTGCAGGTGTCTATTTAAGGTGCCTAGAGAAGTCAGAAGCTCTTGAGGTGCTCGAAGACATCCATAGTGGAGATTGTGGGAACCATACCGGGGGCAGGGCAGTGTTCTCTAAAGTTCTCAGATTCGGATATTATTGGCCAACTATGAAGAAGGATTCCGCGAGCTTCTCACAGAAATGCGATGCTTGTCAAAGGCATGGTAATATCCTTCACCAACCCGCTGAGCATCCGCATCCTATAGTATCCCCATGGCCATTCATGAAGTGGGGCATGCATATTATGGGTAAGCTGCCAAAGGCTCCCGGAGGAAAGATGTTTATGCTTGCCATGACAGATTACTTCTCCAAGTGGATTCGGAAGCCTATGTTCGAGTGAGAGAGAAAGAAGTGATATCATTCATCAAAAGGAACATCCTCACCAGATTTGGGATTCCTGGCAAAAATCATATGCAACAATGGCTCCCAGTTTATCGGCAAGAGAACTACAAGCTTTTGTGAAAGCTGGGGCATCAAGATGATCACTTCAACACCTGTCCACCCTCAGGCTAATGGAGAGGCAGAATCCAGCAATAAGATCATAATGAATAACCTCAAGAAAAATCTGGGCACCAAGAAAGGGAAATGGGCTGAGGAGCTGCCATTTGTCCTTTAGGCAGACAGAACCACACCTAAGAATGCTACTGGCCAAACGCCATTCTCACTAGTGTTTGGGGCAGAAGCTGTGATCCCTACAGAGATGGTACTTCCTACAGCCAGAATCAACTCCCAGGTTCCTGAAACCAACAGCCAGAATCTCCTTCAGGATCTCGAAACAGTTAAGGAGCTCAGTGATATGGCCAGAATATGGATGGCATCTTATCAACACCGGATAGCAAAATCCTATAACAAGAATACCAGGCTAAGAAGATTCTAAGTAGGTGACTTGGTCTTGAGGAAAGCTTTTCAGAATACTACCAATCCCGCTGATGGGAAGTTAGCACCCAAATGGGAGGGCCCTTACCTTATAGATTCTGAAGAAGGTAAGGGGGCATACCGTTTGGTAAATATAAAAGGAGAATCTCTACCAAGAGCTTGGAATGCCGTCCACCTTAAAGCTTATTTTATGTAAGAATCCCACTGGAATCCTTTTGGAATCCTAAGGATCCTCACTACCAAAATACTACAAGGTACGTATACTAATCCGATTTCAATATTGATATTATTATCATTATTACACAATACTGACTTAAGCATCGGAGTGGTGTTAGTTGAGCTAACACCCACCCCTCACCAAGTATTGAGTGTTTTGCAGATTTCGAGAATCCTAAGTATTTTGGGTATAACCCCAGTTAGAGGTTGGCCACCTCTCCTACGTTTAAGGTATCCTGCATACCTTCTAAGGTTTGAGAGGCTGACTCCTCTCCTAAGTTATTGGTAATCGCCAGTAGCGCACGACCCTCGCCAGGAGCGCACGTTATCCACCAGTATGCTCAAAATGGCCGGACGAGTCCATCCCAGGGGTGGCTCATAATCTTGTCATTGTAAGCTGCTGGGCGGATTCTCAAGGTTTATAACACTGATGTGTTATCTAAGGTTTTGGCATTATCATGCCACATACGTATGGGCTTGTCCCTAGTTTTGGCTTAGTCCCAAGTTTATCGGGCTTGTCCCCAAAATTGGCTTAGTCCCAAGTTTAACGGGCTTGTCCCCAGAATTGGCTTAGTCCCAAGTTTATCGGGCTTGTCCCTAGAATTGGCTTAGTCCCAAGTTTATTGGGCTTGTCCCCAGTTAAATTCAATTTCGAAACTACTATGATTGTGCCACAGGTATCCTCAAGGATGTTCCAGAATATATCTACATGCGCCCAAGGAAAAACCTACTTAAGGGACTATTCAAGTAATGTACTTTCAAATTATTACTGACTTGTGTCATGGTTTCTCAACTTACATACTTAACTTAAAGAATTTTTACTACCTTAATATTCCTGAGGAACCTGATGAGATTCTCACATAAATATTTCAAAAAATTTCATGAACAAAATAAAAAACAAGGGGGTAAACACACCATGATAAAGAAAGTCGGATACTAGTATTAACCATGCAGGAAATTCAAAAGGGGCAACTCCAGCTTCTCAGCACCCCCAAGTTTCTCCAGAGTTCCTTTCCAGGTAGTTGCATCCAAGCCTTAGCAGTGAAGCCTTCAGCATCTGCTTCATTGGCCTTGATCGCGGAAGAAAATCGAAAAGAAAAGGGAGGGAGCTGACCTGGACACAAAGAGAAATCAAGAAGGTTCTGACGGTAACCCAGGGTTATTTATGGTGAAGTCTCATGAGAAGTTGTGTCGCTATCAAATCAGGAGCTAACGAGTCACCTCCGTAATTGTTTAAAGAGTTTGAATTTTCACAGCCGTCTTCATGGTCGACAACTGTCAAAATTCAGGGGCAATTGTTTGGGCTGATATTTCGGGATCCTTGGCGGAAGCTCAAGTGGTCCAGTATCCTAAGATGGGTTGAGAATCCTAACAAGCTCGGGAATCCTGAATTACAGTTATCGACTAACCACTATGTTGTTCCTCGTATTATTTGCTTGCAGGTAAAGAAAACGTGTAAAACAAGCCTAAAAACTCGGACAAAGACTAAAGAACGTGGACTAAGTGGTCCACAACGTTCATATTGACTTAATGGGGAGAATCCCTAAAATATAGTACAGTTGGTTGTTTTATTTCAGGATCCTTGCCGGAAGCTCAAGTGGTTCAGTATCCTGACAGGTTCGGTATCCTGAAATGCAGTTATCAACTAACCGTTTCAATTGTCAACGTGTCCTAATTAATTGCAGGCTTAAAGGGACGTGAAAATGAAGGCTAAAGACCAGGTCAAGCATTAAAGAACGTGCCATAACTGACTCCCAACGTTCATAAAGACTTGGTGGAAGAATCCCTTATTTCTAGCACTTTCGGTTATTGACTTGTAACTATATATATCATCCTTGTGATCGATGATAGGGGCCAGATAACACACACACTCACCAAATACTGTCTGTAACACTTAGATTTTGATCACAATAGCTCAGCATTTGTAATTTTTCGTTTCGTTATCAATAAAAGTGCTAGGCAGCAGGCTCTTCGGTCCGGCTCCCGAGGTTATTTGCCAGGATTCCTAGAGGCAACTCGAAGGATTCTGGATTTTCCCTCGTTACATCATCGTGTCAACATTCATACTTCGTTATTTCATCATTTTGATAATCAAGCACACTACCTCACATTCTAAGTTTAGAATACGAAATTCCTTTGTGAATTTTTGACCAAAACACAAGGGATTGATTATGACGAAGCTATATGCGCCTGTTGCTCGACTTGAGGCAATAAGAGTTTTCTTGGCTTATGCATCCTACATGAATTTCACTGTCTACCAATTGGATGTGAAAACTGCTTTTCTATATGCTGAGATGGATGAAGAGGTGTATGTTACTCAACCTCCTGGGTTCATTGACGAAGAACACCCTTATCATGTGTACAAGCTAGACAAAGCCTTGTATGGCTTACACTAGGCCCCTCGGTCATGGTACAAGACTTTGACTGGTCATCTTCTAGAACATGGGTACACAAGAGGAATAGTGGATCAGACGCTATTCATAAAGGAGGTGGAAAATGATATAATCATGGTTCAAGTATATGTGGACGACATCATCTTCGAGTCAACAAACGAAGACTTGTGTAAAGAGTTTGAGAAGGTGATGGGGACAAAATTTGAGATGAGGCAAATGGGAGAAATGGCATTCTTCCTAGCATTGTAAGTGAAGCGGAGTGACAGCGAGATCCTCATTCACCAAGCTAAGTACGTCACAGAGATTCTTGAGAAATACAAGATGGTACATTTAAAGCATGTTTCCACACCTATGGCGGCCAGGCCTACTCTTACCAAAGATCTAATGGTCAGAAAGTGAGCGAGCATATGTACCGGTCAATGATCGGTTCACTAATCTACTTAACAGCCAGCCGCCCAGACATCATGCTTGTCGTGTGCCAATGCGCACGTTATCAGGCTAATCCTAAACTCTCTCATTTATCTGCAGTTAAACGTATTTTTAAATATTTGAAGGTTCGGCCAAGGCTGGGCCTCTGGTACCCTAAAGAGTCAGGATTTAATCTGTATGCTTTTACTGACAGTGATTATGGTGGCAATGAGCTTGACAGGAAATCTACATCTGCCGGAGCTCAATTCTTAGGTGACAGGCTGGTGGCATGGCAAAGCAAGAAGCAGCACACGGTGTCACAATCGACAACCGAAGCAGAATACGTGGCTGCCTCTGCATGCTGCTCACAGGTGGTATGGTTGCAGTATCAACTAGGAGATTACGGTTCGAATTTCTTTGACACTCCCATTTACTGTGATAATAATGTTGCATTGCAAATTGTTAAAAATCCTATGCAGCACTCTACAACCAAGCACATTGACATAAAAACGCACTTCATTCGGGACTGCTATGAACGCAGGCTCATTCACTGAGAATGGGTGCAGTCGGATGACAATGTGGTGGACATGTTCACAAAACCCCTCCCCAGTGCTAA
>JBCNJP010000051.1:341081-358361 GCA_039602395.1 Deinandra increscens subsp. villosa | reverse complement strand
CATCTGCCTCAAGGTGCGACAATCTAGATGATGTTCCTCCTAGGGAAGGGACCATCGTAAAAACGATACAACTCAAGGAGGTCCTTAATGCAAAACATATAGAGACCCGCGAGATTGCACCATTCCGTAATGAACTTCCAGATGGACCGCGCCAAACCATAATAAATGAAAAGATACTCCCCATACACAATAAAGCTGTTATTTAAGGGACATGAGAATGAGGGAAAATGCACCCGCTGAATCAAAAGAATATCTAAGGTCGGAAGTCGATTTAAATAGAGCCTCCAAGCCAGAAATCCCACCTTGTTAGGAACCCATTTATGCAACTTAAATATGTACTCAAGGACAGAATATGTTAAAGAATGCATCCTCGTGTTTAAGCTGCGAACCGAAAAACCTCTTAAATCATCCAGCTCCCAGCGCCACCTATCTCGAATCCTGCAAATAACACTGAACAAGCAACGAACACAGTTTAGAAAGCTCCCTCACCTCGTCACACGAGATGGGAAATGTAGCCCAATCAGGCACAAAGCTCTATTGATCATTAAGTCAAGTCAATCTGTAAGTACCGGAACGGTTCTTACTACTGATTGATATGATCAAATATGATGGACACAAACGTAAATAAAGCTTTGCTTTATTGACCCCCTCGTCTGATGTCTGGGAAAGTCTTCATGAGGTGGAAATACCGGTTTGTGAACTACGTGAACTATCATGATCCCAAGATCATGCGATCTGTTGAGGTGGGAAACTATGTTCCAAAGGTATCTGTAGCAGTTGGTTAGGAACCTCAACCCAAAGAAAAATCAGAGTGGAATGAGGATGATTGGGAGAAGGTAGAACGTGATAGAAAGGCCCTGACTGCTCTAACCATGGCCTTATCTCCAGAGGTAGCTGAAGCCTTCAAGGAGTACACGTCTGCTAAGACACTTTGGGATGCTCTTGTTGCGGCATATGAAGGAAATGACGACATGAAAGAATCTCGAAGGGAAAACCTAAGAGAGCAGTTTAATGAATTTAATTACATGCCTGGTGAAAATATTGAGACTCAGCTTCAACGGTTCATCAAAATTGTGACAGGAATGAAAGATGTTGGGGTCACCTACACACAGGTAGAGGTAAACAAGAAGCTGGTGAACTCACTTCCACCAAATTGGGATAGTACCATTGAGTTAATAGAGAAGACGGTGCAAATGAATACTTCACCATTAAGCGAGCTCATGTCAACCATTAGAGCTTATGAAGAGAAGAAGCAGAAGTGGGCCAAAAAATTGGGCAATGGAGGTTTAATGAACCAAGTTAATCAAGCTTTCATATGACAACCAACTGCAGCTCCTAGCAACTCACACTCTAATCAGATGGGTTTTATTGCTCAAGCCACTGGGTCAAGCTCATCTGGATCATCTAACATTATTTCTGTGGATATGAATAATCTAACCAGAGACCCTAGTTTTGCTCTTGGTGTAGGTATCATGAGTTGCTATCAGGCACTCATTGCAGGTTCTCTACTACCTGTTGATTTAACTTCAGATGATGTGAATCAAGTTAACCCAGAAGACCTGGAGCATATGGACATTTCTTATCGGATGGGAATGTCATCCTTAAGAGCTAAGAAGTTCATGGCCAAGACAGAGAAGAAGGATTGGAATGGAGGAAAAGGGATAAAACTCAGTTTCAACATGGCAAATCTACGGTGCTACAACTGTAATGAGTATGGGCATTATACGAGAGAGTGCACCAAGCCAAAGGTTGAAAGAGATGTCAGAACTGAGGACAGAAGTGAAGGCGTGAGAAAGGAGACAGGGAAGAATGATAAGGCACTGGTGGTCTAGAACACACCAGGATATGACTGGACGACTCAAGTGGAAGATTTGAGTCTGACACTTGATCATGTGGCCCTCCTTGTAGAAGAAGGAGCACAGAAAGAAGCTGCTGAAGTCTTTCACCATGCTTTCATGGCAGACATCACTCCAGGGTCTCAAGCCAGCAGTAATGAGGTATGTTCAAACTCTAAATGTCAAACTGTGTTTAATGAATGCAAAGACTGGGAACGTAAGTTCATCAATGAAACCCTAAATCATGAATCAATTGCTAGAGATCTTAGGGAGTATAAAGATAAGAGTAGGATATTCAGAGAAAATGTCAGGACCATATTTTAGCAACATGTTCTCATATGATTCATCACACAAGTGCGGAAATCATGTGTGATGGTCAATTCTGGATGAATCTGCATCAATGCTCACCCATTGATGATTACTAAAGCTCAAGAACACACACTAACACCAAGAACACACACACAAATGCTCTCTTGAAGAATATTCTAGGAGTTCCGTCCCTCAATAGGGTTTTCTCAACTATATATATACTACAAGAGAGCATAGGACAAAAAGAATGTTTGACACACACAATCATTGCCTAGAATTCAGCAAAATATTCCATCAGCACAGACAAGTTCGCTAGGAATTAGACAAGTTCGCTAAGCACAAATAAGTTCGCTAACAAGTTCGCTAAGCATAAACAAGTTCGCTATGAAGTCCGCTAAGCATTAACAAGTTCGCTAACAAGTCTGCTAAGAATGGACAAGTCCGCTAACAAGTTCGCTAAGTATAGACAAGTCCGCTAACAAGTTCGTTAAAAACAAAACAAATTCGCTAAGATTAGAAACAAGTCTGCTAAGTAAACAAGTCCGCTAGGAACAAATCAAGTACGCTAAGACAAACTTTGAACAAATACGCTAAGTGTTAAACAAGTCCGCTAAGTTCAATTATCAGAAGTTCGCTAAAAGGACAAACAAGTACGCTAGATTCACAAAAAAAATGTTTCTAAGTACAAATTCAAAGTCAATTACAAAACAAAGTATCAAATCCAGATAGGACATCAAAAACGTCTTCACCAGCAATACTCAACGGTGAATAGTTTGTGTTGCCAACAAAACAGGTTCCAACAATTCCACCCTTGTTGGCAATGCAAACCCTTGAACTTAAGCAACTTGACTGAGCAGCTTGAGCAGGAATCTCCAGTTCTCTCTAGCTGCCTCTTTGTCTTTGTCAGAAAGTACTTTAATTCCCATATCGTACAACCTCTAGAGATCTTGCCAGACAACCTTTTTCAGGTCATTAAAGTTGTTCAGCTCGATCAATCTTCTTGCCTTATCAAGGATGACACTCGATCCATGTTCTTCTATCAACCAGCAGTTAGCATTCCTTATGAGTTCTGCGTCAATTATGAGTTTACCCATACCTGCAAACCTTGTACACCACCAATTTAAGAACATTAAAAAATAGTTGGCGTCATAGCATTCATAGGGTCTCAGTTGAATAGAGATGGTCCGCATCTTCTCATAGTACATCCGCTTTAAATAGGATCTTGAGAGTAGTCTGAGCTCTATTACTGCAAAGATTCTGATAGACTTAGCACTGACTCTTTCAATCACTAGTTCACGAGTCTTTCCATTGTAGTACCAGATGTTTATTGGAGCAATTTTCTGATTCCCTGGGATAGTCTTTGTCTTCACCTCCTTCCCAATATCTTTGAACATTCCGCGATGAGGGGCACAAAGATGTCTTTTCTCTTCAACTATTTGAGCTTTTCTCTATTCTTCCGGATTCTGATTGAATTTCTTGTCCTCATAAGCAGGTTTGATTAAGACCGCAGCTCGAATACCCTTTTGATGGTTAGAGTGATTTACCAATTCCAGGTATTTCAGCTGTTTAGGCTCCCAAGAGAACAAGCTGCGAAGAGCTTTGAAATCTCCGAATATTTGAACATATCCCTTCCGCCATTTTACCAGGAATGCATCAAAGGCCTCATCATATTTCCATCCCAATATTTTCATCCCATGATTGACCTTTGGGTTGCTTGGCATCTTCCTTAAGTTCTTGGCAGCAAATTGTTGCATAGCCTTTAGGTTTGGTGCCATCTTTTACCATTGATCATAGATAGGAGGATTGTCTTTCCTCTTAAGTGCCTCAGCCCGTTCTTGTTCTCTGAGTCTGATCTGTTCAAGCTTTCCCAGATGTTCTGTCTTTCGACACTCTTCCACAAACTCTCGTAGACCTTTAAGTTTCTTTCTGTTATAAGCCTTCTTATCAATATTCTTGAATCTACAGTAGTTGCGGAGTGCCTCAAAAGTGATCCTGTTGGTAATGGATTTGATATATTCTTCAGAATCAGGAGCTTCATCAGACGAGTTCTCAGGTGGAGGAAGATATGTGTTGCCTATGTCCAGAATAAGATCTGAAAGATGATCTCGGATAGGGAGGAATTCAACATTTTTGGTGGTGTCAGCAAAGATATCAACCAACAGATTAGTTTCAGCTTCAACAGTTTGATTTTGCGGAAGGTGTGAATTCAACCTTTCTTCATCAGTGTACAGCTTGGTCAACTCAATGTATGTAAGACTCATCAGATATTCTAAGGAGAAGTTGTCTTTCATTAGAGATCTAGCCATGTGTGCTATTTCAGAGGTGTCTTCCTCATCCACATCGGTGCCCTCCAAGTTTGTGACTATGCGGATCCTTGGTTCATCTGATTTTGTTAACGCAGAGCGTTCAGGTAAAGTACTCGAGCCCTTTCCATAAACAACAGCAGGAGGATGGCCTGATTCATATCTTTTGAGTGCTTCGGCCTTCTCCTCAAGCAGTCGGTTCTGTTCATTGAGTGTTTCTTCAATAAGCGCTCGACGAGACCTATCTTTCCCAGCTTCCCTTTTCAGATTCTCCTCATCAATCTCTTCAGGAGTCAATATCCTTTTTCCTTTATCCTTATCAGAAGGACCGGGTTGCTCTGTGAGAGCCAGTTCTGGAGCAGCCGTTTCCTTGGGATCATCTTCCTCCTTATCAGAGTCAGAGGAGAAATGTATGAAAGAAGCTTCAAATATCTGATTTCGGAGATCTTGCTCAGCAGAAACACCAGGACCAGTTTGACTCTCAGTTCTTGACCAACACTTATCTCAAGATTGATGATTTCAGCATCAGTTGGAATAGGACCTGGAACATATGGGTTGATGTCCAAGGCAAGAGTCTCTGAAGTAGACATGACAGCCGAAAGAGGCACACTCACATATTCATCGCCTACTTCCATATTTACTTGGATTTGAGTAGGACAAGGAGGTTTCTCTTGTTCATGATCCTCACTATCGATAGTATCCAAGTCGATGTAGTTCAGAGGATTGGCTTCGTTCATGAGCATGTTCATTCTTTGACCTAGCTCATTCATGTCATTTTCGTCTCCAAAGTCTACAAAGTAAGGATGTTCTTCATAAGCTGCTTCATTACCATCCTCAAGAGTCTCAATGAGAATACCGCATGAGTTTCTTCTTGAGTACAGATTCTCGGCATAGTATTCCCTGAATTTGGACATCTTAAAATCCAAGAAGGCTGGATCGATGTAAATATGACAGACACCTTCGTTTTCTGGAACCATGGCAGAGGAGGTAGAGGTATCAGCATGAACAGTGGGAATGATCGAAAGTTGAAGAGATACGTCATATTCAGCTTCAGAATCAGCATTTGTTGAACCCTCAATAGCAAGAATCTTGGCTGCTTGTGCAAACCTTGGAAGTTTTAGGTTTTCAGGCACAGGTGCAAGCCTTTTGATTGAGTCCAGAGCCTCATCAACTGGTTCATCATGAAGGAGGCTGCTGACAAAGGAATCTTCGTCATCAGAGAAATTAAAATCGTCTCCTTCTATGACAGTGTCATCATCGATTCCAAAATCGCTGTAATGCAATGGGCTTGAGGTGTCATGAACACCAGTCGAGTCTTTACCAGCAGGAATGGTAGTAGAAGATATAGGGTCTTGTGAATTTTCTCCTACACTTCTCTGATCAGATTGAGGTAGGTTTTCTGGCATTTCATTCTCTTTATCACCAGTATCATCATCTGATTTGTCACTTAATTATTTGCCTTCACTTGATTTGGCTAACAAATCCTTGAGTCTCTGAATCTCGGCAGCTTGTTCAGCAATGACTTGTGACTGATCATTAATCTTTTGATTTGCCACTTGCAATGAACAGTTTAGATGGTCATTCTGACTCTGAAGGTTGACAATTTCAGCCTGAAGTTCCATCACCTTTTCAGATTCTAAAACTGATGGGCTAGTAGCAAGCATTCCAGTAATGTCAGTGGTGGTGACAACAGCTTCAGCTAGCTGCTCCAATGGCCTCATATCCATGTCTAATCCTTCAAAATGTTCAGCAGGAGATGGAGAGATTGTTGTTGCAGCTAAGGCTGTGTCCGATGGGGTGCCAGAAGAACTCACCACTTCATAATCATCCTTTGTGCCAGGCTTCCTTTTGACTTTGAGCTTTTCAGTACAGGCTTTACTTCTCTCAGCTCTGATGAAGAACTCAGCGGATTTATAACTACTTCCACCAGTTTTTGTCAGAGTTTGTAAGGTAGTCTTAGGAGGATACTCGGGAGGACTATCAGTCTCATCTTCAAGGTTTTCTTTAACATCATCATCATCGAGAGACACTGAGTCCTCCTCATCATCCTGTTCATCCTCTGATGGATTGTAGCTTTTATCAGAGGATGATTGTGGTGTCATAGCTGTAGAGGCCCTGGAATAGTCTCCAGGCCTTTTTCTTTTCCGAGGATGAATGCCCTCAGGTTGTGTGGGACTATCATCAGAATCTGAGGAGTCAGACCTTTCATCATTATTGTCGTCATCCCCTTCTCCTTCTTCATAAAAATCAACCAACATAGGACTTGAGGAGTGTTCAACATGTTCAGAAGCTTCAGCACCTGTACCCTGGAGATTCCCAGGGTCTTCAACAGCATCAGAAGCAGCAGTAGCAGGTGCATTTAAATCCAACTCAGCGTGGACTTGATCAGCCTCACTATGTTCTACTTGAGCTTCAACAGCTGCTTCACCCATTTGGTTATCTCCTTCAGCATCAGCGAGAGCAATCCGAGCAATCATCTCGGGAAAGAAGTGTACAACATTTCCTTGATATTTACCCTTATGGTACTTGCTGTATGAGCTAGAGTTCATTGAACTTGTAGAGATGGTTTCTCCTTGCTTGATCAAGGTTGGGTAATAATGATCCAAGATAGCCTGGATGAACTGGGGGTACATCAGGAACTTCTTTGCCCTTCTAGTAGGATGTAGATTGGCAATCATCCATTTGAGGAGTTGGCGTGAGAGATTGTAGCCTTCACCAGTGACAAACCCATGTAGAGCACATGCAGTTTCTTCAACAAAGTTATCTGGAGCTGCCTTTCTGTATCCAAAGGCAGCAATGAAGAAGCTGATTATGAACCTCCAGTTAATTGGGAATAAGGTCTTGAGAATTTTGTTGCTGACATCTGGAAGAAATACACCAAAGTAACCCATCCTTAAGATTGTTGATTGCCACTAGGCCTTCGCAAAAGTCTTGGGCTTGTCAGCATCTTGCAAGTTCAGGACCGTTCTGATCTTCTCTTCAGTAATTTCAACATCAATGTTTTGTATCCTTGTCCTTATTATGCTTGTTTCATCATCCAGCTCTGCAGATTGAGCATTGTTCCAAAAAGCTTCAATTAAACCCTTGTAGATGACAGGATTAATCTGCATTGCCGTTACCCAAGTTGATTGCTGCAACAAGTCAATTGCCTGCTCATCAGCACTTTCCCAGTTCTTGTTAAACACACATCTTCCGTTGTGTAAACGACCAAACTTTAAAGCTTCAGCAGCTTGTCTGGGAGGCATCTGCACATATAGAATTAAAGGATTATATCCAATTTGACACTAAATGAATGTCACATCACACTAGACTCGTGATAGTGACAGAGCTTTTCATATATAGAATCAATGACATAAACCAAGTCACATAGTGCATATACTCCAAAAATGATCACATGCACCCGGAATTTCATGAATAACAAAGGTAAGTATCATAGGAAGTAAATAATTTGTGTGTGAATATTTAAAATCTGGAAAATAAGGAGCCAGATCTAAATCTCCAATAATGTTGACTTAAATGTAAGAATTATATAAAAAACTGTAAATGACCCAAAACTTAGATTGAACAAACCAAATTTTGACTTGTTATTGGGTCAGAGAGGAATTATTGAAAATTCTACTATTGAGACTCAACAACAGTCAGAGTCATCAAATATAGGAGATTTTGGCAATCTGGGATCAAAAACCAATTGACTTTAAGATTATGTAGCAGATTGTGAGGTTTTGAGATCCCAGTTTGTCAAGTTAGTTCAGGGAAAGTCACATTGTGACTTGGTTCTACCCGAACTTGTGAACTCCTTGATTTGGTGTTTTATGATTAGGACAAGGATCATCTAAGTCAAAATCAGCATTTTTAGGTTTAGGACAGGTATGTTAGTATGTAACAAGTCTATCCCAATTAAAAAGCCAATTAGATGCATGTAATGAGTGTCATACTTACTTGTCAAACTATCAGAACAATCCTAGTATGTCAGAAATTCAATAACTGATCTATAGTTATGATGAATTGACTTAAAGTCCGCTAAGTAGAAGAACAAGTCCGCTAGAACTCATTTAGTTCACTAAGCAGAGAATAAGTTCGCTAGGAACAAAAACAAGTTCGCTAAGCATGGAAACAAGTTCGCTAGGAACAAAACAGGTCCGCTAAGCAGACCTGAAGTACGCTAAGGACTGAATCAAGTCCGCTAAGACCAGAAGGATCTCATATGCAGATTCACAACACTTAGAGTTGACTACAAAGTGTTTAAACCACATATTAACATCAATAAGGATTGTCTAGAAGCAACAGAGTCAAATTAACACCTATAAAACATGCAAGAGGTCATAATGGGTCAAGTGTTCAAGTTTGATCATTTAAAGGACAAAGATGACAATTTTTGCTTTAACAGATGAGATGGTGTCTTTACAAGTCAAATTCAATCCTAATATACAAATATAAGCACGCATGGATAAAACAAAACATAATCAAGTCACCAAATTTTTATTCAAGCAAAGATAGTCACATAAAAACAATTCAATGCTAAATTTGACTTATTAAAGTCAACATGACCAAATAAGTGTTCAAACAGAGCTTAACTACCTAAGATAGTTCATATAAACCTTAGAGGTATCATAGATCACATCCTTTGTAGATATGCTCTCAATAAATCACAAAGATGGTCAAATTAACTTAGATAGGTCAAGATTGACAAATTAAATCTAATTTTGTGTTAAATGAGTCCAAGATCCTTTCACCTGAGTTATAGACTAATTTCAGACCATGTGGATCATAACCAGACTAAACCACCAGTGTTAGGCTCAATTGATTGTCTACTTACACAAAGAAAGACTTATATGCACATAAGAATGAAACATGATGATGCACTACCTGATTATCAACATGAATGCTTGTATTGAGAAACACATACCTTTGTGAAGATCTATGGGTGACTAAGATCTAATCTAAGATGCAGTGAGTTCTCAATTGACTCAGTGAATAATCAGCTGGGATCAAGCAATTTATATTAGATATCAAGTAGGCTTTAGATAACCAAAATTAAATAAAAATTTGCCCCTGTGTAGCCAAGTTTGAGTCTTAACCCAAATTGCCATTTGATAGAACAACATACCTTTTTGATGATCTACAATTTTCTAGGATCAATAGAAAAAGATGTAATGCTCTTGATCAATCTCTCAACTGTAAGAAATTCTGTTTTGAGATCAGACAAGCTATGTCAGACTTCAAAATATTAGACATACACAGAAAAATAAAGGCAAATTGAAATTAATGACTTATTTGAGAAACATTAAACTTAATCTATCAATTTAAATAATGATTTGGCTAATCAACAGTTATTGGCAGATTCTCAAGTTTAAGTCTCATCAATTTAGTCACAGACTATTAAGTGAAATAGATTCTGATTGGAGACTAGATAACTTCAACACTATGTGGAATTCATTAGGTCGGTTCAATCATTGAGTAAAAACAAATTGAAACTTCTAAGTTGTCAGATGTACACCCATAAGCATGTACGCACAATCTGATTTGTGTACCCTAACAGGAATTGGCAGCAGCTCCCATTGAGTTCTACAAACTAACCAAAGTTTCAATAATTTAACAAATTCAACAAAAAATCCTAAGTATTCAAATAACAGAGGTCACAACATTTATAGTTCTCAGTCTATCAGTCCAAACAATTTCCATGGTTCAAACCAATCAACTAGAACAAAAATATCCAACTGTTATAAAATACTCAAAGAAATTTCATGCACAAACACTTTCATCCGAATCCCTGTACACAACTTTCTTGGATTCAAAGAGATAAATGAGATACATGATTCACATACCTTAAACTTGAACACACGTTAATTAGGCTCAAGTAAAGATGACGGAAATCTGTAATAACATCAATTTAAACCATTAGAACCCTAAAAATTTACAATCGCACCTACGGCTCATCATTATCACCGAGATCAAAAATCAACCTAATTAAATGTAAAACCGAACCTGTAAATGCACCGAGAGTTAGTAAATCAGCCCTAGATGCAAGAAATTTCACAGATTCGAGAGAGGTTGCGAGATTTCCGATCGCACAGTGAAAGTTTTGGGTCGTCTGTTCGAGAATATGAGAGGCGGGTGAGAGAATTTGAACGTGTGAATGAAAAAGTGACAAAGTCTCCCTTTATATTGTATTAGGTTTAGCGAACTTAGAAAATATCTAAGTTTAAACAAGTTCGCTAAGAACTGTCATCACGTCCGCTAAGACTGAGACAAGTTCGCTAAGAACCGTCATCAAGTCCGCTAAGACTGAGACAAGATCGCTAAGAACTGTCTCAAGTTCGCTAAGACTGAGACAAGTTCGATAAAGGAAGATATTTAAAAAAACAAGTTCGCTAAGGCCTAAAACAAGTACGATAAGCCTAAGGAAGTTCGCTAAATCCAGGAAGTTCGCTAAGGCTAAGAGAAGTACGCTAAGGCCAAATGGAACTTGTGATAGCAAAAATTTTCTAAGCAAAAGAAGTCCGCTAAGGTATAAACAAGTTCGCTAAGAACAGTTTTAACCTCAGTAGACTTATAATTCAAGTGGAGAAGTTCGCTAAGGCAAAAATCCTTCTTAGTGGATTTCTCAAGCACTTAAACAAAAAAATAAAACATAGGAGAAGTTCGCTAAGGACAAGTTCAACTTAGCGGACTTCTCACCATTCAAATGACACAAAAAATAATCAGGTTCGCTAAGAACAATTTGTTCTTAGTGGACTTTAAGAAAAATACAAAAATTACAAGTCTTTAAACAAGTTCGCTAAAGGCAAACCTGTTAATCATTCTTAGCGGACTTGCCTCAGTCAGAATTTCGCTAAGGCAAAAATCAAGTCCGCTAAGAGCAGAATTGTAACAAAAGGGTAAACTTGTAATTCTTAAAAAATTACAACATTACAAAGATTTTAAAGAAAAACATGTTTGCTACCAGTAACCTACCAGGAAGATAAATTTTTGTATTAATAAGTCAAGTACCTGTTAATTTCAACAAATTTGACCATGACATACCTAGAACCTAAATTTGACTTGATTGGTCAAGAAATTCCACCCGAACCCAAAATTTTCACTTTCATCCGAGTTGGGTCAATTTTCCACCCGAACTCAAGATTTTCAATTTCATCCGAGTTGGGTCAATTTTCCATCCGAACTCAAGAATCCATATTATTTTAAGTTGGTTAACTTCAAACCAATACCAAGATTGATTTTAGCACAAGTTGGTCAATTTTTCACCAAACTTGGAAATTTAAGCACTTTGACTTTGAAAATTCACCTATTTTTGTATGGTCGTGGTCAGACATGTTTAGAACCATACGGGTCACTTACGTGATCAATAACACTTATATTTCAAATCACCTTTTCGGGTCTGATACCCTAAATCAGATTGTCGGTATTGTTTATCCACTTAAGCTCATAGAAGGTAATTTTCAACTTGTCTCATGTGATGTATTTATCATGTTTTCTGTCCAGTTCAGAGATATATTTGTGTGGTCCTTATTAGGTTGGAAGTTAACAGTATTCTACCAATCATCAAATAGCTTTTCAGATTCAATGACACTTTTAAAAGTAATTTCCCCCCCCCCTTTTCTTTAGTGTTAAGTGACTTATTTCATGGATATAGTCATGAAATCATGATAACCCTTCTTTCATGACTATAGATGTATGAATTTTTGGTGGGGTGAGAGCGTCAAGGTCAGAGTTTCCTCAGCAGATGACCTCTCACTTTATTTTATGGCATGATGGAGCGTAAGAACACAAGGTCAGTGATTTCTCACAGCAAATGTGTCTGAGCTTTATTTATGGATGAGACTCAAGGTCAGAGTTTCCTCAGCTGATGAGTCTCATGTGTTCGTTTTGAAATAAGTCAACTTAATACTGAAGAAATAGAGGATGTGTGATTAGAGTTTTCTTACTAGTACTTATGAGAAGGGCAAATTTAAACAATATGCCACTGTTTAAACTCCCAAGGTCCACATTTCTCAATGAAATTAAAGTGTTATCACAGAGACTTGTTTACTTCTCAGTATGTTGAGCCTACTAACACATCAAATGATAGAGTTACCGGTCGATTGGATCATATCCTATGGTTAGATCTACAAGACCAAAATCATATCATGTTCTTCACATTTTGTCCGACCACAGACCAAGGATTTTGATTTTTCTTTGTATTTGACATGTGTTTAAAAACACTTGATGAATTACAAAAATAAACACTATTTTTGTTGTTTTTGTCAAATTTTCAATGTTTTTGGTTTATCTTCCACATTGTAGGCACGGCAGACTGACACAAAAACAGAAATAAACAAGAAAAATCTTTTTGATCTTTTAACAGAGACTTGACACAAGACAACCACAAACAAAAGTCTTTAGGTCAAATCAAGGTCAGACAATCCTGAAAAATGACTCAAGGAGTCAAAAGAGCAAAAGACCTGAAAAATTTAGAGATTAGTATAATAAAAGAAAATCAAACAAGCATAAAGAGAAAATAGATAACACTCCTAAGGCCATCCGTAATGGGGCGTTATGGGGCTTTTTTTCTAAGATTGCGCCCCCATAATGCCCCTCCCCACCCCCGGGGCGCCATGTTAAAAAAATGTGGGGGAGCGCTATGTTAATTGCGCCGGGTGAGGAGATAAAGTTTTTAATTTTTTGACCGTTGAACGGTCATTTCCTTTTTTTTTAACCTATTTTAAACCACTATAAATACTACATTCGTTCCATTTTTTATACACACTCCTCCACCCATCTCTCACTTTTTTATAAAATTCTTTCTACCTACAACAATCAAAATGTTTCCCCGTGGCGGACCTTCGTCAAACCCACGCTTCCAAGCCCCGCGACGAACAAACGATCCCGAGAAACAACCGCGTGACGATAGTTTGTTCGCGTATGTTGCGAACATGCCGCCCCCGCCACAATCCTTCCCATCTTTTACCCCTTACCAAAACTTCGGCTTCAACTCGTACTCGCAACAAAACTTTGTACCATTTCAAACGAGCCAAGTTTATCCACCGTATCAAAATTTTCCATCTTCATCTCCATCTCCTACCCCATCTTCCCGCCCGTCTTCACAAGAACCCATTGCGGTTTCCCCGGACAAACCCGAGGCGGTTCCGGAGACGCAATAGGAGGCGGCACCGGTTGGACCGAGAAAACGGAGATCTCACAAGAAAAAAGACGCCGCGGAATCGAGACAACAAAAAGTTGTGCAACATAGGACCGAGGCAGAGGAGGTGGCACTAGCTCGAGCATGGTTTGACACGTCGGAGGATCCCATTCACGGTAAATAATATTTTTATAATTTTTTTATAAATATTTTATAAATTAAAAAATTACTACAAACAAATTAAAATAATAACTTTATAATTTTTGTGTAAACGCAGGTAATAGTCAAGACTTTGTGACTTTTTGGTCGCAAATTCGTCAAAAGTTTTTCGTTCAAATGAAACAGGACCCGTACCGACCTAACGATTCGTTCTCGGGAAAGTGGACGGAAATGAACAAGAGGATGAAAGCATTTTCCAACGTATACGGTCGGATTAAAAGTGCTCGACCGAGCGGTGCCGACGACTAAGACATCATCATAGCGGCAATGGCGGAGTATCGCGCGACCGCGCCGGCGTTTAACAACCTCAAGGCTTGGGAAGTGGTTTGCGATGCACCAAAGTGGATGAATCAATCCGATCTCTCAAAGCCGACAAGACGACCAAGTAAAAAATCAAAACGTCGTCTTTCGCCGTCGCCACCGACTCCCCTAATTTGTCCGACGCACGAGCATTTGATTTGAACGATGTGAACGACTACGACGAAGATGTCGAAGTCGAGCGGCCTAGGGCGATGGGTAGGGATAAGGCAAAGGCAAATGCGAAGGGGAAACGAACGGCCTCCTCATCGACAAGTCAAGCACCATCCTCCGACTACTCCGTTCGACATGAAGAAATGCGCGAACGTTTTGATGATTTTTTAACACTTAAGAGAGAACAAATCAATGCCGTTAAAGCTCGAAAAAAAAAAGCGTTGGAGAGACTCATGCAACCGCTCCCCGAAGACGAACCCGCCCGTAGCCTCGCGTTGCAAATTCGAGCGGATATCATGAAAGAATATGGCCTTTAGATGGTTTTTTTTTAAGAATCTAGGTTTGTTTTTTTTTTTTTAATTTCCATGTTTGTTTTTTTTTTAATTTTCATGTTTGTTTTTTTTTTAAGAATGTTGTAAGTTTGTTTTTTTTTTAAATCTTCTAGTTTTTATGTCTTGTTTTTTTTTAATTTTAGTTTTTAATATGTTTAATATTAAATTATATAAAAAATGATTAAATAAATAATTAGGTAATGATTTGCTAGGGGGGTTATATATGGAGCCCCACTACACCACTTTTGGTATGGAGCCCCTCATGCTGACGTGGACGCCACATGGCGCATAACGCCCACAAGGGGCTCCATCCACTACGGATGCCTAAGTTACTAAGCCTAGGAAGTCAAGATACTAACATACTAGGGAATGGAGAAGGTTCAATCATAATTAATCATGCCTACAACACTAATCAGAAAGTTAAACCTAGACATATCAAATGGCTTAGTGAAAAGGTCTGCTAACTGATCATCTGAATTAACATGGACTAAAGTGACTAGTTTCTTCTCGGCACGGTCCCTAATGAAATGGTACCTAATCTCAATATGCTTAGTCTTAGAATGCTGAATGAGATTTTTAACAATTGAAACAGCAGCAGTATTATCTATATGAATAGGAGTACCCATGAAATTCAAACCGTAATCCAGCAGCTGATTCTGAATCCAGAGCACTTAAGAGCAGCAGGAGGCAGCAGCAATGTACTCCGCTTCAGCCGTTGAGACAAACACTGTTGTCTGCTTCTTGCATAGCCATGAGACCAGACGGTTCCCTAAAAACTGAGCTCCTCCCGTCGTAGACTTACGATTGAGTTCACAACCGGCGTAGTCACTATCTGAGAAGGCTCGAAGGTCAAAGAGCGAATCTTTGGGATACCAAAGTCCTCTGTTTGGATTGGACTTCAAATACCGAAAAATCCTCTTCACGGCCATTAAGTGCGATTCTTTTGGCTTACTCTGGAAACGGGAACATAGGCAGACTCCAAACATGATGTTGGGACGACTTGCTTTCAGATACATGAGAGATCCAATCATAGACCTGTATAGGTGCTCATCTATGCAAACACCCTTCGGATCTTGATTTAACTTGTGGCGAGTGACGATGGGCGTAGAGAAGCCTTTAGAATCTTGAAACCCAAACTTCTTCAGGATCTCTTTCACATATTCCCCTTGGCTGATAAGAATGCCATCCGACTTCTGTTTCACTTGAATTCCAAGGAAAAATGTTAACTCTCCCATTGCACTCATCTCAAATTTCTTCTTCATTAACACATCAAATGCATGGCATAGGCCAACGTTTGTTGAACCAAAAATGATATCGTCGACATACACTTGCACTAACAGCATATCTTCACCAACATGTCGAATGAATAGTGTTTGATCAATTACCCCTCGCTTGTAACCATTTGATAGCAGATATGTCGATAACGTCTCGTACCACTTCCTTGGGGCTTGGTGTAGACCATATAGGGCCTTATCCAGTTTGTAACATTTCTTAGGGAAAGATTTGTCAACAAACCTCGGAGGTTGTTCTACAAGCACGTCTTCATCAAGCTCTCCATAGAGGAACGCGGTCTTTATATCAAGTTGATAGACAGTGATGTTCATTGATGCGGCATAAGCCAGGAAGATTCGTATTGCCTCCAGACGAGCGACAGGCGCGTAGACATCTTCGTAACAATGCCGTCAACTTGAATGTACCCCTTCACAACTAAACGGGCTTTATTTCAGATAATAATTCCATGGTCATCTCTCTTGTTTTTGAAAATCCATTTGACAGGAATAGACTTTAAACCCAGAGGAGGATCTACCAAAAGCCAGACATTGAGCAATTTGAATTGTAGTAACTCTGTTTGCATGGCTTTAATCCAGTTGTCATCTAAAAGGGTAGCAGCAACAGTGGGAGGCTCTTCTTGTGAAATGAAATAGGAATACAAACATGTGTTCAATTCCTTAGACTGACTCCTAGTGAGACGTTTGTCAACCGGCCCGATGATCTGATTCGTAGGATGTATCTTGTGAAGTCGAGTCTCTTCAATAGCTGGGGCTGGAATAGACGAGTCCATATTCCCAATATGAAGGTCATCGCCAGGAGTCTCACCGGTATCAATCTCCATTACGACATCTGAGTCATAATCATGTGCAACATTATCAATTTCAACAGTGTTGTCTGCCTCGGTTGTTGCTTGTGCAGGTTCTGCTTCCACAATTACATGTTCATCAATCTGAATGGTGGGCATTTCAGGTGCTGAAGTAGAAGATGAAGTGCCATTAACATCACTTGAAGGTGATTGATTTTCCCTTGATAACTCCGTAGGATCAACTAAATAAATGGTATCCAGGATCGTAGAAGTAATGGGTGCAAGCACATCAACGATATGATTGGTAGCTTCATTTCCTTGATCAACAGCAGCAGAAGAAATACCTACATCATCAGATTGAAACACATTAAAAGTTGAAGAGAAAGACTCTAGGTCATGCATACTATCCGGAGCAGGATCTCTAGTGTTCAGAGTATGCTCATTACAAGTAACGTTGCATGACTCAATAACAACTTGAGTTCTTCTATTGAACACTCGATAGGCCGCTGAGGTCATCGTATCCAACAAAATAATCGTCATCTGCCCTAGGGGCAAATTTGGTTAACTGATCCGTTTGTATTAATACAGTACAAGCGCATCCGAACAGTTTTAATCG
>JBCNJP010000051.1:319861-340581 GCA_039602395.1 Deinandra increscens subsp. villosa | reverse complement strand
TGGGCAATGGAGTGAAAGTACAAGTTGAAGTCCAAGGGACTATTTTTTGGAACTTCCAAGTGGTTTGGTAGTTACTTTGAATAATGTATTGTAAGCTCATAGGTTGACTAGGAACATAATCTTCGTTTCCCATTTAAGACATGTTGGATATGATTTTAAATTTGTTAACAATGATATCCATGTTTCTTTGAATGAAGTGTTTTATTTTAAAGCTACACCAAAAAATGGTATTTATGAATTGGTTCATGAAAACATGTCAAATGATAGCTCAATGTACCAAACTAGCACCGAAAACCTCAAAAGAGATTTGAGTGACACCTACATTTGGCATTTTCGCCTTGGCCATATAAATAAGAATCACATACTATACAAAATAATGGTCTTTTGGAAACAAACAAACATGATTCATTTGACGTATGCGAATCTTGTTTACAAGGTAAAATGACTAAGGCACCTTTTAGTGGGACCACCGAAAGGGCAAAAGATTTTCTAGGGATCATACATTCGGATGTATGTGGACCTTTTAAGCCAACGTCTAGGAATGGTGAGAGATACTTCATCACATTTACCGAAGATGATAGGCTATGGGTATGTGTACTTATGGCGCACGAGTATGAAGCTTTTGAAATGTTCAAAATCTTTAAGAATGAAGTAGAGAATCACTTCAACAAAACAATAAAAATCATTCGTTCAGATAGAGGAGGTGAATATCTGTGTGACAACCCTAAAACTTTCGCTTTCTTTCCCCAGCGACGACAGCAACGACGACAGCTGATGCTGCGAACGCTACAACGCTAGAATAATTTTCGGGACGAAAATTCCAATTTCAAGGGGATGATGTGACACCCGAGAATTCCAAGGTTAACTTCCGTTAGACAATCTCCGTTAGTTACGTTATAAGTGTTAACTTAGTAACTAATGCATAACTAGGCCGAATACGTCCACGACCTTTGGTTGATCACCGAACCCGCCCATATGTGTTATGTGTTCATTTATTGATGTCATTATGTGCAATGTGATTTAAACGCATGATTTAATATTATGAATAGCATGACAAATTGTAAACCTTGATTATGTGAAAATTGCCCTATTTTGGTAACCAGTGAAACTACCGAGCGAAACTACAGATTCGCCCGGTAGCTAGCTAAACTGATTGACCTGCACGAGTTCAGGGCCAGTTTCGCTTGGCCAGCGAAACTGCCAGCGAAACTAGCCTCTGATATAAATAATCTTAATAAACCCTAGTTCTCCTATTTACCTCATTTACACAAAAACACACACACTCTTCTCTGGAGATCTGGTCAGCCGAAAACCATCAAGAAAACCAAGATCTCAGCCTCAAGACAACATCCATTCGATTCCTTGATCGAATCGTGAGTCCCAAAACCTTCCTTTATGCCATTTCTATGTGTTTTCTATGTGTTTCTTCATAAAGCATGCTTAAACCTTCATGATATTGTTAGATCTTCTGTAGGAATGCTTAGGAATGCTAGATTCATCATAAAGTTTGCAACTTTACGTTTGAAAACCAACCATGATAGAGATTTATGCTATTTTGGTCACTTTAGGGTTTTAAATGTATTTTGGTGATTTGATGATGAAAATGCATGAATAAAGTGTTAAAACTTGTTGTTTGATGTTGGTAAATGCCTATGTATGCTAGATAATGAGTTATGTGAAATATGGAAGCTGTTAGAGTGATTTTTAGGCTGATCCGTAAGTTTTTCGCGACCAGCGAAACTGTAATGTTCTTTGGGCGAAACTATACAGCGAAACTGTATAGATCTCCCTCCAGCGAAACTGTGCTGGCGAAACTGTAGTGTCGCCCGCGAAACTGACCAGACCAGCTCGAACGAAATTACCGAGCGAACCAACCTGAACGAAAGTTCAAACCAGTTTCATGCGAAACTAGGCTAGCGAAACTGCGTCAGCAGTTTCGGGCGAAACTAGCCTAGCGAAACTGTGTCACCGGGTATTGCCTAGCGAAAGTGCTGCCCGTGCACGCAGCGAAACTGACTAGCGAAACTGCTAGCGAAACTGAGACCAGAATCCAAACTTGTGAAATTTGCTTGAATGTTATGCCATGACTTACATGATTATGCCATGATGATACATGCTTTGATTTTCTGATATATATGAACCCTTGTTTATGATCAACCATCGGTGTCGTGTGTCTGTATGTCGAGTCATAGTTCCAACGTGCTATGTTATGGGCCATAGTGACATTAAGTAAAGATTAGACACGAAACTAATACTTAAGACCTAAACGTGTTCATAGGTCTTCGTTAAGCGAACTTGGATTATATAGCAAGTGTAGCAGTGCAACCCAAGGTGAGTGTCACTAACCCGATTATCGTGAACCCGTTTGGGTCACACCGAATAACTAAAAGTAAAACAATGCTGACAAACTCGAGAGTGCTAGGCACCTCCCTGATGAACTTGAAAACTTGGAGTGCTCGGCACCCACTTGATGAATTTGAAGTGCTTTATGGGAAGCACTTGCGAATTACCAAAACAACGATTTCTAAAACGAAACTGAAAACACTTTTGAGATTCATGAGAATCCAGTAAACCTTTTTAATATGGCTAGTATAGGTTAAAGTCTAAACCACATGATATCACATGATTTCTAAGGATGCCTTGAAAACTTAAAAGTCCTCAACTAAATTGTACCATTAATTGTAAAGCGAGGGGATGTTGGGTAGATCTACTGGAGTTTGACAAACTCCGCCCCGTGGCACGGGGAGTGCACGGAGGTACAATATCAGCCTATCTGACCGTGATCCCGAGAGGACACGGGGGAGGCAAAACCGCGATGACGTAGGTCCGCAGTACTGATGGCACGGCCACTACAATAATTTATGGTCAGCTTTGGTACAAACTTCCTTAGTGCATGGAACAACGGATTAGCTACCCGCGATATCGGTTGAGCACTTTAATTTTACAAAACTAGTTCATACCCGATGACGTAGGTCACGGACATTTCCTTTATAAACTGAGACATAACATTTAGCATTGCTTTTCACAAACGAATACTATGTAAGTATACCTTGATACAAATTATGATTATGAGACCGGGCCAATGCATGACAAGCCCACCGTGAACTCACCAACCGTTAGGTTGACACTTGCGTGGTTTAAACTTTTACAGATCGCTGAGGAGTATTCCGGAGCAGGTTGGCATGGCACGTGAGGACAATTTTATTTCTGTTAAACTTAATTGGGAATTTTGAACAAAGAATTTGTAAAGCACGTGGTTAGTGCTAAGACAATACTTATTCCGCTGCGTTTGTATTTGAGACTTTACTTTATAACTGGTTTTTGAACTAACTCTGATTCATTTAGTATTTGTAACTAATGGTTGTGGATCCTGGTCTAGCCGCACCCCTTAACGGTATAAACTCCGTTGGTGGTTATTTGGGGGTGTGACAATCTGAGTGATGAATTTCAAAGCTATCTTAGGAGTTGTGGGATTGTCTTACAACTCACTCCATCTTGAACACCACAACATAATGGTGTGTCAGAAAGGAGGAATCGAACCCTATTAGATATGGTTTGATCTATGATATGATGAGTAGAAGTTCACTACCTTTATCATTTTGGGGTTATGCCTTGCTCTCAGCGGCCTGTATTTTGAACATGGCCCTAACTAAAAAAGTGGAAAAGACACCTTTTGAATTATGGCATGGAAGAGTTTCATCTTTATCATATCTAAAGATATGGGGTTGTGAGGCATATGTAAAACATGATGCTTCAAACAAACTAGTACCCCCGATCCACCAAGTGTATATTTGTAGGATATCCTAAAGATTCTTTAGGATATTACTTGTACAATCCAACAGAGCAAAATGTATTTATTGCTAGAATGGATGAGTTCTTGGAAACTAAGTTCCTTATGGAAGAAACTGGTGTTAGAATGGGGGAACTTGATGAGGATCAAGAACCACAAGCCGATAAACTTTTGGTTGATACTAGCCCACAACAAAAGGTTGTTGAAGATGATCAAATGGTTGATTGAGACACATGCAACGTTCATAGATCTGGTAGAACTAGTAATCCACCTGAAAGATATGGATTTTTCATGGAAGGATGCTATGTGGTAGATTCTATTGAACCAACCACATACCATGATGCAATGTCCAAATCTGATTCTGATAAAAGGTTAGAAGCCATGAACGTTGAGATGCACTCCACGTATGACAATCAAGTTTGGGACTTGGTTGTGTCACCTCCTAATTCCAAAGTAGTTGGAAGTAAATGTATTTTCAAAAGAAAGACCGACATGCATGGTAACTTGGACACTTTTAAAGCTCGACTTGTAGCAAAAGGTTTCACTCAAACTCAAGGGGTTGATTATGATGAAACGTTCTCACCCGTGGCAATGCTAAGTTCGATTAGGATAATGTTTGCCATAGACGCATACTATGAGTATGAGATATGGCAAATGGATGTCAAAACGGCTTTTCTAAATGGATATCTTGAGGAAGATTTCTATATGGTTCAGTCTGAAGGTTTTATGGATCCAAAACATCCTAATAAAGTGTGCAAGTTAAAGAAATTAATCTATGGATTGAATCAAGCATCAAGGAGTTGGAATCATCGTTTTGATGAAGAAATTGATAAATTTGGGTTCATCAAGAACGCTGATGAAGCTTGTGTGTACAAGAAGGCTAGTGGGAGCATTATCACATTTCTAGTGTTATATGTCGATGACATTCTATTATTTGGAAATGACATTCCAACCATAGAAGGTGTAAAAGCCTGGCTTGGAAATTGCTTTTCCATCAAGGATCTAGGTGAAGCTGCATATATTTTAGGAATAAAGATCTATAGGGATAGATCAAGGCGCTTGATAGGTTTGAATCAAAGTGCATACATAGATAAGATCTTGAAAAGGTTCAAGTTGGAAAAATCTAAGAGAGGTTTGGTACCTATTCAGAAAGGGACTATATTGAGCACGTCCCAATGTCCAAGCTGAAAGGATGAGTAAGATAAAATGAGTAGAGCCCCATATGCGTCTGCTATAGAATCCATCATGTATGCTATGATATTCACTAGACCGGACGTGCCATGCGCTTTAAGCATGACAAGCAGATACCAACAAAATCCAGGTGATAGTCATTGGATGGCTGTCAAGAGCATAATGAAGAATCTCAGGAAGGATAAAGATATGTTTCTAATATATGGATCTGGTGAGGAGGAACTCGTAGTAAAGGGTTACACGGATGCGAGATTCCAAATGGATCGAGATGATTCTCGATCACACTCGGGGTACATATTCATTATGAATGGAGGAGCCGCCTCTTGGAAGAGTTCAAAACAAGAGGTGGTTTCATTCTCCACTACGGAATCAGAATACGTCGTCGCTTCTTTGGCCGCGCAAGAAGCCGCATGGTAGAAGAAATTCATTGCCAAGCTAAGAGTTGTTCCTGCCATTCAAGAACCCCTAGAGATTCTTTGTGATAACACGGGTGCGATTGCTCAAATCAAAGAACCCAGTGATCATCAAAAGACAAGGCATATTGAGCGGAAGTTTAACTACATAAGGGATGAAGTTAAAAAGGGAGGATATGTATTCGCAAAGTTCATACCGACCAATACATTGCGGACCCACTCACGAAGCTCTTAGAAAGGCCAAAGCATGAGCATCACACTTGTGCCATGGGACTTCGATATTCTAGTGATTGGAATTAATCTAGTTTTGTATTTGGATATCAGAACGATTGTTATTTTGACACATTTATATGGTTATGGTATTTTCATTTAAATTATGTATTGTTCCATTTTAGCATGTTTAAATCCATGAATAAGTTGAATATTCTAAATGTCTGTGGTCAGTCATATTTGTGGGAACAAATATGAAGGTAAGAGTATTATGAACTTGGATTGGTGGATATTCATACAGTATGAATATAGCGCAATTGGATCCTGCCAAAGTTCATGGACATTTGTGGGATGGAAATACTGGACAGACCCACTCTCAAGACTTACTACATGGGATCTTTGTGATTGATCATAAGTAATCTTGAGTAAAGGCGAATATCATAGTATCCTCTGACCTGAGATATATATTAGGTCTTGATATTTACTGAACATTGTGCTTTGACTTAGTTCTTTGTTGTCCTGAAACATGGCAGTACATAAGGCTAAGCTCAAGTATAGTACTAGGTGATTGTGAGAGACATATGTAGTCAATATGAAATTTGTCCCTCTTAGTTGTTGAGAGTTAGATGTCTAAGGCCTATAATAAAGTTAAATCAGTGGAGAATGATCACTTTATGTCTCTATGATTTAACATGACATCTATGGCAAAAGGAAATATGACTTATTCACGTAAAGCATTTTCAAGTAAGGGACTTGAAGGAGATGATGTTATTGAATGGCACTTAGTCATATGTATTAGGGATAGTAAACCGTTGTTAGGCGGTATATGCTACTTGCATCAATCTTCTATGAATCTTGTGCAAGTGGGAGATTGTTGAACTCAGTCTGCCCAAGACACATATTAGATTGATGTGGCTAGTACGTTATGATCCAAGTCGGGTCATACCCAATAACGAGCTAGGGTCATACCCAATAACGAGCTAGACAAACACCCGTTATATTTATTTATGATATGATCACATAAATAAATATTACCTCTTGAAGATATGTTTAGAAAATAGTTTTCTAAATTATGACACTTGAAAATAATAATAACTCATATGAATGATTTATTATGGAAAGTATAGTCATGAAGTTATTTAATGGGTTAAATAACTTAGTGGGAATTTTATAATTGAAGTAATGGTACTTCCTTCATAAAATAAAAGACACATATATGATGTGTCTTTAATCTAAATAAGGTGTGGACTTTGGGAGGAGCATGCAATCATTATTATGCATGTAAGATACTTGCAAGACACAAAAGGTGTTTCTCTCTCCTCCTCCCTAGGAAATTATCGACCAACACCTTTTAACTCACCCACTTGATTAGTTTTAAATAGACAATAAGATACACACACTCTCTCTAAGAGCATGTGGTATACATGGTGTTGAAAAGTGGTGTTATCATGTCACATAGGCGATGATTGGATAACACCATTTTTCAACACCAAGTGTGGCATACATGGTGTGATGGTGTGGTGTTGAAATATTATTTTATTAATTTTTTTTTCCTTTTTTTTTAAATTTAAATAATACTTAAACATTTTAATTAATAAAAATAAAACATAGACAATTCCAAACGCTTAAAAAATATTTTTATTCAACATAAAAATAAAACATTAGATTTTTAACTAAAAAGGAAAATATGAAATTACACCAACTAAAATCATTGAGAACGCTCGTAGATATCTTCGATCAAATCCGCTTTAAGTTGGTTATGGATGTTTCGATCTCGTATTTCCTGACGATTAGCCCATTTTTTCTCCTCGTTAATTTCTGGATATGTCGTATCCAATTCCGCCTCGTTCAATTGACAAATTGCTTTGCCCTCATCCTTGAGAATCATATTATGTAAAATTAAACAAGCCCGTATAACGTTTGCTATCTTGTCTTGGTACCAAATTCGTGCGAGATTCGCAATGATGTGCCACTTACCTTTTAACCTTGAAAAGGTGCGTTCAACATCCTTTCGAGCGGCGGTTTGAGCCTCGGTGAATATTTTACGTCTCTCACCAATGGGAGTTGTGAATCCTTTCATAACTCTCGAATAATCGGGATATATCCCATCAATCAAATAATAACCACGTTTGTAAGTAACACCTCGTAGTTCAAAAGACGAGTTGGGTTCACGATCCTCTACGATATCATCCCAAATGGGTGATCGATCCATGATATTGATGTCGTTGTTGGACCCCGCAACACCAAAAAATTGATGCCATATCCACATGTCATATTACACAACAGCTTCGAGCATTATTGTAGGATGAGAATGATCACCATGCATAAAGTGTGCACTCCAAGCATTGGGACAATTCTTCCACTCCCAATGTGTGCAGTCAATGCTACCGAGCATTCCTCGAAAACCCCATTTGTTTTCGTGAAACTCGTAGAGTTGCCTGATGTCGCTTGCTGTTGGTCGACGTAAATATTTCCTCGGGTACAATTTACAAAATACCTAATATAAATAATTAAAAAAAATAATGATATATGATAATGAAATTTAAATAATTATAGTAATCATTTGGAAATAATACCTTTGGAAAACTTTTGCAAACACGACCTAAGTGTGCGATCGGACATCCTCAAATACTCGTCGAAACCATCGCCCGTTATGCCGTACACCATCATATGTAGGGCTGTCGTGCACTTCTGCAAAGGAGTAAAACCAATCCGACCTCTTTCGTCACTCCTTTGTGGGAACCATGGATGCTCGCGCTCTAAATCGTTCACTATTCTTAAAAATAGTTAACAATTCATACGAAAACGTTGATGGAACATATGTGACGGATACACACAAGCGTCGTTAAAATAATCTCTTATCAACATTTCTTGACCCGCTTCACGATTTCTGTTGAGACGAGCTCTTCGCGTTAATACGCCATTCGCTCGAGCGTTGAAAAGAACGTTGATGATGATGAACCATAATGTGAAAAACATATCCGAAGCACGGTCAGATGATTCGTCCGAAGAAGTGTCGGGAATAGAAGAACTAGAGGAAGGGGATGAAGACATTTTTTTAGATGAAAAACGGTTTTTTTTAGATGGAAATGGTGATAGTGTGTGATTTTTTTTATTAAATGGGGGTTTAAATAGGTAAGAAAACTGAAAAAATTAAAAAAAAAAATTTAAATAGCCAACGGCTATTTTTTCTACCGTTTAACGGTCTAATCTCGAATTCCTTCCAAAAAAAACGTCAAGGGGGGCGGTGTTTAACGTCGTGGTGGCGTTAAACGCGTCCCATAACGCGGTATACCGTATACTCTAAGTGTTCTTCCTCCCAAGGACCGATTTTAGTGCTCTCTTGTGTTCTTCACCTACTTCGATCGGTCCAAGAGAAAAGAAGAAATCTTCAAAACAAATCCTAGCAACAAAGGTGTTTGTTGGAAGCTTGTGGGTATACAAGCTTGAGGCTTTCGCTTTTGGAACCTCATCATTTAAGATCCTCATCTTCTTCTTACATCCTTGCTTCAAGTAAAGTATACCTAAAACCCACTATGGTTGTGTTTTAGTTTGATATCATACACTCTATATTTGGATCCTCCTTTGTTCGGGTTTCCCTTTGCATGTTAAAATTGGTTTTAACATAACCTAACTTCACGAAAGTAAATTTATTCCGCTGCGTTTTACATTTTAAGAGGTTAAAATCACTTTGATAAACTCGTTCAAACCCCTACACTAACCACCATCAGAGTTGTCATAGCCGAGTGGTTGTTAGTGTTGATTAGGATTTTTGATCTAGGTGGTACCTTTCTCTGATCTTGATTTCATCCTAAAGTTCCTGTTTTCGTTTGTTAGTTGATTAGTTAGTTAAGTTTAGTTAAATCTCAATTCACAAAACCAGTTTACTCAAATTTCCATTCATTAAGTCCTTAGTTCGAGTCTTGTTCATAGTGTCCCTAGGGTTTAATCCTATAAATAATTTTTAAAAACCTTCTAAACTCTCTTAACCCTTTAAAAACACCTAAATATATAAACTACTACCATCATTATTTTTTGTTATTTCTTTTACCAAATACCAATGTAATTATTCTAATTGTTTTATATCCAAACGTTACCCAAATTCTATTATTCTATTCCTTAAAAGATTCAAACATCACACTATCTTTTATTATTGATTATAGATGGTTATGAACTCTCGTTTTGAACAAAAATTATGAACATCGTAAACAAGATATGTAATGTAAACGTCGTTTATTCTTTTTCAAAAGTCCTATATTATTAAAAGCTTGACTAGAAAGAATTCATTTTAATCTTTTTTCGGTTACATTTTTCCACACTTTAATCATTTATTTATTTATTCGGTTATTCATTTATTTACTTATAATTTGTTTATTTCTTTTGTCATTAATTTATTTAGTTATTAATTCATTTATTTAGTCATTTATTTATTGAGCCATTTATTTATTTAATTATTCATTTAGTCATTTATTTATTTATTATCTTTAAGCTCCATGGTGTTATGTTATATGTCAATGGACTTAATTAAAATAATTCATCTTTCCCAAATCATCAAGTCCACCAAAAACCCTAGACTTCTATAAATCCTATCATTCGTCCTCATAACTCTAGGTTAACCAAATTCGTTATTCGTAGGACATCCTTGAACTTGAATCAATCCCGATACGTCAGGCCGGCTAGTGATCAACTACATAAGGCGAGTTCATAGTCCCTTTTTACTTTAGATTTCTAAGTCTTTTGGGATGGAAAACACAGACAAACGTGTATATCATTATTACTTGATTTTCAAGCAAACATGATATTATATCTTGACTAGTATTGTGAATCATTGTGAAACTTTATTCTTGCAATCGTTTAATACTATTAAGCAATGTCAAGTACTATTAAGTAAATTTCTTGTATTTATTAATATTATATCGTATTCTAGGGACCTGTACATGTAAGTCTCATGAGTATCATAATCGTAGAGATTTCATTTGAAGGAACTGAACATCATAATCGTAGAGGTTTCTGAGAGAAACTGAACATGATAATCATCGTAGAGATTCCTTGAGGAATTGAATATCATTTTGTCCTGGGTGACGAATAAGTGATTAATTTAGAGTAATACTTACGCATTTATTTAACATGTATGACTTTGTGATGTGCAAAACTTGGTCACTAAAAACGCTCATAAAACCTAGACCTCATCCTAGACCTAGACACACTAAGCTAAAACCCAATAATCCTAAAACTAAACCAAGCCACTAGGCAAATGTACCTATCGACTGTAGTAAAGTTTATGGATGACTGGATATCAAACTCTAAGGACACTATGTAACAAAATTAACTAAATAAAATGTGAAAATGATTACTTCAATTGGATTTGTTTTGTGGTTTTTAAACTAAGAGATTAAATTAACTACTAGACTAACTAACTACCGGAAATCAGAAAGCTTTAGACGAAACCAAATGAGAGAAACAGTACCACCTAGACCAGGACTCCTAAGTCATGCTATTGACTTCTCTCGGCTATGACACCTATGATGGAACCGTGATCTTAACACACAACCTACAGAAACCCTATGAGTCGTCGTATCACTCTCCGGGTGTTCATGATAGGATACCTAAAGAATGGAATACGCTCACCGGTTAATTAGTTCACCTTTTGGGTCCTTCTTAACTGATAACTCTAACGCTCGAACAAATGGTTTACCTTCCGGTCCTTCCCAAATCAACTATCCTAACCACCTTCGAAACAATCTTAGACACCTTAAAATAGGCAGAGCTACCACTAATCACTACAACTGACATGGAATAACAAATTAACCATAAAACCTATGTAATTTTCTTTTGGGACAATTCTTCCTAAGACTTATTAGCTAACCCGATTACCCGACAAATCCATTACCCTTTGGGTTTCTAGATAAGGCAGAACATTACCTTCAAAGCAATAATTATCAACTAATTCAAATCGAAAGATATTCGCAAGCTAGACAAGAATTAATCAATATTCAAAACCCTAAATTTAACACTCATATGCATCAATCACATAAAATTAGAGAAATTTAAAGAGCATCAATCCATACTATAAAATTGTCATAAACCAAAAGAAATCATAATATTAAATAGTCATCATGTCACACCCCCAAATTAACCACTAACGGAGTTTATACCGTTAAGGGGTGCAACCAGACGAGGACCACAACCATTAGTTACAAATACTAAACGAATCAGAGTAAAGTCCAAACATTAATAATAAAAACAGTTTAACAGTGCGCAACGGAAAACATTATCTTTAGCACTAACCACGTGCTTTACATAAACATTGTTTTTAAATTCCCAAGTTTAGTTTAAATAAAAATAAACATCTTCTTGTGCCATGTCAACCTGCTCCGGATACTCCTCAGCGATCTGCAAAAGTTTAAACCACGCAAGTGTCAACCTAACGGTTGGTGAGTTCACAGTGGGCTTGTCACGCAGTGGCCCGGTCTAATAAACATAATTGAGTCAACGTATACTTATGTAATATTTGTTTGTGAAAAGCAATGCTTAGTGATATCCATAATCATAGTTCTGTGGTTTAGTAAGAGTATTATCCGTAACATACGTTATCGGGTATGAACTAGTTTTGTACAGTTAAAGTGCTCAACCGATATCGCGGGTAGCTAATCCGTTGTTCCATGCACTAAGGAAGTTTGTACCAAAGCTGACCATAAATTATTGTAGTGGCCGTGCCATCAGGTTCTGCGGACCTACGTCATCGCGGATTTGCCTCCCCCGTGTCCTCTCGGGATCACGGTCAGATAGGGTGATATTGTACCTCCGTGCACTCCCCGTGCCACGGGGCGGAGTTTGTCAAACTCCAGTAGATCTACCCAACAACCCCTCGCTTTACAATTAATGGTACAATTTAGTTGAGGACTTTTAAGTTTCAAGGCATCCTTAGAAATCATGTGATATCATGTGGTTTAGACTTTAACCTACGCTAGCCATATTAAAAAGGTTTGCTGGATTCTCATGAATCTCAAAAGTGTTTTCTGTTTCGTTTCAGAAATAGTTGTTTAAGTAATTCACAAGTGCTTCCCATAAAGCACTTCAAGTTCACCAAGTGGGTGCCGAGCACTCCAAGTTTTCAAGTTCATCAGGGAGGTGCATAGCACTCTCGAAGTTGTCAGCATTGTTTTTCATTTAGTTATTCGGTGTGACCCAAACGGGTTCACGGTAATCGGGTTAGTGACACTCACCTTGGGTTGCATTGCTACACTTGCTATATAATCCAAGTTTGCTTAACGAAGACCTATGAACACGTTTAGGTCTTAAGTATTAGTTTGGTGTCTAATCTTTACTTAACGTCACTATGGCCCATAACATAGCACGTTGGAACTATGACTCGACATACAGACACACGACACCGATGGTTGATCATGAACGAGGGTTTACAAAATACAGAATTCATAGCATGTTTCATCATAGCATAATCATGTAAGTCATGGCATAACATTCAAGCAAATTGCACAAGTTTGGATTCTGGTCTCAGTTTCGCTAGCAGTTTCGCTAGGCAATTTCGCTAGGTGCACGGGCAGCACTTTCGCTAGGCAATACCCGATGACACAGTTTCGCCAGGCTAGTTTCGCTCGAAACTGTTGGCACAGTTTCGCTAGCCTAGTTTCGCCCGAAACTGGTTTGAACTTTCGTTCAGGGAATTTCGCTCGGTAGATTCGCTCGAGCAGGTCTGTGGGTTTACCCGGCGACACTGCAGTTTCGCTGCATAGTGTCGCTGGTTGAAGATTCACATAATTTCGCTGGACAATTTCGCCCAGAGAACATAGTAGTTTCGCTAGTCGCGAAAAACCTACGGATCAGCCTAAAAATCGATCTAACAGCTTCCATATCACATGTAATTCATTATCTAGCATACATAACCATTTACCAACATCACAGAAGTCATTTTAACACTTTTAGCATGCATTCTCATCATCAAAATCACCAAAAACATATTTTAACCTAAAATGACCTAATCTAGCATAAATCTTCATCATGGATGGATTTCACACGTAAAGTTACTGACTTTATTGTAGATCTATCATTCCTAAACGACATATTAGAAGATCAAGTGATTCTATAGAGGTTTAGGCATGCTTTTTAAAAAAACACATAGAAAACATAAAAATGGTGGTTTTGGGACTCACGGTTCGATCTCCAAGCTTGATGGATGATGGTTCGGGGCTGAGATCTCGATGGCTCGGTGTGAATCTCGACTGACCAGATTTCCAGGAGAAAGATGGAGAGTGTGTGTGTGTTTTTGTGCAAGGGATGCAAATGGAGAAACTAGGGTTTATTAAGATGTTATATATCATAGGCTAGTTTCGCTGGCAGTTTCGCTGGCCAGGCGAAACTGGGTCTGATCTCATGTAATCCGAGTAGCTTGGCTAGCTACCGGGCGAATCTTTAGTTTCGCTCGGTAGTTTCGCTGGCTACCATATTAGGGCAATTTTCACATAATCAAGTTTTTACAGTTTTTCATGCTATTAATAATATTAGATCATGCGTTTAAATCACGTTGCACAATGAATAATGAACACATAACACATATGGACGGGTTCGGTGATCAACCAAAGGTCGTGGACGTATTCGGCCTAGTTAAGCATTAGTTACTAAGTTAACACTTATAACGTAACTAACGGAAATGTTTAACGGAAGTAAACCTTGAAATTCTCGGATGTCACACATCATGTTTTCTAGGTGGCACAAACAAATTAGCCTAGACACATAGTTCGAACACAAACACAAACAAAATCAGAGTCACAAGTACCGTTCAACGTAAAACAAACAAAATAATTCAGCATCCTACCTGCTATCTTAAATTAATTCAGTAGCAACCCTACTTGCTTAAATAATTCCTTTTGACTTTTTGACCTATGTGCTTGCGTGTCTGGGTGCTTCAAATTCTGTTTTTCTTTGTTCTTCGTTCGTACCAGATTTGCCCCTGCATTCCGATTTTCTACCCCCTAATTGTGTGCGCATGGTTTTTTTTGGGGTCTCAATCAGTTGCAGCTGAAGATTTTTCTCTGTTAAATTTTCGTCGGACCCTTACATCCATTTCCTATGCCAAATTTTTTTCTTATTGTGATGCTTACGTGAGCCCACATGGCATTCAATTTGGATTGAGTCCGGACGATTAATTTAGTAGCCCAATTGATTTATTCAACAATCCAAATCCACGCATATATTATATGTCTTAGTTGATTTTGCAGCCTAGGCCACGAGTCTTTCTTCTTTTTTTTTCTTTCTTTTTTTCATTATAGATTGATAACAAGCTTGATACCCTCCCGCGCGTTGTGGGGGGGGGGGGGATTTGTTTTAAAAATGTAATTGATTTTGATTTGGATTAGTTAGAACTATGTAAATGATGATGTAAATGCTGTATATGTAAGAGGTAATGATAGTAATAAGATAGCCAAACCGATTCATTAGAGAATCAGTTACAGTTATAGAAATTAAACTTGTCCCTTACAATAACTTACCAAAATGATGAAATTGAAGTGATTTCTAATGTTAAAAAAAAGAAATTCATACTACCTTAACAACAAGTACACCGATAGTAGCTACCAAGAACTGAAAAAACAAAGTCAATAATAAGTAAGAAGAACATCTTTTTACTTGACATGATACATAAAAACAATTAAGCAAAAGTTTGGGAAAATATTAGTAGTTCAACACTAAGAAAACTCACTTGCACATAGTAATACTTTTAATTCCTTTGAAATTTAACATAGAACAAACATACAAAGTGTCTAATGGACTAAAACATATATATCCCTTGATATTTTGTTTAAGACGAGATTGTGACCCACCCGCGCGCTGCGGCAGGCCACCCTCGTCGTCAGTTTAGTTTTTGTAGTTGTATTTGTTAGTGGTAATAATTTAAGAAGGTAATTACATCAATGTCGATTGCAGATCCTATGATATTACAAAAATCGACCCCAATGATGTTAGTGTTGTTATGTTTTGATGCTGGTGGTAGCTTTTGTGAAATTAGCAAAATGTTCATTCTTAAACTATGGGTCTTCAAAACAAACTTCTTTTTGCAACAATTTCCAGACATCTACCTTACTATTCTTGTTTCTCCTTTGATCTTTTTTGGAGGGGGTTGATGTTCATCTGCATGTTTTTATGTTTTTGTTATTGTAGGAATAATACATGTAGTATGTTGTTGCAATTAGAAAATATAGAAATTTGTACCTAGTGACTTTTGACTGTGTTTCCACACTAGTTTTCCTGTAGGTGTGTATGGTGGTGGAGGCAGCATGAGCAGGAGGTCTTCATGTGGTTCCTTCCCAGTTGTGATGTTCCAGACATACTTAATAACTACTGAAGTGTTTTTCCTAAGACATAAAGTGCAGTTCTTTAGAATGCTAATTAGTGATAGCATGGGTTAGAGAAATGTCTTTGGGTTATCAAAAACCTTTCTAATGATCATGTTCGTGCAGCTTACGCCGAGGAAATCTTGCATCACGTCATTGAAGAACACCTCTGGTAGTGTTGATGTGTCATCCATAATGATGGCGTTGACGCAATCCTGTTTCAATATCAAGAAGTGAAGATTAAAGCATGTTGTGCATCATATGGAAAGAAAAAAAACGTGTAGTTTTATTTTTTGACAGGCTATATATTTATTTAGCAGAGGTGATTTGTACTATAGATTTGAATTTTTTTATATATGATTGTAAATGCTTAGGTTTAATGACATTGGTGGGATAGCAAATTATTTAGCAATAAGTTTTTGTGTCTTTTTATCATTCTGGTGACAAATGAATTTATTTTATGTTATGTAATGTAAATGGCAGGTGAATTTGTAATAATTTTGTCTATCAGAATATTTATAAGTAAATGCTTACATGTAGTTTAGACTTTGAAATTTGTGTCCATCCTCGTATATTAGCTTCCCTACTAACTGGTCACTGCTGCCTACGATCTAGTGTGCGCTTGCTGATCGGAAACCTTTTGTGCAATTGGAATCAGGGCATTTCGTAGAAAACCACCCTCGGTAAGCTTAGATCTCTTTGATTTTTTCTTCGCATGTGTACTATTTGTTCTTGGAGTAGTCAATTGTTACCGTTAGTATAATTTTTATTAGTGATTTTGGTTGCACTGTATAAATGAGTATACCTTGAATTCTTCTGCCTGTTTCATCTTCAAGTCTGCATTTGTCATTCCTATTCCACCGCACACTTGAGTTATTTGGAGTCCATAGTAGGTACCTTGCCTTGCTTGTATGTCTTTATAGCTATAGAAGGAAAAGGTTAGTAGTTATGCAGTTATCTGTTGTTGATTGTATAATCATAGTACCTGTCTACAATTTCTTGTAGGTTATTCAGTGGTAGGTTGATCTGAAATGTTGTTATATCAGTGGACTCTAATTGGAGCCTTCCTGTAACATTAGGTTTTTTCAGTATGTTACTAACTGTTAGAAAAATATTAGCATACAAATTCATTTTTTAACTATAGAATGCAACAATCCACCAGGTTGTAAACATAATACATAATGCAAACATAGATCAGCTTGTCATTTACCTGACGTATCCCCATATGCTCTTAAACAAATAACTAACTATGAGCAGGGTACATGTAAAGCCCATAAACACTTTAGAATAAATCGAATGCACCTGGTTCATACTTTTTCTCTCAAGTTGATAATAATAATAATGCTATATATTTCTGTTGTGACACGGCAAGTTCTAAACATGGGAAATAAAATGTAGAAAAGTTGATAATATAGTTTATAACTGATATCTATGATTTGGATATATGCAAATCAATTTAGATGATAGTATGTATTGTGCAAGTGGAAATGATTGACTTTATCCATGATTAATGATGAGGGAAGTGGAAGCAAAGCCCCTGTAGTGGTGATTAGACTTATGAGATTAGATTCTCAACTATGATGTTTTTTTATCCTTGAATTACTCTATTTAGCGATTTTCATTCTTAATTGTACCTAAAAAATACGACCATTTAAGTTTGTTAGAGCATATTCCTATGCTACAATGTGTCTCATGTATTGTATCTAGATTAGAGCGAGTCTGTGAGTTGTAGTGGCAATATCCATGGTGCCATACCAACTGGTACGTCGTACCAATTGGTCCACCAGTTGGTACGCAGGACAGATTGTCACTAACTATAAATAGCGTGTGCTAGAATGATAGCTTAACACTTATGTCATTTCTACACCTTTACTGTGTGTGTTCTAGAGAGAGAAACTAGAGAGACTTCTTTGAATCTTCAAGTGATTCAATAAGAACAAAGCTTAAACTTCTCGTGTTCACTAAATTGATCAAAGCATGCAGTAAGAAGATCTTATCTTGGTTTTATAAGTGGTATCAGAGCATTTGGTTGCTCTACTACTGTGTTTTTTATTGATTTTCGGATTTTTAGAGAGAGAAAGTTTGGGTTTCTTACATTTTTCTTCAAATTCTTCCAATTCCGAGTGTTTCTGATGCTAAAAATGATTTCTGAGCATTCCTAGTGTATTTGCAAACCTCACTGTATCAATTTCGTGTTCCAAACGTCGAAAATTCAAAAAATCCATCAATTTTAGTGTGATACACCGTTGGTACGCCGGAAGAACAGTTGGTACGCCTTTGGTACGCTGCTGGTATGCAAGGCAATATTCATCAGTTTCTGGTACGCTTGAATTTTGTACGCTAGGCAATCTTCAAGTCTGATATGTGCGTCGTGTGAAGTATCAAACAATGTTCAAGTTCAAGCCAAAGGTTCACTGGCCGAACTTTGTCCGAACCTGGAGTTCAGACTGGCCGAACCTAAGGTTCGGACATGGATCGGCCAGCTGGGTATATATAGAAGTTTGGACGTTGTAATTCATAGTTTTTGAGCATGTGAGATTTCTGTTAAGTGTGTGTTTCTGAGTGTGTTTCTCTGAGTCTGTTTCTAAGTGTTTACTGATTGTAATTGTTCTTCGTTGATCAGTAAAACAATCGGTTAATTACGTTTCGATGTCTGATTAGCTAGATCGAGTAGACGATCCGATGCTCACACATTTTCAAGTGGTATCAGAGCTTTCTGGTTCACTCTATTGATCTGTGGTTGTTATTTTTGGATCTTTGATGCATTTTGGTGTTTCTCGAGTTTGTTTGTGTGTTTTTCATCAGTTTTATTGATTCTTTGGTGACAAAACTGCTTCTAAATCATTCCTTATCATTTTTCTTGATCCTAGTTGCAAGTTTCGTCAAAATTAGTCATTTTTCGCGCGTTTTTGAAAAAGTATGTCGAAGTTCGGAGTTTTTTGTTTAGGTTCGGAGTAACCGCCCCGAACTTCAAGTTCGGACAGCTTTCAGTCTAAGTTCGGTGAGTGTTCAGAGTGTTTTCTGGCTCGGAGCTAGTTTGGAGGAGGTTCGGAGCTCGTTCGGTGATAGATCGGAGTTTTTAGTTTCGGTGGAAGTTCGGCCTGTTGATCTAAGTTCGGACGACGTTCGGAGGGAGTTCGGACGACAGTGATACGTTCGGTGGAAGTTCGGCCAACATAATTCATTTTTGTTTTCAACAATGTCGAAATTTCAAGCATTCTCTGAATGCAAAGTGCTATGCAAACTATGCTGAACTTTGATAATGAAATCTGAACAAGTCAGAAAGTTCCAAAGTTGTTAAAGTTGGAAGATTATCACAATTGGAAGCAACGATTTTGGGCTTATATAAGCACGAATGATATCGATTTGTGGATTCCGATCAAGAAACTTTATCAACTTCCGACTGATGCAGGAGATTTTAAAGAAGTTCATACCTTTGACAATGCTGAAAGGAAAGCATACGAGTTAGAACAAAAAGCTTTGGTTATCTAACAATGGCATTACCCACTGAGTTGCTACATCAATTTAGTACTTGCAAGAAATCAAAGCAATTGTGGGATGCTCTTTCAGCAAGGTGTGAGGGTAATGATGGTTACAAGAAAAGTCGGAAGAAAGTGTTGAATAAAGAGTTTGATAATTTTCAATTTTATGACAATGAGAACATTACTGCTTTGGTTTCCCGGTTTTTACATCTAATCAGTGAATTGAAGGTTTTGACAAGTCAAAGTTGAAATGCTATAAATATTCAAATCTTGGACATTTTGCCAAAGAATGTCAACAGAAGTCTGGGTTTCCTTTATCACCTAAGCCTAGTTTTACTTCACCATCTTCTAGTAACTCAGACAAGCCTATAGCTTTAACAACTCAACATGATGGTGTTTATGATTGGGGTCAACGATTTGGGTATGATTCATCAGCTTTGATTGTTACTCATGATCAGTCAGATGATTCTTATTCAGATACTAGTTCCGATACTAGTTCAACCCCAAGTTCTTATGCATCTGCTGAAAATTTGGAAAGTCTGTTGAAAGAAAATGTTTCATTGTTGCATAAAATTCAAAAGCTTTCTGAGGAATTCACTTTGTTGATTTGGAGTTGCAGATTTTTAAAGAACATGAAAAGGAGTTGGTTATGAAGAATGAGTGTTTGACTACTGAGATAAAAATGTTGAATGAAGTTTTAGAGTTTTCTAAACAAGACAAAAGGGATGTTGAATCTGAAAAAGCAAAGTTATGTGAAGAAAAGGATGAGTTGGTAAAAGAAATTATGAAATGGAAGTGTAGGTCCGGGATCAACAACCGTTCACGATATTATCTAATCTAGACGTGCGGAAACCGTTTAGATTAGTGATTCAAGAATAGAGATGAAGAGAACACAAGAATACGATGATTAAAACAATAAAAACTTGAACTTTGCACACAAGATGAACTTGTCGGGTACAAATCTTGTAATCGTAAACTCCTCTCTCTATCTCTAGATTCCGATCATAAACACTAGCTTTCTCTCTCTATAGTCCTAAACTTGCCCTTTTGAATAGTAAACTCATGGGGTTTATATAGCCATCCCATGAGTTTACTATTGGGCTCTTAAACCCTAATCATAAACCCAAGCCCATGCCCATATCCAATAGTAAACTAGCCTAAACATAATAATAAAACTAGCCTACTAATCTAATGAAACCCACTAAGCCCAGCCCAAACTATTTAATATTACAAGCCTCATAATCTAGCCTCTACAATCTTCCCGTAGGCTTGTGATATTAAATGTCTT
>JBCNJP010000051.1:290524-319361 GCA_039602395.1 Deinandra increscens subsp. villosa | reverse complement strand
GCATACATATTTGGATCTTTGGTTTTGGGTTTTATAATCAAGTGTTAAAATCGGTTTTAACATCAACTAATCAAACTATAATTTTGAATTTCCGCTGCGTTTTACATTTTAAGGAGTTAAAATGGCTTTGATAAAGTTCTTAAAACCCAACAATAAAAGGTAAACCCGATAACTGATCCGCTTCTTTAAAATTCCCACTTAACGGGGGTTCAGGGGCAGCGCCCCTGAGAAGCGGGGTCCAAGGGGCAGCAGCCCCTGGCGGGGTCCAAGGGGCAGCAGCCCCTGGAGGGGTCCAAGGGGCAGGGCCTGATCTTCCGAACCTGATCTTCTGAACCTCATCCGAACCTGACCTTCGGATGTCCGAACATGTCCGAACGCTGTCCGAACCTGGAGTTCAGAGCTCTTATTTTTTAGATCTGTTCTTCGGCCGAACCTGAGACGAACTCGACTGGAAATTTTTAAATATCACCAGAGTCAGAATTTGATCGAAATTCGACATCCAGATACTTCTGTTAGGTAAAAACATGACTCAGAAAGACTCGATTGATTAAAAATCAATCAGAAACACTTTCAATCACCCCTAAGGTTTAACGTCTCAAACTTAAGAAAAATGATGAAATTAGACCATAGAAAGAGCCAACTGCTCTGATATTGAATTGGATAGACTCAGGACAGAAACATACAAAAAAATACAAAGATGAAACTATTTATACTATTCATTCTGTTCGAACTAGGCACCTCCGAACCCTCTCCGAACTCCATCCGAACTTGGAGTTCGTCCAAGGTTCCGACCTCAGTTCATGTCTCAGTCAACTCAGTCTGTTTAACAATTCGAATAGTAACGGCCACACAAGGTTCATGTATCAACACTAGTATATTGTTCCTCTTTAAACTCATGTTCCTCTTTTCCAGGTTGTTTGTCACTTATTTATCATTTAGGTATATTAATTATGAACACAAGACAATCACACACAAATCCTAGGTAATTAATATGTGCAGTCTATCATGCTTAATCATTCCCTACCACATATTTTCACATACCCATATCCAGAGTTTTGAATCTTTTCTCGAGACTTGGTTGAGAAGAGAAAAAACAGATCACTAAGAGATAGGGATAATATACAAAGACTTATACGATTTCAACTCAGAGGCATTTATCGGTCAGGTGGTAACCTTTCATCAAAAACATAAGCCTATACGCAAAGTCAGGGCTAAAGGGTTTTGGAAGCTAGTGAACATTAGCATCTTTTGGGTGTAAACTAACCTAAGTGTGTGTTTCCTATCAAATGACATACTTTATCTTTAAGTGTTGTGACCCATACCTTTGTTTTTGGAACTGAGCCTACCGAGCACATCACCTTGGAGCATGTCTTTCACTTCAGCCTTGTGCGTGTCAGTCATTCTCAGATCGGAAGATTATTTCACTTCCCAACTTCTCAAACACACAAACAAAAGATTAAAAATTAAAAAGCACAATTATTTGAGGGGGTCAACCATTTCATCTTTCCTATTCTCCCCCTTGCTTTTTGATTTTTAATAACAACACACTCCTTTCCCCTCCCCTCCCCCTTTTTATTTTATTATTTATTTATTTATTATTTTTCTTATGAACACACTGATGCATCACTAAATATGTACTAAAATTGGCCAAGCTAACCTTCAAGTTTTTTCTTTTGAAAATTTTTAGAACTGGGATTTTGTTTTATGCAGAACCATACCTTTAGTCAAGAAACATCTCTACTATTGAAAATTTGCATGTCATGTAAAGGAGAGATGCCTTCTATCATGTGCCTGGAACAATCACTATTGACAAACAAACAATGGTTAATGAAAGTCTTCCTTTACTATTCTTGCACACAGTAAGAGATTAGTTAGCCATTAGTACCCAGGCCATTGTTGTTCTGGGTATACCTGAAGAGTCAGTGAAAGTTATCTCTTTTAAGAACATTCCATTTGTAACATCAGGGATTGGAGTTGTGGCTGCTTTGGTTTTGGGTTTTACTGGTCATCTTTGGGAACATCTTTGTTCTTGACATTCCAGGTTTGGTGGTTCAATTTCCCCTTTACCTGAGGACCTTTGGGTGGACTTTTCTTAACATTCTAATTTTCAATTTTAACATCTTAAAATTGTTTAGAGTGTTTTTATACACCCCTTTAGGCTGGTAACCCTGATTTACCACCTTTGGCACATTCCAACTTTCTTCCTCACACCTCGCATTAGATTGTGAAAAACTAACTGGTTTTGGAAACCTGATAGTTTTTGGAAACCTTACTGAATTTGGAAACCTGGCAGATTTTGAAAAACTAGCTAATTCTTGAAAAGAGTGTCACACTTTCTCAGTTTTAAAGTCAGTTTTTGTTGGTTTTTGAGGTGACTTTGGCTTTTGATTTACCTTCTGTACCTTTGGTTGTTGAGGTACAGACTTCTGCACCTTAGGGTTTGAAGGTGTAGGCTTTTGTTTTGAACCACCACCAGATTGGGCTTTTGTGATTTGTTTGGGTTTAGTAGTCTGAAGATACTCCCGCTGTATCGGCTTAAATTGGTCATATGAAGAATAACTTCTGGGTACGGGACAAAATCATGGGGTTTGGCGTCCCGTACTTTCTGCACATTTTTTACACCATTATCATTCTTAACATCACATATTTCCACACCAAACACACCATCATTTGAGGGTTTGGGACCAGCAACCTGCAGTCCCTAACCTCTTCTTAAAATTTTAATTGTTCTTAATGGTTTCACATGTTTAGCATCACACTTGCCAAAATTAAAATCACCACACAAAGAAGTTTTGTTTAAGACATCAGACTCAGACAGTTTTAAACCAGACTCAACCATAGGAAATTTAAGTTTTTCCCAATCAAATTTTTTTTTAAAAAAGGGTTATAATTTGATGTCTTTGAACTCTTAGGACACTCCTTTTGATCTGTTACCCCTGCTTCTTTGTTATCTTTATCTGCACAACAGGTAGAATTGTCAGTAGTGCTAGAAACAGGAGTAGAGATTTTAATAGGACATGAAGCAAGTTTCCTATCAATTTCAGCCTTAACTTCTAAAGTTGTTTGAGAAGTTTTATGCTCAGGAATCATTTCATGCATCAAAGGCATAGGAACAGTGTGCATAGATTTTTCATCCTTTTCATCAGTGCCAAGACCTAAACCTGAATTGCCTTTAACATGCCTCATTTTGGCATCAGTGTTACAAAACAAGGAACTAGCTTCCAACATTTTAGAAACAATTTTATCAGTACACTCGATTTTAGTTTGAGATGTTCCTAATTTGCCTCTTAGTTCCTCTACCTGTTTGGTTAAAGTTTCAACTTTAGAGTTAGCAATCTTAAGGTAGGTGCTTTTATCGCTCAGCCGACTTTCTAGGCTTGTAATGTCTAATTTAATCGCCTCAAGTTTCTCCCTAAATATTCTAGCCTTATCTTTATATTCCCTAAGGTCTCTGGAAGTGGATTCATGATTTAGGGTATCATTGGTAAACTTTCGTTCCCAATCTTTACATTCTTTAAGAATAGCCTGACATTTAGAATTTAAACATACCTCATGATTACTAGAGCTGGCTTCGGAAACCTGGTATGATGTTAGTCATGAAGGCATGATGATCAGATTTGGCTGCTTCCTTTTCAGCTTCTTCTTCAGCAAGGAGGGCCACATGTGCAAGACTCAGGCTCAGATATTCTATTTGAGTAATCCAATCATATCCTGGTGTATGTTGAACCACCAGTGCCCTTTCATTGTTCACCGCATCCTTCTTTATTCCTTCATTCCGTTCTTTAGCTGCTTTACCATCCCTCTCCACCTTTGGGTTTGTGCATTCTCTAGCATAGTGGCCATACTCGTTGCAGTTATAGCACCTCAGGTTTGCCTTGTTGAAGGTAAGCTTGATTTCTTTACCTCCATTCCAATCTCTCTTTCCGTTCTTTGCCATGAACTGCTTTGCACGTAAAGCAGACATCCCCATTTTATAGGAGATATCCATGTGCTCCAGATCTTCAGGATTAACTTGATTCACATCATTTGGTGTCAAATCATTGGGCAGTAAGGAGCTTGCCACTGGTACCTGATAGCAACTCATGATACCTACACAAAGAGCAAAGCTAGGATCTTTGGTTAGATTATTGATACCTAAGAAATCAAGTTGTATGAACTAGATGAGCTGGCCCCTGGGGCTTGAGATACAGAAGCCGTCTGATTAGTGATTTCACCGCTTTGACAAGTGGCTGGTTGGAATATGAAGGCTTGGTTGACTTGATTCATCAAAGCTCCATTTCCAAGCTTTCTAGCTCTCTTCTGTTTCATTTCCTTATAGGCTCTAATTGTTGACATTAGCTCACTCGGTGGTGAACTTGCCATTTCCACTGTCTTCTCAATCAATTCGATGGTGCTGTCCCAGTTTGGTGGGAGTGAGTTCACCAACATCTTGTTCACCTCGACCTGGGTGTAAGTAACCCCCGCATCTTTCATTGCAGTCACTATCTTGATGAACCTCTGTAATTGGGTCTCTATGTTCTCACTAGGCACATAGCTAAACTCATTGAACTGTTCTCTGAGATTTACTTGTCGGGACTCTTTCATGTCAGCATTACCCTCATATGCAACAATGAGGGCATCCCAGAGCGTTTTAGCTGATTTAAATTCTTTGAATGCCTCTGCAACTTCAAGGGACAATGCCATGGTTAAAGCAGCCAGTGCCTTCCTGTCTCGTTTAACCTTTTCCCAGCCTGCCTTTGTCCAGTCAGACTTTGGTTTGGGTGCTGCCTCCTCACTGGCTGCCGGAGTAGTCTTTGGAACGAAGTCACCCACTTCAACAGATCGCATAATCTTAGGGTCATTGTAGTTGACGTAATTCTCGAATCGGTACTTTCAGCTCATAAGATCTTTACCAGACATCAGACGAGGAGGTCTGGTGTAGGTGCCAATCTTGGCGTTCATTTCCACAGTAGCACTGGACAATCCTGGCATATCAAAAGCCATTGCAAACGGAGAGAAACTACGGTAGATTGTTGAAAAGAGGGTTTAAGATCGAAAAGGTGTTTGATCGAAAAGAGGCTTTTCGGTCGAAGGGGTTTTGGATCGGAAAGGTGGATCGGAAAGGGGGGTTTTCAATCAAGTCAACATGATCGAAAAGTCTTGATCGAAAGGAGAGCTTTTTGATCGGGCGGAGTTTTGGCTCGATCGAAAAGTGTAGATGGATCGAAAAGTATACTTTTCGATCAGGTCGAAACGGGACAAAGCCACAGACACTGATCGAAAATTACTCGATTGAAAAGTACTCGATCGAAAAGTCAGTCGAAAAGTACCAATTCGGATCGAAAAGCTATATATTACACAAGCCACACATTATTCCCTTACACACATAACTCATAAAGATGCACAAATTAGGTCAAATAATGCGATCTTGGTCGGTTTTGACGTACATATCGATTTTAGGCAATTCATCAACATTTTGTGACTCGATTAAGTGTGTGATGACTCATGACATGATAAGTGATTATTGGACTCATAAATATGTCGAAATTGACATACGATACAAATGTACGAGATTCCCGATAAATGGCTGATCACGTACTGAAATCGCGTAAAAACCGGAAATTGCTTTTTTCCAATTTGAGGAATCCAACTGATTGTAATTAAGTATTTTGTTTCGAAAAAAGATTATAAATCATTTAGATTCATTTCTTGAGGTATAAATACCTGAAAATTCTTCCGGTACTCAGTAATTACCAAATCGGAAAAACGCGAAATTTCAAAATAGGTCGGGTTTTACAACCATGTAAAATGCAAATGCTACACTTGGATCATCCTTCTTCATCCCATTTCTTCAAATTTTTAGTTTACTAGTATGTTCTCTTTCTTACCTTTCATGATCAAGTTCAAGGATTTATGATGCTTTTACTATACATCTAAGCTCCAAATGATGTCTAATACTAGATCTAATGGTTTCTCATGCCAAGATTAAATTTTTATGATGATTCTAGGTTAGACCTCTGGTTTGATTGTGATTATGTTGTAGGATATTGGGTTCGTTCTTCAAAGACTTGATTTTTATGCCATGAAATATTGAGATCTACACCATGTATGCTCTTTAGGATTAGATCTATGTGTATTGATCATCAAGTTTAGATTTTTATGCCATGAAATTTTGAGATCTACACCATGCATGCTCTTTAGGGTTATATCTATGTGTATTGATCACCAAGATTGGAGTTTTATGCTATAGAATGACTAGATCTATATTGTGCATGCTGATTTGGGTTAGATCTTTGTATATGATCATCAGGTCTAGATTTTTATGTTATAAAATGACAAGATCTATGCCATACATGCTCTTTAGGATTAGAACTATCGATTTCATCATCAAATTAGGATGTTATAATGTAATTTGACATGATCCATGCCATGTATTATGTAATATGACTAGAGCCATGCCATGTATGATGTCTTGTGACTAGATCCATGCCATGAACGATGTATTATGACTAGATCCATGCCATGTATGTCCTTCCAGAATTTTTATGTGTCAATTGAATTGTATGAAATGGGTTGATTAAGAATATCACAACATAAAATTAGTGTTGTGTGCATCTGGACAATCATCGCGCCCCGACATATTCCGCCATTGGTTGGGGTGTGACACTCATCTTCCCCTCTCTATTTATAGTTTTTGAGCCACTTTTCAAGATTTTGTTATTTTTAATCAATTTTGTAAGACTTTAACTTAATATAAACTTGTTTACGTTTGTCTATGAACTTCTATTTTTTTTGTATAAGCATATCTTTAAAGCCATGATGGGTTAAATTTTATACTCACTTGGGGGAAAAACCCTTTGGTGGATTGATAACATGAGTGCATAAAACACCTTTAAGCTGTGTGCATGGATGACTTTGAAAACTAGTCTTTTATACTGAAAATTTATTATCACCCTTAATGACATCACGTGCCTTGTATATTATGGACCATTCACGCCTTCAAAAGCGTGTTAATCGGTATGTGACAACCGGTTAGGGGATATGGATTTGTGTTGACAATGATTTACACACAATGGAAAGTAATGCATTTGTGTGCTTTATCTCTATGTAAACAAAACACGGGGTACGTCGCAACAACGATGTAAAGGTATTGGGTTGTGGTTCTGGGTTGGTAATATTTTACCACTGCATACGTTGTAACAGCGCTGCGTTAGTGGACGTAGATTTGGTAACGACTGAATGTGTGACTATCCAGAAGTTTCCATGTCAACATTAACCTTTAAATGTGCATTTATCTGTGTACGTTTGTACATTAGGCTTAATTTTATTTAAAATTAGGTGACATTGCATGCAAACATAGCTACCTAACTTCACTGAACCCATAATAGTATCCGAAATCGACCTTATCAATAAGAAAATTATGTGTTTTAATGCTTGAATTTTAACAACAAGAAATATAATATGATCTTTTTATATTTTCTTACCATTTCGTATTATTGTATTAATTCGTCTATATCCATCAAAACCCTTAGACGTTTATTTTAGTAAACTATTGTTTATGATCCCGATAAATTTACGTTTAACATGTTTCAACCAAACGATTATTATTAACCCATTTTATCTAAAAGTATTTTAGATATAACCTATTGGAGTTTTTAAATAATTAGTCACAACGTTTGTATATTTAAGAGATGTTATCATTTTATGTATCATATAAAACCATTAAACGTAGTTATTAATCATCAAGATATTCCTAGACTCTTATCACCGTTTCTATCATTAATTCATTTTGCGTATCCTCGTTCAAATCAGATTATTTATTAAAACTCGTTCGAGCTTTCATATTTTAATGAAACATGCATGCATGCGTCGATCCACCACCCAACCAAAAACCCCTCCTTTAACCGAAAACGCCACCCTAGCTGGTAACCCATCAACCTGACCGAACCGGCCCAAGCCGGCCGTAAATTGCCTAGACCGGCCAAAATCCACCACCATCCTCCATTTAAATTACCTAGTAGTCTCCTAAATGTTTGTTCCATGCTAGATCCTTAGCTAATCCCTCCTAACTACCCTACCAACCTAAGATGCTAATCATGTCATTAGAGACGTGCTTGTCTCCTCTAGTACAAGAGATTATGGACCAAAGGTCCATAGTTTCCCTCCCATTCTTCTCCTCCCCCCTTCATAAAATCGTTTTGTGCACATCAACATTAGACCAAGGCATGAATAGGCAACCAACACTCTTGTCTCTTCATCCTTTAGTGACTGACTCGAGCTAGGAGCCAAAACCCGAGCCCCTCTTGGTCCTATCTTTGTGTCAACCGAACCAAACCTCCAACACTGTAAACAATTGAGCCCACAACACTTCACCCATCATCTCTCTCTCTCTCTCTCTCTCTCTCTCTCTCTCTATCTCTATCTCTTTTTCTCTTAGCTTACACACTTAAACCAAACCCAAACCCTTTTTTTTACCCCAACCGCTTCACACACAACACTTCCAAACCCTACTCTATCATCTTAGCCACCATATATAAACTTGACATTCCCATTATCATCTTTATTACACAAAGAAACCCTAGCTCTCTCTCTCTCTCTCTAAATAAATTATCCCCCATCTCTCTCTCTCACTAATATTTTCGTTTCCTTTCTCACTAACACACTAGCCTCCATTGATTTACTTCAAAATCAAGATCAAGAAGTGGGTTGGAGCTTAACAAGGAAAGCAAAATCAACACCCACTTAGAGCACTCGGTTCTTGGAAGCTTGTAGTGGGGATATCCTGTTGGAACTAATAATAAGTGTGACTGGAATCTCAGTTAAATATTGGAAGATTCCGTTTAATCTCTAACGGAAGGCCCATTACTTGAATAAATTGACGGTTTTCTCAGATTTATTCCAAATTGCACCGTTTAACTCAGAATTCTTCACGGGATATTTTTCCGAGCTCGATTTTCTTCGCTAAAATTATGAAGACTCCGGTTATGAATAAATTTTGCGTTTATGCTTGGATTCTCAGTTTTTCAATGATTTGACACTTTATTTTCGCATCCAACCCAGTCACGCGGAACAAGTTCTGTATTTATGGATCATTCACAACTGTCAGCACCCGGCTTCCGGTTTTTCGCAAGATTGTCCGATTTCAGGATTTTAGTACCATTTTCTCTTCGGAACTGAGCGGAACGTTTCCACTCTCTGCATCTGATTTTCCCCTTCCGCATCGGATGTTTTCAGAGGGATCTAGAGAAAAGGGGGAACCATTACGGATTTGGATTATCGGGTCGATTATAAGAAGTTGAAGCATTTTCAGTGATTAATTGGTTTATCGGATTCGATTTGTTGCGATTTTGACTTCGATGTTCAGCATTCTTTGTTTGTACCCGACCGTGTGAACCAAGTGAACTGCAGCACTTGGCTCTCAACTGGAGCAACAATAACATAATAAGCTTATTCAAAGGGGGGATCTTTACAACAGAAAGATTCATGTTTATCAGTTATTATTTGAATATGTACGACAGAGCGGTTCTTCAGTAGTATGACAGATTTGACAGCGTCAGTCAAGGGGGAATTGTTGGAACTAATAATAAGTGTGACTGACGCCATCAAATCTATTCTTGAATAATTCGGTTGAAGAATCCATTGTGAAATGATTCAGAGACGCGGGTTGTGATGATCGAGGCTTGCAAGTTTGGACTGAAGACGTTTTCTTGAAAAGTCAACTGTTCGAGTCAACGGTCAGTGTAAAGTCAACGGAAGAACGGTTCGAGCGAGTCAAGCTTCATATTAATTAAATCAACTTTGATTTAATTAATAATTTACTTTAGTTGTTTATTTGTAATTTTGCTCATTGTTTTTGTGTTTTAGTAGTTAGTGGGCTAGTGAGCACATGGGCTATCTATATATAGGGGTGATAGCTTCATTTGAGAAAAGGAGAGAATAAGTGAGAATAAGTGAAAGAATAAGTAGGATGTTCTAGAGAGATGTGAGCTATCATTTCTAGAGAGAGAGTCTCACATTGGGTTTGAGCTCAACCCAATGTGACCATGAATTTCCTATGACGAGTTTGTAATCTTTTGGTTCGTTGTAATCATTCAGCAATAATCAATGAATCGTTTGATTTTATCATTTTTGTTATAGATGTTCTTAGATTCTCATCATCCTGTCTCCTCATCTAATCTTTTTTCTTGCTCAATGTCGAGATTCTCGTAGTGAAATCGGTCCCGACAAATGGTATCAGAGCGGGTACCGATCAGATCTCGTTTCACGACGAATCTGATCACTCGAATCTTGATTTTGAGTTTGAATGAGGTGCAGATTGGAAAACCCACTTTGGAGATGAATAATTCTATTTTTCTAAATTTTTGGAGCTGCTGGATGATTTCTAGATGAATCTGATGATAGATTCTTGTTGTTGGGTTCATTTAGATGTGATTTCATGCTCCAGTCGTTCAAATAAGTGAAGAAATGTGAGATCTGAGCTGAAAAAACAAAACTGTTAGGGTTTTCACGTTTTTTGGGTGTTCTTGAAGATTTCGAGTTTGATTCTGAGTTTTTGATGATAAAATTAGTGTTTTTGGATGAAATAAATTACTATTCTTGATGGAAAACGCGTTCCGGATCCATTGGGAGCATCGGTTTTGTCTAAAACACAACAGTTTGGGCAGATCTAGAGAAACACACAGTAGTGTGTGTTTCACGGTGTCCTTGGTGTTCATCATTTTGGTTGAAGATTGCCTTGGCGATTTCGCAACAGACGAAGATGTTCTTGGCGACCTCGAGTGCTCTTGAAGATGTACTTGGCGATCTCAGGTGAGCTTGAAGATTGTCTTGGCGATCTGGAACTGTTCATGGCGATCTCGACTTGGTGTTTTCGTTATATTACTTTTGGCGACCTCGAACCGACCTGGAATCTTTCTTGGCGATATCAATAAGCCCTTGGCGATCTCGCATAGCCTTGGCGACCTCAAATAAGTTGGCGATCTCGACTGGTTCCTGGCGATCTCGACTAATCTCAACTTCTGGGTTTTTATTCAAATAAGTTTCAGTGGATTTCGATCGTATAGATGTGTAGAGGTTGAGAACACGAGTCCAACGGTACCAAAATCATCGAATTTGGTCATGTAATAAGGGAGATATGTGCTTTTCACGTTTTTCCGGTTAACTCTCGAATTTCCGGTGGTTTATTCCGGAAGACTAGGGTTTCAGGTGGTATGAGGAAAACGATGACGTGGCTGCGAGGTATTGGTTCACCAAGAATTCTCTCTCTCCTCTTTTGGCGGATTTCCATAGTCAACCCTAAGGGCTGTCGAAATTCTATTGGTGGATAGAGAAGCTTGTGGGCCCCTTCTGCCTCAACAATCCGTTGAAAAGCAATTGGTTGTCAGCCTCTCATTGGCTGGAACCAATTCACGTGGATCGCCTCTTTAGATCCGTTAGATGCCTCCTGATCTAGCTGTTGATTGTCCCTACGTGCTGCTATCTTATTGGTCATAAGGCCTTCACACAGATTGCTAGTATGAGCTGTTAGATCAGCTTAATATAAACCGTTGGATGATCACCCATCTCAAATCTGATTTGACATGGATCATGCTCCTTTTTATTTACTTTTTTGAGATTTAATTCCATTAATTTATTTTCAGTATATCTCGCTAAATGCGGGGTTTTTCTCATCAGTCTTTTGACAAGATTAACGGAGATAACGCCTCAACAGAATTACGGAATTTTTTTTATTGGTCAAGGAATTATTCTAAATATTTATTAGGGTTTCCGTTTATTGGCGTCACGCGCACGTTTGCTAACGACCACTGACGTACTGGTTTTGCTTCTCGGTTAAGTTTGTGACTGTTTCGTCATGTCTCACTCCAAGTTGTTTAGCTAATGCAGCGTTGATGTCATCTAACCGAATTAACTGGAATCTCAGTTAAATATTGGAAGATTCCGTTAAATCTTTAACGGAAGGCCCATTACTTGAATAAATTGACGGTTTTCTCAGATTTATTCCAAATTGCACCGTTTAACCTAGAATTCTTCACGGAATATTTTTCCGAGCTCGATTTTCTTCGCTAAAATTATGAAGACTCCGGTTATGAATAAATTTTGCGTTTATGCTTGGAATCTCAGTTTTTCACTGATTTGACACTTTATTTTCGCATCCAACCTAGTCACGCGGAACAAGTTCTGTATTTATGGATCATTCACAACTGTCAGCACTCGGCTTCCGTTTTTTTGCAAGATTGTCCGATTTCAGGATTTTAGTACCGTTTTCTCTTCGGAACTGAGCGGAACATTCCACTCTCTGCATCTGATTTTCCGCTTCCGCATCGGATGTTTTCAGAGGGATCTAGAGAAAAGGGGGAACCATTATGGATTTGGATTATCGGGTCGATTATAAGAAGTTGAAGCATTTTCAGTGATTAATTGGTTTATCGGATTCGATTTGTTGCGATATTGACTCTGATGTTGAGCATTCTTAGTATTGTACCCGACCGTGTGAACCAAGTGAACTGCAGCATTTGGCTCTCAACTGGATCAACAAGAACATAAGAAGCTTATTCAAAGGGGGAATCTTTACAACAGAAAGATTCATGTTTATCAGTTATTCTTTGAATATGTACGACAGAGCGGTTATTCACCAGTATGACAGATTTGACAGCGTCAGTCAAGGGGGAATTGTTGGAACTAATAATAAGTGTGACTGACGCCATCAAATCTATTCTTGAATAATTCGGTTGAAGAATCCATTGTGAAATGATTCAGAGACGCGAGTTATGATGATCGAGGCTTGTAAGTTTGGACCGAAGACATTTTCTTGAAAAGTCAACTGTTCGAGTCAACGATCAACGTAAAAGTCAACGGAAGATCGGTTCGAGCGAGTCAAGCTTCATATTAATTAAATCAACTTTGATTTAATTAATAATTTACTTTGGTTGTTTATTTGTAATTTTGCTCATTGTTTTTGTGTTTTACTAGTTAGTGGGCTAGTGAGCACATGGGCTCTCTATATATAGGGGTGATAGCTTCATTTGAGAAAAAGAGAGAATAAGTGAAAATAAGTGAAAGAATAAGGAGGATGATCTAGAGAGATGTGAGCTATCATTTCTAGAGAGAGAGTCTCACATTGGGTTTGAGCTCAACCTAATGTGACCGTGGATTTCCCATGACGAGTTTGTAATATTTTGGTTTGTTGTAATCATTCAGCAATAATCAATGAATCGTTTGATTTTATCATTTTTGTTATAGATGTTCTTAGATTCTCATCATCCCGTCTCCCTCATCTAATCTTTGTTCTTGCTCAATGTCGAGATTATCGTAGTGAAATCGGTCCTGACAATATCAAACCAACAGAAGACTGTTTCGGCCTCTACATCATCCTCCATTCCTCCTCTTACTTCCATTCCAAGAAGCCAGAAGAAGACTAATGACCGTCAAAAGAAAGTGGACGAGCAGCCGAGAAAACTGACTATCCTGTTTTCACAGGATCCCAGGTTCAATCTGTTGATCCGGTTATTACTAACAATGATTTGTTTGCTTTGATCAGGCAGGTTAAAAGTCAAATGGATCAGCAAGAAAAGACCAATCAAACGGTGATGAAGGAGATTGAAGAGCTTAAGAAGTCTAAGAAACCCGTGGAGGAACAAAGTCCTCTATTTCCCAGGCATCTTGACTTCAATGCTTCAGGATCCTAAGATCCGTCTCGCTATAATTACAAATCAGCATCAGGCTTCACTACAGCCCCTACAATGACTTCTCAGGCCGCTGGGTATGCAGGGAGTACTGCTGGATTCTCAGGAGCTGTCCCACCAAAATCCTCACAGTCACGCTACAAGGATCCTTGGATTCCGCTATCGTCGGGGTCCTTAGCCTCACCATCTCGAGGATATCCTTTTTCTGCTGGGAACCCATGCCAGAACCCCCAAGCATATCAATACTCTAACCCTTCCGTTTCTGTAGGAATCTTCAAGACTAGCTCCTTAGATGTGCATGACGTTGACTTCATCCCCATGCAAACAGCAGCCACGACAGAGCCGAGCATCCCAATGAGCTATGGATATAATCCTAGGATCCCAGTCTAGAATCCTGGCCCAGGTAATGTGTCCAATTCAATTCCTATCGTTTCTAACCAGGGTGCTCCTTATGATGCAGGTATTCATCCAAGTATCGCTAGGGAGCTCAAGAAGTTGAAAGAGATGATATCAAGTGTTCCAGGGATCCTGAAACCCATTCCTGAGGTTCCTTTGGAAAGCCACAAAATCTCTAGATTTACTTGGCCGATTTCCCAAGTGGAGATCCCGAAGCGTTTCCAAACTCCAAGCATGAAGCTTTACGATGGAACCACAGATCCGGAAGAACACGTGGCACATTACAGGGAGCGTATGGAGGTCAATCCCATTCCGATAGAAATCTAATAAGCCTGTCTATGCAAAGGCTTTGGTTCAACCTTAACAAGACCAGCCATGAAATGGCCACTGAGCATTCCTCCTAACACTATTACATCATTTTCTCATTTGTTAACCTGTTTAACAATCAATTTTCTTGTAGCAGAACCTTTGAGAAGCTCACAGGTGATTTGTATCGAATAGTTCAGAAGCCTGATGAGTCGTTCAGAGAATACATCGCCAGATTCGGACGAGAATCCCTTGAGATTCCTAATTTGGATATGGCAGCAGCCGTAGAAGCCTTTAAAATGGGGCTCTCCAAAGATTCACGTTTTTATGATGACCTTGTCATGACTCCTTGCAGGAATCTCGACGAAGTTCGCAGTAGAGCCTTGAGATTTATTCGTTTGGAAGATGACAAGAAGATCCACCAAAGACTGGAGGTCCCTAAATATGATCCTAACAGCAAGAAGGCCGAATTCCCTGGGAAGCCATATAGATCTCGTCCATACTCCAAACCAGAAAATCACAAAGTCAATGTTGTTGACCAAGACAATGACGATGAGGAGTATCCTAAGGTATCTGAATACTGTTTTTCAGTTGATATTGGTGGTTTGATGTGTGATATGCAGGACCTAGGTGAAAAGGCAAGATGGCCCAGGAAGGATACCAAGCAAGGATCCTGGAAAGACAAGACCAAGTGGTGTGCCTTCCATGAAGATTTTGGCCACCTAACAGACGAATGTATAGCACTCTGAAAGAAAATCAGCTATCTACTCAGCAAGGGGCATCTTAAAGAATTGATAGGCAGAAAGAAGGTCAAGACTCAGGAAGCCGACAAGGTGCCTCAGAGAGCAGCTCCTCCACCACAGGATGCCCAGATAATCAACTTCATCTCAGGAGGCTCAGACATCTGCGGCACTTCATATTCCTCAGCCAAGAAGCATGCTAAGGAATCTAAATCTGAACAGGGCGACAGACCTGTCCGGACGTCCACTCTAACTCAAGAAAAACTCATATCTTTTGATGCGAGTGACCGTTCTCATGTTCAAGATCCTCATCATGATAGTCTTGTGGTTACTTTATATATTGCTAACCATTGTGTTCGCAGGATCCTGATTGATAACGGAAGCTCAGTAAACATAATCCGTCTTGATGTGCTCAAGAAGATGGGGATCCTAGAAATTGAAATAGTTGCAAGATCCTCAGTCCTGGTTGGCTTCAGCGGTGAAACTAAAAGCACCATTGGGATATCAGGTTGCCGGTATATATAGAGGGGGGGAAATTTTTGCAAAAAGTTTGTGTTATAGATTCTCTCTCTTGTTGCAATATTATTCTTGGCAGGCCATGGATTCACGAGATGAAGGCAGTCCCTTCAACTTATCACTAGTGTATCAAGCTTCCTACACCCTGGGGAGTTGTTAGGATTGAAAGTGACCAGCAGGAAGCCAAAAACTGCTATTCAACATCGATGAAGAACACCACTAAGGTGACGAAGGGATAGCAATTACAGAAAAAGGCACCTGAAGTACAGGAGGACAGGGAGCTAGATGTCAAAGAAGTGCCTCTAGACCCCTGGGAATCCTGAAATCAAGGTGCTCGTGGGAACAAGCATCCCAACAAATGTCGAGCAGGAATTATTTCAGCTTCTCCAAGCCAGAACTTCAACTTTTTCCTGGAAGCATGAAGACATGACAGGTATCCCTAAACATGTAATTACTCATAAACTTGGTTCGGATCCTTCTTTCAGGCCTATACAGCAAAAAAGGAGGAAGTTCGCTCCAGAGAAGAATATAATCATCCAGGAGGAAGTCGACAAGCTTCTCAAAACCAAGATGATAAGAGAAGTCAAATATCCTAGGTGGCTGGCAAATGTGGTGGTGGTCCAGAAGAAGAATGGAAAGTGGAGAGTTTGTGTCGATTACACAGACTTGAATAAAGCCTGTCCTAAGGATCCTTTTCCACTTCCCCATATTAAATGCTATGGTGGATGCCATGGCTGGTCACGAGATGCTCACCTTCATGGATGCTTCGGCAGGATTCCAACAAATTCAGATGGAACCATGCGATCAGGAGCATACGGCATTCATGACTCTAATAGGTATATATTGTTCCACTGCTATGCACTTCGGTTTAAGGAATGCAGGTGCCACCTACCAGAGGCTCGTCAATATGATGTTCAAAGAGCAACTGGGGGACACGATGGAAGTCTACATAGATGACATGGTGGTGAAATCTAAGAAAGCTGAAGATCACATCAGGGATCTCCAAACTACCTTTGATATCCTTGATCAGTATAACATGAAGCTCAACCCCTCCAAATGCCACTTTGGGGTGCGAGCTGGGAAATTCTTAGGATACATGGTTACCGAAAGAGGGATCAAAGCAAGCCCAGAGCAGATCAAGGCAATCCTAAATTTGAAGTCCCCATCAAATGTAAAAGAAGTACAAAGGTTGACAGGAAGAATCGCAGCACTCAATAGGTTCATTTCAAGATCCTCTGAAAAAAGTAAGGATTTTTATAATATCCTAAGGAAAAATCAAAAATTCGAGTGGATTGAGAAACACGAAGAAGCCCAGAAGTGCCTGAAAGACTACCTGTCAGCAGCCCCGTTGCTAATGAAACCAGAAGATGGGGAGCCACTATATTTATATCTCGCTGTTTCCGGAAGCTCAATCAGTGCAGTCCTGGTAAAAGATTATCAAGGTCAGCAACATCCGGTATATTATGTAAGTAAAACTCTGCTAGATGCAGTTAAGCTGAGTGCCTATGACATCAAATATGAACCAAGAACAGCAATCAAGTCCCAAGCATTAGCTGACTTTGTGGCGGATTTCAGCAGTGACATTGAACCAGAAGTTGAAAAGGAAGTCCAGCAGCTTGAGAAGCTCAAGGAAGATTGGATCCTCTATACTGACGGCTCCTCAAATGTCAGAGGAACAGGGCTGGGAATCCTGCTAAAATCGCCACAGGGGGACATAATACCTCTATCCATATCCTGTGAATTCCAGCCTACCAACAATGAAGCTGAATACGAAGCTTTAATTGCTGGATTACAGCTGGCTAGAGATATGGGAATCCTGTACATACAAGTACCAAGAGAAGATAATGCAGAAGCCGATGCCTTGGCAAACATGGCTTCATCGCTATTGATCCCTGAGGATGTCCAGATTCTAATAACTCACATCCTGACGCCAGCGATAGCTCTACAGGAAGCTCAGGCTGTTGACAATAATGCAGGTGCAGATGTTGAGAACCCTGAAGATGCTCACCAATCCTGGACTTACCCGACCAGGAAGTATCTCCAAGATGGGGAGATTCCCAAGGGCGAAAATCCAGAGCTTTTCGCACAAAGGTAGTACCCTATACTATTATTAATAATATTCTATATAGAAGATCTCTTGCAGGTGTCTACTTAAGGTTCCTAGAGAAGTCAGAATCTCTTGAAGTGCTTGAAGACATCCACAGTGGAGATTGTGGGAACCATACAGGGGGCAGGGCACTGTTCTCTAAAGTTCTCAGATTCGGATATTATTGGCCAACTATGAAGAAGGATGCCGCGAGCTTCTCATAGAAATGCGATGCTTGTCAAAGGCATGGCAATATCCTCCACCAACCGCTGAGCATCTGCATCCTATAGTATCCCCATGGCCGTTCATGAAATGGAGCATGGATATTGTGGGTAAGCTGCCAAAGGCTCCTTGAGGAAAGGTGTTTATGCTTGCCATGACGGATTACTTCTCCAAGTGGATTGAAGCAGAAGCCTATGTTCAAGTGAGAGAGAAAGAAGTGATATCCTTCATCAAAAGGTACATCCTCACCAGATTTGGGATTCCGGCAGAAATCATATGCGACAATGGCTCCCAGTTTATAGGCAAGAGAACTACAAGCTTTTATGAAAGCTGGGGCATCAAGATGATCACTTCAACACCTGTCCATCCTCAGGCTAATGGGCAGGCAGAATCCAGCAATAAGATCATAATCAACAACCTCAAGAAGAAGCTGGGCTCCTAGAAAGGGAAATGGGCTGAGGAGCTGCCATTTGTCCTTTGGGTAGACAGAACCACGCCTAAGAATGCTACTGGCCAAACACCATTCTCATTAGTGTTTGGGGCAGAAGCTGTGATCCCTAGAGAGATGGTACTCCCAACAGCCAGAGTCGACTGCCAGAATCCTGAAACCGACAGCCAGAATCTGCTTCAGGATCTTGAAATAGTTGAGGAGCTCAGAGACATGGCCAGAATCCGGATGGCATCTTATCAACAGCGCATAGAAAAATCCTACAAAAAGAATACCAGGCTAAGAAGATTCCAAGTAGGCGACTTGGTATTAAGGAAGGCTTTCCAGAATACTACCAATCCTGTCGATGGGAAGTTAGCACCCAAGTGGGAGGGCCCTTACCTTATAGATTCTGAAGAAGGAAAGGGGGCATACCATTTGGTGAATATGGAAGGAGAACCTCTGCTTGGAATGTTGTCCACCTTAAAGCATATTTTATGTAAGAATCTCATTGGAATTCTCATAGAATCCCAAGGATCCTCACTGCCAAATACTACAAGGTATGTATTCCAACCCAATTTTAATATTATTCTTATTATTTTCATCACATGATACTGACTTAAGCATCGGAGTGGTGTTAGCTAAGCTAACACCCACCCCTCACCAAGTATTGAGTGTTTTGCAGATTTCGAGAATCCTAAGTATTTTGGGTATAACCCCAGTTAGAGGCTGATCACCTCTCCTCCGTTTAAGGTATCCTGCATACCTCCTAAGGTTTGAGAGGATGTCACCTCTCCTACGTTTGGGTAATCTCCAGTAGCGCCCGACCCTCGCAAGGAGCGCACGTTGTCCACCAGTATGCTCAAGGTGGCCGGACCAGTCCACTCCAGGGGTGGCTGATAATCTTGTCACTGGAGGCTACTGGGCGGATTCTCAAGGTTTATAACACTGACGTGTTATCTAAGGTTTTGGCATTTTCATGTCACACACGTATGGGATTGACCCCAGTTTTGGCTTAGTCCCAAGTTTATCGGGCTAGTCCCTAATTTTGGCTTAGTCCCAAGTTTATCGGGCTTGTCCCCAGTATTGGCTTAGTCCCAAGTTTATCGGGCTTGTCCCCAAAATTGGCTTAGTCCCAAGTTTATCGGGCTTGCCCCCAGAATTGGCTTAGTCCCAAGCATCCCGGGCTTGTCCCTAGTTTAACTCAATTTCGAAACTACTATGATTTTGCCACAGGTATCCTCAAGGATGTTGAAAGAGGATTCCAGAATCTATCAAAATGCACCCAAGGTAAAACCTACTTAAGGGACTATTCAGGTAATGTACTTTCAAATTATTACATTTTTTCATGCTGACTTTTGTCATGGTTTGTCGACTTACATACTTAACTTAAAGCATTTTTACTACCGTAATATTCCTGAAGAACCCGATGGGATTCTCACTTAAATATTTCAAAAATTTTCATGAACAAAATAAAAAACAAGGGGCAAACACACCATGATAAAGAAAGTCGGATACTAGTATTAACCATGCTAGAAATTCAAAAGGGGTAACTCCAGTTTCTCAGCACCCCTAGCTCCTCCAGAGTTTCTTTGTAGGTAGCTGCATTCAAGCCTTAGCAGTGAAGCCTTCAGCATCTGCTTCATTGGCCTTGATCACGGAAGAAAATTGAAAAGAAAAGGGAGGGAGCTGACCTGGAGAAAAAGAGAAATCGAGAAGGTTCCGACGGTAATCCAGGGTTATTTATGGAGAAGTCTCATGAGAAGTTGCGTCGCTATCAAATCGGGAGCTAACGAGTCACCTCCGTAATTATTTCAAGAGTTTGAATTTTCACAGCCGTCTTCATGGTCGACAACTGTCAAAATTCAGGGGCAATTGTTTGGGCTGATATTTCGGGATCCTCGGCGGAAGCTCAAGTGGTCCAGTATCCTCAGACGGGTTGAGAATCCTGATAGGTTCGGGCATCCTAAATTACAGTTATCGACTAACCGTTTCAATTGTCCACGTGTCCTAATTAATTGCAGGCTTAAATGACGTGTTAATGAAGGCTAAAGACCAGGTCAAGCATTAAGGAACGTGCCATAACTGACTCCTAACGTTCACAAAGACATGGTGGAAGAATCCCTTATTTTTAGCACTTTTAGTTATTGTACCTTGACTATTTAAATCAGCATTGTGATCGATATAAGGACACGCACGAGCTCTCATACTGACATTAGCAGTTAGAAACAATCTATGTAACACCTAGACGATCAATCATACTTGCTCAACCTTGTAATCAATCTTTTTCGTGCAATAATATTGTGAGGAAGCAGGCTCTTCAGGCCGGCTCCTGAGGTTTTTTGCTAGGATTCCTAGAGGCAACTCGAAGGATCCTGGATTTTTTCCTCGTTACATTCTTGTGTTCAACTTTATATTTCAAGCATATTGACAAGCACACTACCTCACATTCTAAGTTTGGAATACGAGATTCCTTTATTAATTCTTTGACCAAAACACACTTCTAGAATAAGAATCACCTACAGCTATAAAAGCAGTGGTTGGAGCAGTTGATGTATGTTTTCCAGACTTTCCTAAAATGGTAGCAGCATTTGAGCCATAGTAAACATTAGGATTTTGAACTTCGGCTAGAGTATTATTGACATTTTTCATTTCCAGATCACTAGCCTGCAGTTTCCCCATCAACTTTACAAACGTTAAAGTTGAATACTCTTTATCATTAGTAAGCATAAGCACATAAGGTTCCCACTTCGGCGGTAACCCTTCAAGCAATTATTCTTTCAGTTCATCATCATCTTTCTTGAGTTGAACCGTGTCCATTTCTAATAATAGATGACAATACCTAGAAATCAGCTCATGTACCCCTTCACCATCAAAATACTTAATATTATCAAACTCTTTCCTCAAAACCTTCTTTTTGCTTTTCTTATACTACTCATTTCCTTCACATCTTTCTTTCAATGCCGTCCATAAATCATGAGGATGTTTACACATCTTGAATTGATGTAAAAGTTCCTTTGGAAGTGCTTGTGTGAGAATTCCATAAGCCTTTTGTTCCCTAGTGTAATCGGTCTTTTGCACTAAATTCAAATTCCTTTGCATAATCGGAACATTGTTCGTCAACAGGATAGACGTACGGTCTATCCATAGATCACAATTCGTAGTCCCAATATACGCTTCAAACCACCTTTTCAAATTATGAGAGTCTTCAAATTTGAACAGTTTGGGAACTTTCTGAGTAGTCCCAATCTCATTATTGTAGTTCAACAGAGTCTGCATTTGCGATTGAATCGCAGCGAATGCTTGATAATTTGACATTTCGAAAATTTCAAGTTTACTGTTTGGTCCGAACTCTTCACAAACTCTAATGATCTGTCTGAACTTGTTCCGAACTTAGTAAACTTAGTTACACTTTCCGAACTTCGTCCGAACTCTTACCGAACTTAGTTTTTCCGAAACTCGTCCGAACTCCTTCCGAACACTATATATAGAACACTTATAACGAACTATACCGAACTCTCTCCGAACTTATTCCGAACTCGGTCCGAACTTCCTTCGAATGTGACACGAACTCTCATAGAACAGAATGTTGACCGAACTCTAAGTTCGGAGCGGTTATCGGGACGAACTCGAGGTTCGGACACTCGAAAATTTCAAAAAGTTCAAACTCTCAAAAAAACCAAAACTCACGAGCACCAGATAATCAAACGAACGAAAAACACTCGAAATAAAGATTTTGAATCATGAAGCATGATGTACAATAACCAGATTTGCAGAAACAAAGGTTTTAGATATGAAAACACAAGATGAAACGAGTTTTTAACCACACAAATGACCAAATCGAACTGAGCAGCACCAGATAGCTCTGATACCACTTGAAAACTCTAGAGCGGATGGATCGTGATCAGCTCGACATCATTGTGTAAGCTAAACGATTAACAATTCGTGTAAATAAAACTCAATCTCTCATTCAGTAAACTGGTACGAGTTACAAAGAGACTCAGAGTTGTTTCACACTACAGAACACACACATAAGCAAAACTCGTTACAGATTTCAAACCTATTAACCTATTTATAGAAACACTATTGTCCGAACCCTTCAGCTGGTTCGAACCCTAGGTTCGGCCTAGGTTCGGCCTGGGTTCGGCAAGGTTCGGCCTGGGTTCGGCAAGGTTTGGCCTTTAGGTCTTGGTTGAAATCTTGAACTCTTCAAAAGCTTTATCTGATCCAGCATGTTGCCACATTCAGGTACTAACACCATTTAGTTCCAATAATAGATTTGTTGTTAGGTCTTGGAACTAGATTCCACACATTGTTTCTTTCAATTTGTCCTAGTTCTTGTTGCATAGCTAGGATTCAGTGGAGATCCTGAAAAGCTTCTTCGTAGTTTTTTGGCTCTATTATGCTGAGGAATCCAGCATAGAGACACTGATTAGTTGAAGCAGCTCTGGTTTGGACACTTTTGTTTTGATCACCAATGATTAGATTTATGGGATGGTCTTTTGTCCATTTTGTTGCTGGAGGAACAGTTTCTAACTCTTCACCCCCCCAAGCATTTGGTCAGTTATGTTAATGTCTTAACACTCCCCGTCAACTGATGGACAGTCAACTGATTGGGAGATCTCATTTGCAGAATCATTTAGGAGATCCGGAGTAGAGTTCTGTAATGTTTCTGTAGCTGCAATTTTTTCAATCAATGAGTGAGAGTCAGAGGTTTCATTATTATTTTTGTCTTTTGAACAAGAAATCTCATTTTGGTTCTCAATCTTTTTGTTATCTTTGTAGCGATCTTTTGCGGTGAAGATTTTGGAAGGAGAGGAAAACAAGGGAAGGTCATTTTCCTCATCAAAGTTTTCTTTTGAAAAATTTGTTAGCTACTTCTTAATTTTTTTCTTGGATTGTTACTCCGGAATTGCAGATATTTGTGTCCTCTCTATTAGAAGGTGTTATGTTGTTATGCATAGCCATTTTTATTATCACTAAAGGGCACATTTATACTTTCTCTTACCACTTGAGTTTTTAGAACAAAAACTCTGTATGCTTTTGATTTGAGTGAGTATCCGATGAAGATTCCTTTATATGCCTTCTTGTCAAATTTTCCGAGATAATCTTGATCATTCAGTATATAGCACCTACATTCAAAAACATGAAGAAATTTTAGATTTGGAATCTTCTTATTGATGGCTTGATAAGGAGTTTGATTGATTCTTTTATTAATGGCTGATCTGTTTTGAGTGAAGCAAGCAGTTTCTATTGCTTCAGCCTAAAAGTAGATGGGAAGATTTGCAGAAGAGATCATAGATCTAGCAGCCTCTACAAGAGTTTTGTTTCCTTCTCTCAACCACCCCATTTTGTTATGGAGTCATTGGTGCAGAGAATTCATGAGAGTTACCTTTATTGACTAGATATGTGTCTAGTTTTGTGTTTTTTAATTCAGTTCCATTATCAGATCTTATTCTTCTGATTATCAAGTGCATGAGTTTGTATTCTTTTTATGAAGTTAATAATGAGATCTAACGTTTCAATTTTTGATTTCAAGAATTCAACCCATGTGTATCTGGAAAAATCGTCTACCATGACTAGGATATATTTCTTTCCACCAAGGCTCTCTATGCTTATGGGTCTACAAAGATCCATGTGAATTAACTCAACTGGTTGATTTCTAGATGTTTCTTGAAGACTTTTGTGATAATTTTTTTTCATTTTTCCCATTTGGCAAGCTTCATATTTCCTTTGAATTTTAAGGGTATGGTAGGAAGACCTTTTACCATCTTTTTATTTGCTAGTTCAGCAATTGTTCTATGGTTTATACAGAATGACTCATTTGAAATCAGATTGTTGAAATTTATAAAGTAGAGACTCTGATTTATTCTTTTTCCAGTTAGATAAATTTTACTGTCGCTTAGCCCAACAAGTTCACACTTGTTGGAATAAAGAGTAAATTTGAATCCTTTATCACATAATTGTCCACAACTTAATAAGTTGTATTTTCGACCTTGGACATGTGACACGTTTTCAATTGTGACTTCACCATTGGTAATGGTTCCATACCCAATGGTTTTGTATTTTATACCATCACCAAAAGTGGTGGATCTTCCTTTTCTCTTCACGTAATTGTTTAATAGTTTTATTTCCCTATTCATGTGGGTAGAGCATCTAGAATCACAATACCAGATTTGTTGTATGTGATGCTCTTGACATTTAGTTTTAACCTTTTGACTGTTGTGAAGATTTTTTTCTGTTATGAGGCATAAAAGAGATTTAGGATTTTCCTTTTTGTGCCTTTTGATTTCAGAAATATTCATTTCAGAATGATGGGATATGCAATCCATCAGGGAATTATCAACTTCTTTCTAAAGATTGGTAATTCTAGATTTCCACTGTGGATGTTCCTCCCCAGCAAGCATAGGGAGGTTAGCTAGTGAGCCGAGAGATTTCCCATTATTCTGATCTTAGAACATTTTAAAGAGCAGGAACTTTGAATATTGATTATTCAATCTGCTCTGATACCAATTGTTGGGTCCCGTGAGGGGCTCTTTAACAATGTTGACACAATTTGATTTAAACAAGATAAACAAGTTGCGGAAAGTAAATCAAATTGGAAGACAACAATTCATAAAAGGGTTATTCTCTATATCTCAAATGTAAATAATGGTTTACACGAGTTTATAGTATAACTATGTATCAAGAAAAATAACTTTCTATGGGAGTGATGTTGTAATTGCTTTGAGAAGATATTGAATTGTATGCTTGATGTCTTGCTTTGTTTGGTGAGTCAGCTTGCTATATATAGGAAGATGTAGCAAGTTGCATTTGGATATGGTGGTTGAGGACGATTGATTTTGGAGTGTGTCAAAGTATATAGAAGTAAATTGAAGATATTCAATTTATCTCTTTTTCAATTGTCTTCAACTGCTTTCGTGATTAGTGCCAATATGGCATTCATTTTGCTTGTTCTTCACACAAAGGTAGAATTTGTTCTTCTCGTAATCTTATCTTCTGATAGTCCAGAACTCCTTCAGGACTCATCTTCGAAGACTATTGATGCTTCCCATTAGACGCCTTCTACAGAAATGAGGATTTGTGTGGAATTTAGTCTGTACAGAACTACTTCGGAATTTCTGGAGTAGTTCTGTATGAGTACAGAAATCATGCAGAAATCTGTAATTCATACAGACTTTCATATCCTTCTCGTTCAAGGATATATCTTATCTTTTCTTCTAATACTTGAATGTTTTATGTTATAATTACATTGTGTTCTAACATAATGCAACAGGCCAAACTCCGTTTTCAATGGTATTTGGAGGTGAGGCTGTGATTCCCAAAGAAATGGTGCTACCTACAGTCAGGATCAATTGCCAGGATCCTGAAACCAATAGCCAGAATCTGCTTTAGGATCTCGAAACAGTTGAAAAGCTCATAGATATGGCCAGAATCCGGATGGAGTCTTATCAACAAAGGGTGGCAAAGTTTTACAACAGGATTACCAGGTTAAGAAGATTTCAAGTGGGAGACTTGGTGTTGAGAAAGGCATTTCAAAACACTACCAATCCAGCCGATGGGAAATTGGCACCTAAATGGGAAGGCCCATACTTGATAGATTCTGAAGAAGGAAAAGGGGCATATCGCTTAGTGAATTTGGAACGAGAACCTTTGCCAAAAGCCTGGAATGCCATCCATGTCAAAGCTTACTTTATGTGAGAATCCCATTGGAATTCCAATGATCCTCACTGCTCAATACTACAAGGTATGTATATTGATCTGATTTCAATATTATTCTTATTATTTTCATCACATAATACTGACTTAGGCATCGGAGTGGTGTTAGCTAACCTAACACCCACCCCTCACCAAGCATTGAGTGTTTTGCAGATTTTGAGAATCCTATGTATTTTGGGTATATCCCCAGTTAGAGGTTGGCCACCTCTCCTACGTTTAAGGTATCCTGCATACCTTCTAAGGTTTGAGAGGCTGACTCCTCTCCTAAGTTTGGGTAACTTCCAGTAGCGCACGACCCTCGCCAGGAGCGCACGTTGTCCACCAGTATGATCAAGATGGTCGGACCAGTCCATCTTATGGGTGGCTGACAATCTTGTCATTGTAGGATGCTGGGCGGGTTCTCAAGGTTTTTAACACAAACGTGTTAACTAAGGTTTTGACATCTTCATGCCACTCAAGATGGCTTGGTCCCAAGTATATAAGGGCATGACCCCAGTATTGGCTTAGTCCCAAGTAAACACGGGCTTGTCCCTAGATTTGGCTAAAACCTAAGAATCCCGGGTTTATCCCCAGTATATTTCTAAGTTTGTTATCCTATATACATAAAACTTCCTTTGGCCATTGGCCAGGACCCTGTTAAACACTTTTCAGGATCCCAAAGTAGGATGCCGAGATGAATCAACAAAATAGTTTTTCAGGATTCCTGTCAGGATCCTAAAAGATAGTTATATTATTAAACATATATCAAACGGGTTTTGAGCTCCCCAAGGTTCGTCCTGAAAACTTCAGGATCCCTCAGCTTGGGAAGCTCAGTAGGTCAAAAGTTCTTAGGAATCCTAGTTTTGTCTTGTAAAACACAAGATCCCTCCACCAGGATCCCTACCATTATCTGTTGTTGTTTGTTGCTTGTTTCTTACAGGAACCACAAATAAATTGTTTCACAACCACCATTCAAACATAAAATCCTAAAAATTGGGCTCAGACTGTTTCATTATCTTCATCACCCATTGCCTTCACATCCTTCTCCAGCTTCTCAACCTCCTCAGGCTTCTTACCCTAGCCGAGCTCCAGCACATAAGGCCGAGTCACGACCACCGGGGATTCCGGAATCGTCTTCGAGGAGCAGCCATCGGTCCCATCCTTCCTAGTTCCAGTCGCATCACCATCACCTCCACCCAACGATTCCAGAATAGCCTTCCAGCCCGCAACATCCCAGCCAAGCACCTTGAAGCCCGTCTCTTCAGCCTCACCCGCCATTTGGATCTTACATTCTAGGACGCTCTGGGCAGCTAAGAGTTTGCCTACTTTAGCTTCCGTGACCATCTTAGCTTCATATGCCAGGCGCTTCTCGGTGAACTTTTGCACTTGGCAATCCCAGCTTGGGTTTGGATCTTTTCCTCGGCCTCAGCCAGCTTCTTCTCCATATCCATGGCCTGGGTGCTAAGCTTCTCGATACCCCTGCATAAGAAAACGATAATCCTGATTAGTGGCCTGGGCTAAGCGGCGTGATAAAACCTAATATATGTATTTGTTGAGCCTCTTACTAGGTTAACCATGGTCTGCATCGAGAGAACCTTGTTGCTCACTTCGGAAGGAGCTAGGCCTTCAAAGTTTTCCAGGTACATAGTGGCTTCAGTGGTCTTCCGCTTCTTAAAAGCCGAGGCCTTAGGCCGGATGACAGGTGTCTTAGAGGTGGCAGGCTGCTCCATTTGCTCTTTCTTAACCTTGAGGAGGTTATCAAGATCCTTTAGGGAGAATGAGGAGCTGGACTTGGGGGCTACAATAAAATCAGATCATCAGTGTTTGGGATGCTCAAATAAACATGCAGTTCAGGATCCTGTGATAACTTACCAGACATCTCAGGGTTGTGATCGGCTGAATAGCTTTGTTCACTGGCAGTTGCTTCAAGGATCAGGGCCCTTTCGGTGGCTGGAATCTGATAGAGTGCTTCAAGCTTCTTGGGATCCGGGTGCGCCTTAATGAGATTCTCAAACTTGGGTGCTGCAAAAAACATTAAGGAAGTTAAACACAAATTAAGGATTTTGTGACGAAATGGGAATCAATATCCTACCCTTATCAACCCACTTCAATGGAAACTTTGTACCCCCTGGAATCGAGTCACGCTTCACTAAAAAGAAACGCTTCTTCCAATCATGATCATTATGGGAAGCTCGAGGAATCAGCTAGGAAGTAGAGGTGCGATCCTTTAAGATGAATCGGCTGCAACCATGGGTTCTGAGTTGGTAGGCTTCATAGATTTCAGGAATCCCAATCTCCAGATTCCGGGTTTGATTCAGTTGGTCCAAGGAATACAAAATACGCCAAACCATAGGCATGGTTTGGGCATAGCTCAGTCGGGTGGTCTTAAAAACTTGGTAATAAACTCCAAGAAGGGCAATGTCATACCGAGAAGGAAAAGATAGTACATAAAACAAACCCATGTGGTGGAAGTGAAATCGGACTTGACTCTAGAATCGAAAGGGCGAAAAATTGTGCCTGGAGGGAAGATGTCGGAATTCTTCAGATTGTGGATATCGCCGTCATCGAACGAACAGGCTTCTTCCTCACCAGGGACAATGTATCCCTGATCGTTGAAATCATCGATCACCGGGGAGTTTAGCGAAGAAGATGAACATGTGTTTTTCTTGGCCATGGCCGAAAAACTAGAAAATTGAAGAAGAAAGACGGTGAGAACTGACCTGGATTATCGTAGAAGCTCGAGAGGGTTTTCCGGGAGAAGGTGAAGGTAAATGAATTTGGAATC